>WBNM01020179.1:525950-599962 GCA_013399055.1 Ramphastos sulfuratus
AATAATAATAATAATAATAATAATAATAATAATAATAATAATAATAATATTATTGCTATGTCATCACCCAAGTCTAGTCAAAAGCACATAGATTATAAATAATTGTTCAAGAAATTTCAGTTTTCAGAAAGCTTCTGTATCAAATGACTTGAACAGCATCATAATCTCTGGACAATTTATGAAACAAACAAAGTAGTAAAGTTAATTGATCAATTAATGTACTCTGCAGTGTCAAAGACTGGCAAGAAGCTCCAAAAAATGACACTCGTCTCCTTACACAGCCATGAGGAGTGGTCAATGATGGTTTTTGACCACTCCTGACCAAAGCAGGTTAAAAACAACTTTCCAGCTGAAGCCAGACTGAGCTTTACTGTGGGCCTGATTGCTTTAAAAAGAGGACAGCGGCAAAGCCTTGCTTCATGCCTCTGCTGGGATGGTATTTGGGTCACACCTTGAGCAAGCCAAGGGCAATGGCTCTGCAGTCACCACTGCTATGGCACAGTGAACCTGCAACAACAAAACCAATAAAAGAATTGATTATCAGGCAGTGTTTAACAAGCTGGCATGCACATCTCCTGCCTCCAGCAGCCCAGCCTTGTGCTTAACATGTGGGAGGGTTTTTGAGGGGCAGCAAGTCAATGGCTGGCTGCTGCTTGAGTCTGCATGCTGCAGAGTATAACAGGAGTCTACATGGTGCTCCTCGATTAATTTTCCATTTACATCCTCCTGCACCTGACACATTCTGTTTGCACTGAGAATTAATATTTGCAAGGCTAATGGAACCATCTTGGGCATCAAGGAAGAGAAAAAAAAATATGAAAAAAGAAAGGCAAGAGACCCCAGGGGAGGAAGAAAAAGAGAGAGAGGGAGAAGGTATCAAGAGAATCAAGNCAACTTGCATTCTCAGTAAAAGCAAGTGTGGTGTTCAGCAGTCATTTGAATTAATTTGGCAACAGTGTTTTGGGCTGGTGACTACACATGGCTTATCTATAGAATTAGGTGATCTTTTCAGAGTTACTTGAAAAGAATAAAACACTCAGGCAAATTAAAAAAAAAACATTTTACTAAAACCTCATTAAGCCATCACACCCTCTCCTTTCTGCAGTTCCTCTGGCACTCTTTTCTTGGCAGAGTATTTGAGCCTGAGGACCTTGCTTTCCCTAGTTTTATTCCACTCAGGCTTTTGCACCATTCCTACCCAACTGAGATGTACCCAGGATTGTGACTGGGAGCCTAATTTTGCAAAAGCATCACCTTTGACTGTGCATGATAGTGGCTAAATCTAGTCCCTGGCACATGCAATGCTTGCCCCAAATCAATGTGATTCTGCAAAGAAAATTGTTTGTTCAAGGTGTCTTAGTTCTGCCTCATCAGATAAATAAAATGTACTCAGGAACAGCACCAAAGCCAGCTGGTGGACAACATCCAGCATCTATACTAGCAAACTCATTTATCCCGTAAAGAAGTGGGCATTGCGTGTGTAATTTTTGGAAGGTGTATGAGGGATCAGTACCTCAGCCATGCTGTGCCCATGAACCATTCAGGGAGAAAAGCAGTTGGAATGGGCCAAATTCATGCCAGGGAACAGCTTAGCAGTTGACTGTATAAGGTTTTATTCAAGTCCTGGGAAAGCTTCCAGGCACATTTGAGTTTACTAATTTAAATGTAGCCTTGAAGTCCCAGTGCTTGCACCACCATGCCAACATTTCCCTTGTGAGTAAAGAGAGAGGTCATATGGGCAAGTTCATAACCACATCTCTTTAATAAACCAGGCAGTAGAAAGCAAACAATTACAAAAAGGCAAAAATTACTGAACAGGATGGGAACTGGAACCCTTGCATAGAATAGGTTTATGTTGTTTGCACAGCAAAGCAGTTTGCTCTCCCTGGAGAGGGTTACAGCCTCTCCTAGTTAGGAAAGTACTCATCTCTCAAGGGTTACCTAGAACCATACTGGTATATTTAATTTTCATAAGAAAGTATTCTTAGATGCATGATAGGTCATTAAAAAAATCAGGATTAATACCAGGAAGTAATTCAGACTAAAATAAGCCTTCTGGGCCAATATACATTCCTAGGGTTGAGGCAAATGTTTCTTCCAGAGGGTAGGAAGCCCAGAGAAAGAAGCAAGACAGAAGGCTGAGAAGGAGGGAGAGTCTTAACAAGAGACAAATCAGTCAAGTCTGAAATTTGAATTAGGATCTGGTTTTCATGATTCCCTCAAGTTGAACTTCCAAGTTTCCTGTGACTTTTCTGGTGCAGCAAATATTTACATTTTCTATTTCAGTCTGAAGAATCCAGATGAAAATGGCAGCACTGTCCATGGTGGTAGGGATTTTCACACCCATCTTCAATTTTTGCAGGCAAGGCTGGATGCAAATATTTGTAGTCTGTAGAAGCAGTCTGGCAACCTAATTTATAAGCATTAATGGATAATTGTTAGCAATTAAATGTTTGATTACCCAACTGGGCCTACAGATCAGGTTGCAAGATTTCCATCTGCTAATAGCTATGTGCACAGGGGATCCTGGGACTGAAAATGGGAGTGAGGACAGGGCTTTACATCCTGCAACACTGAACATCATCATATGAAGCTCAGTCTTCTGATCAGCTAGAAAACATGAAGCTTCAGCTATCTATTCTGTCTGTAATTCTTTGTGGTCCAGACTGCTGTATAAATGTCTTCAGACTTAAACTTCAATGAACTAGATCAATGTGTAATCTGAATTCCCTCTCTGCTTTTGCAGACTGCAGGAAGGCACAGTCTGCTCCTGGTCTTTAATACTACCTAATCATCCCACATTAAAATTTGCAGATCAAGTAAATATCAAGATTTTCTTCTTGATCTAGCTCATTTCCTCTGGAAGATGAATCTCTGCACTCATGGAGACTGGTGAAGCTAGCTCTGGGAGTCAGGGAGGGTGCAGAACCTACTCAAGTGAAGGTCAGAACCTACTGCAGTGGAGGTCACAAAAGAGTGCCCAGCAGTATTTTGTTCTACAGCTGAGTCCATAACTATCCTTAGGTGATGATGGAAGATCATTCCCTTCTTTCAGAGAGGCCATTGGCAGCATGAGCACAAGTGAAAATACCCAGTGGAGCTGGCAGGCCTAAAAGACTACTTGTCCCTGGTTTTCTTGTTGCACTCAGCTGACAGGTTGCTCTTGCCCATCCTAGAGACATGGACAGCAGATAAAGAGCACAGAAGTAGGCTAATTTTAAATAGATTTAAAGCAGATTTTGATTTGTCTACAAACATGGATATTGTGTGATGATCTTCTGACCCATCACCAAGGATTTGGGTTTTGTCAAGGGTTTAAGCACAACCATGGCTTCACAGTGTTTTTGAACACCTGGTTCACTTTCCCTGTCCTTCTCTGTCTCAGCTGAGTTGTCCTTACTAATAGTTCTCTGGTAAAAATATAGAACAAGAGATAGGAACACTACAGTCTACTATTGGGCAGTGCCTGTTAATCAAATCACTGCATCAAAGTGCCCGGGATGCAGTGAGATGCCATAAGAAATGGATGAGTCCTTGCAGAGGCAGCAGCAGCTCTCTAGTATCCCGTGTCTAGAAGGGAAGTCTTGCTAGGTGGTGGGAAGATTCTTGAAGTCTGAAGGAAAGCAAGATTCCCATCCTTGGCAGCATGGGAGCAGCACAACTACTCCACATCAATAAGTAATCTTATCATGAGAAGCAAAGGTTAATGACTAATCTGTTTACCTGAGCTTCATTAATCAAAGATTTGCTCCAAGTCAGAATCTTATTGCTGCTCAGGCACAGGCAGCTTTGCTTCCAGGTTAAAAAAGACCACAGTGCAAACTGCACAAAGCATGTAACTCAATACAGAGCAATTTTCCCAGTGTGTGGATGACAAGGGGGAGCATCAAAGAGAAAAGGCTCTAATCAGAAGGGATTATATCTGTGCTGTGCAGAGCAGAGGGAAAGCCTCAATCTGCAGTGATGTGAGGAAGAGTTTGACTATGCCTAGCAGCAATCTCAACCATCTAAAATGATTGTGGGGTATTTTTATGTCGTGAAACATTGTCATGTTCTCCACGACGACTGACACCTCAACAATAGTACCTGTAAAGCTTTAGAAGTTGCCAGAAGAGAGTCAGAAACATTAGGCTAGGTAAGCAGCACAGAGACCTGGGGAACATGGCTTAGACTGCAGGGACAGAACCAGTGGAGAACTGCCCTGCCTGCCCTTTCCTTTGGAACTGGTGTGAGGTGTGCTGTAAGATGCACTGCTTAATGGGGCTATTTAGATTTTTACATGTGTTGTGATAATTAATGGCCACATTATGGTTCTAATTATTATCCTCAGGTTAAAAGCACTAAAGGAAAAAATATGTAACAGCTTAGGCTCTTGGTGTTGACTATTTTTTGTGCTGCTTTAACCTAACAGTTTAACCTACGAGTTCTCTCTCCTCCATACTCCCAGAATGATGGTTCAGTTTTGCTAGAGAAAGAATTTGAGCCAGAAAACTTTCTGATGAGCCCAATTCTCCAACTCCAAGACTACTGATGACTGTTACTGGTTTTAGCTACAAGGACTGAAAATGTGGTCCAGAAGAGAGCAAAACAATTTTTCTTTCCTATGCAAAGTCGGTTCATTGACTTTGGAGGGCAATAAGTCTTTACATGGGATTGTCACCACACCTACTGATGCTACATCATGTATGTGTAAACCTGGACATAGGTAAAAAGAAATAAATAAGGAAATTACTTCAGCAAAGCAGAGACTCCAAGATTCTGGAATCTTATTTTGGTCTCTTGTCACACCTCATGATTCAATTGTTGTTTGGAACAAGGAAAGAGAGCTGCACTAAGCAGAGAGTTAGACTTGTCAAGCTCAGGCTTTGGGGTTATCTTTCCAGTCATGGTACAGAGGCACTGTTGTCAGTGCTGCACTGGGAACTGCAGGGACTGCAGCTCTTTTGTGCAGTTAACTGCAAAGTACTGGAGCAATGCAAACCTACAAAAGGGCTGTGGGGACTGAAACTGGGAGACAGAAGAAGCTGACTCAATCCAGGATATATCAGCAAAGCCATCTACTCACTGGGGTGTATTTTTTTTCATGGCATGTGTTGTGAAGTAATTAATTGAGGGTCAGATTGTAATTTCCTTTTCATTACCTTGATTCTTCCATTTAAATATGAACCTCAGAAACTCTTTCAGTCTGTCTGCTATCTGTCTGCCTTACCCATATGTCTGGAGGCTCAGGAGAAGAATATGCTAGGACATGTCTCAACTAACAACCTATACTGGTAGTTAATCAGTGTGGAAAGAGGAAGTACATATATGCTACATTTAACATTTTAAAATGATCTAAAACATTTCTTAAGGTTCTGAACTTCCTCCTCTTCTCCACCACACACCAGTCCACAGATCTAATTTTCTTAAGTGTTTTTCAGCCATCAGCACTGATACCTCCTTATCACACAAAACTAAGAAGAAATGGTGGTTTGCAGAGGAAGACATCAGCCAGGTGCTCTTGTTGCTTTATCTGTGCACCAGGCATGGATGTCCTTATCAGCATGTGGCGAACTTGACATCAGTATTTGGTGTCTCTCACGTTCAGCAGGAGCAATATGACCTGACAAGGAAGATTCTGGTTTTAATAAAACGTATTTTGGCTATAGGTAATGCTTCTCTTTCCCTGGAGAGAATTATCAGTTTCATGGGAAGCAGCTTTTTGCAGACGCAGAAGAGAAGCTACAGAACTGCACATGCTGGGAACTGCCTGTAAAGTGAGAGAAGATGCATGGTCAACCACAGATCCACCTTTACACCAGAAATGGTTTTGAAAGACTTAGCTTCCCATTTTAACATTGAAACAACGTTCATAACGTTCATGTTCTCTCTCTATACATGCTAATTTACAGCTCAAAGAAAGCATGCAACTGCCCCTGTCACAAACAGTAATGAAAGTAGGGGAATATGATCAGATGAACAATTGAAATTTGTGTTGGAGTGATTAAATCTGAATGAATAAGATCAACACTTGGGTTGTTTCACCTGGGAATGTGTCCTTTAGGTTACCAATGGAGTACAGCCAAATAAAGGAATCACATTTTTCTTAGTAGGAAAAAGCAGAGATGGTAGGGTCTCCTGTGAAAGAATCAGGGCTCTCTGTTATGAAGGTAGACTCTATTATGAAGGTATGAAGGTATCATCTGTTATGAAGGTAAACTGCATAGGGGAAGGACTCGAAGAAACCTTTGGAAGTGGCTGGCTGTGATTCTGTTGTATCGATCATTTAACACCACTAGGCCTTAATTGCATGGTTAGTGGAATGCTAGAGAATTAAATTCTTCACAGAAGTTTCTTTTTTTCTGTGTGATTTAAATTAAAATGCATAAAAATATATATATATCTTCTTCCCTAGAGACATCTACAGTATCCCTGGCAATAGGAATTAATGAAAGATGTTGCAATCCTTGAGATCAATGTAGCTACATTGATTTATACTGGTGTAGGAACTGACCTTTGAGTTCAAAACAAACCTAATGAAGTTAGAAGAGAGGAAAAAAAACCCAACAACCCCAAACTAATAAATATACATAAGACAAAATTATCAGAAGTGTCTACTTGAATTAGCATAAAATCAGGCTCAAGATTATTTTTCTGTGCTACAAAATTTTAAAAAGAATTGTCTGTTCTTCATCTGGTGAGGGACAACTAACATAGCTAAAACCCCAGCAGTGGGGGACACCTGTGCAAGAACAGAATAAGACAACACTCAAGCCTTTGCCCAGTCCAATGTGGAACCAACTCCTCTGTATCCCCACATAGCAATTATTTCTACAACATGGAACCTCTTCAAAAGGAAGAGCTTCACCCAGACGTTCTGCAGCCCAGCCAGTGCTCAGTGAGGGTATTCAGGAGCAGCAGGCTCCTGGGAGCTGATTATCATGCTCATTCAGGGTATTTCTTACACAGTGTCTGAGAGCTCTCAAAGACTCGTAGAGAATTCGAAGAAGGAGAGCAATGTCTCATTCCATGTTGTTCCTTGCATGGATGCAATCAGCTGTATTATACCTGAAAAGTGACTGGAGAGCATCTGTCAAAGAAATAGTGAAATGATACTCCTGTGGTGTTTTCTTCAAGTCTCTGCTGAAGGTTTTATTTTTTTCTTTAAGCGCTCTTTTTTCATTGTCAGCTTGCAACATACTTGCTGGAAAAGTGCCCAGGAATAGGACTTGGTACCAGTTTTTGTAGCCGTTGAGGATCTGGCTGTGAGTATTCAGTCTCCTACCATTACTGGTGTAAGTGATGGGAATCACATCTGGTCAAATCAACTTGACTGTTACTATGATTTCACTTCTTATATATATTAAAAAGGAAGGACATGAAAGTGTTGGACCGGGTCCAGAGGAGGCCACAAAGATGATCAGAGGGCTGCAGCAGCTCTCCTATGAGGACAGACTGAGAGAGTTGGGGCTCTGCAGCCTGGAGAAGAGAAGGCTTCCAGGAGACCTTAGAGTAGCCTTCCAGTATCTGAAGGGGGCCTACAGGAAGGCTGGGGAGGGACTTGCAATGACAGGACAAGGGGCAATGGGTTTAAACTGGCAGAGGGAAGATTTAGACTGGATGTTAGGAGGAAGTTCTTTCCAGTGAGGGTGGTGAGGCGCTGGAACAGGTTGCCCAGGGAGGTTGTGGCTGCTCCCTCCCTGGAGGTGTTCAAGGCCAGACTGGACGAGGCCTTGAGTAACCTGTGCTAGTGGGAGGTGCCCCTGCCTATGGCAGGGGGTTGGAACTAGCTGATCCTTGAGGTCTCCTTCCAACCTTACCATTCTATGATTCTGTGATTCTATGATTCTATGAAAAAGACTTCCCATAGTTTACTTCTCCATTCCGTGATATTAAAGGAATTAGCCAAAGAATCAGCTGAGAATGCACTGATAATGCAATTACAACTAGATTGATGTTTTTAAATGTACTGTTGTTGACAAAAAGCCCTCAGAAACCTGAAATGTTAATCTGTTTTTCTGTTGCAAATTGAGTACTGCCTGCTGTGTACATCCTTTTATTACTGTAGGGCTGCACATAAGCTCCAGGCTGTTGGCATTTATTTATTAAAAAAAAAAAAAAAAAAAAGAAGAGAAGAAAGTATTAAGAAACAGTATTGAAACATTTTTCAGTTGGATTCCAGAACAAAAATAATTGGCAGATACAAGGAAAAAAAAAATCCCAAATTTTGGCTGAAGAGTATTGACAGATGAGAACAGAAGGAGCAGTGTCCACATCCCTGGGGATGTGGAGTCAACGAAACAAAGCTGACTTTCACAACTAGTTGTCTAGACAATCAAAAGGCTTTTTACAGATTGATGCTTATGTTTAATAAAGAGGCCAAACTGCTTGACTCTCCGTGAAGCTGTAGGATATAAAAAGCAAAATTCCACAGAGTGGTGCAAGAGCAGTATAATATAATTGCAGGGGTTTCAGAACACAATCTGTATGAAAGCAGGCAGCTTTCCTAGCCAAAAGACACCTTCTGGTGTCATTTATCAACAGCTGCTTTAGAAACCTGTGGTATGCTACAGTGATCATTCACAGGAAGCTTTGCTGTCATTAATGACCAGATTTTTTCCACTTGTTCATTTTGCTTCCTTGAAAGCAAGGATCTTCACTAGCACTCATGTTCTAAGTAAAGCATGAAAGTCTGCATAGGTGCACTGCAAAATGCTTATTCTTTCTGGAAATAAATCTGAGCAGCACCTACAGTGGAAAGTCTCCCCCATTTAGCTTCACCACTGACTGAAAGTGAGGACACAACTCTAAGGGAGAAGCAAACTGAAATAAAAGTTGCAATCTCTTATGTAGAAAGAACTTCAGTTCTTAAAAACCAGGAGGAGACAGAAATCAGCAACAGTCATTTACTAATCCTGAGATTTAGGAGTGTTTATTGCCTTGCTGAATTCTGCCTCTTTTTGGTTGGGAAAGCACTTATTTTCCTGAAGGATTGTGTTTTACTAGCACTCCTTTTCAATTTATTTTACTACAGCATTCTTTCATATAGAAAAAAAAAAAAAGAAAAACAAACCAACACATTTTGTTTGTTTGCCTAAAAGAACATAAAACATTGTCCACATCTTCTGAGTAACTGACCTCCATTTTTCCAGTTCCACCTACCTTTCACAGAAGGAATCTACCCAGATAAGTCATGGGACCTGAGTGCTGTTTAATGGAATGTGTGCCATGTGACAAGAGAATATGCTAGATTGCACTCAGTAGCTGTATGTTTTTTGGTATTCATGGAAAGGACATGCAATTACTGTGCTTTTTCTGTGAGCCCACAGACCAAGGTCTGCAGTAATGCAATCTGTACCAGAATGAATCAAGCTTTCATTACAACTTAGAGAGGAGGAGCCCTGGGAGCTCTGTAACTTAACAATTCCTCCAAACAAACCAAGTGAAAGCTGCAAAACTCAAAAAGCACATCCCCACATCCACTACCCTCCATCTGGGCAGGGACAAATAAGTACATGGTTTCAGAGGAGTGTACTTGCCTACTGCAGCGTAGAGATGAGTTGTATTCATTTACTTCAGTAAATCCTCTGGCTCTCTGAGATGTTGAAATCTAAAGCCAAGGTCAGCAGCTACAGTGGGAGTTATTGGGGTCTTTGTAGGCAGGAGGTGGAAGGAATGGGTTTCATGGGTTTCATTCCCTGCCAACACCATTCCTGCCAGCCGGAATGCCAACCCTGTGATGCAGGTTGGGACCCAATCCGGAGGACTGCCCTCGTACATCAAAGTGCTGAAGGTTCCTAAAACCAGATGCTTTTGCTTTTCTTTTTTATTTTTTTTTTCCTCACTGTAAATACTGGATGCAAAGTTTGCCTCCAGCCTGCATACAAAGCTCTCCAACTTCTGTTGGGCTGACAGCTTGCTAATGTAGACTCTGGGGTTATAGTTCTACTGCAAAGAGAGTAATGCTGAAGTGAGCACAAAGCATGTTAAAGTACTAGTGAAGCTGTGATTTCTGGCTTGAATATCTCTCCCAGTCATTTGAATATTTGTTCTAGCCTAATTCTTGCTGTTCCAAATCATTCTTTTCTCTTGTCCCCCCATGGTTTCATAACCTCACCAGTCCTATTTACTGATTAGTTTTTGTCTCTTTCTAAAAAGTAAGGCCAGGGACTTTCTGTCATCTTTTAGGTCATCTGATTCACTTGCTATAAGCATAGCCTGAAAGCATGGGCTTGAATTTGCTCACTCAGCCCCAGGAGTGCTCTTCTGTGGAGCTGGCTGTTTTCAGGAACAAAGACAAAACCTGTGTCCAGCTGCCTGCAGAATCCGGACTCTGGTTTCCAAATGTTACTCGGTAGCTGACAACCTTTGGCAAGCAAAAGAGACCCTTTTTATACTATCCTGAACGTTAAAAAAGCTGTAATAAATAGATGATAGCCTTAGAGGTGTGATTTATTTGTTTTATGAATCACAGAAGAGTCTATAACTCATAAAAGATTAAGGCTGAAACAAGTTGTATGGCTCTTGCATTACAAGTGGAGATTAATGTCTTATTTCATGAAGCACCATCATTAACTGCTTTACATTACAGCAGTTTAATGTTAGTGACAGAGAGAATTAACTTTTAACATTTTTTAGAATATTCTGCATTTTGGTTTGTCTTTCCCAGGAGGATTTCTCTGAGACTGGAGAGATTTTTAAAGGGAAGAAATCCTATCTCATCAGGGGCTTTCTCACCTAGGCCTGTGCCCCACATTGCTATTGTGGAGAACCACAAGATCAGCAAGATAATAAGGACAGCTTTCTCCCCACATGTTGATTGCTTCAACCCTTCTGGGACCTTTTGTCATGCTGAGTCACCCCGAGATGGCTTTCCTTCACTGGAATATCTCAATTTACAGCACATCTGCCATGACCGCAGTGGCTTTTGCTACAAATGCTCTAAAAAAAGCTGGAAGATCTCTACTCATCCTCTGTGGCTGCTCTTGTTTCTATCAGACCATAGTAGCTTTATTTTACCTTTTTCAGGGCTCCTCCACCTCCAAGGCCATAATTAGTTAAATCTCATTTTTCATGGGAATCATATTTACCTTTGAACCACAGATTATATCCGCGAGTGACTTTATCTTTCATTGCAGTGTGTCATATCACAGCACCACAGTATTGAAGACAATGTAATTTGCTAAAATCTATTAAAACACTCCCATTTTAGAAATCCATTACAACCTTCCTTGTTGTTGTTATTACCATATCCAAGAATGCCAACGCAACAGGAGAATTAACTTGATGAACAGTCCTGCAAAATGTGCCGTTACAAGCTGTTTCTAAAACATCTTTCAAGGCATCTCCGTCAGCTCATGGATTCTCTTTGGTTTTCTTTCTTTTCTAGAACTATTTGCTAGCCCTTAGTTGTGGTAAGTGATTATTTGTGCTTTCAAACAAACTCCATGAAAAACATTTTTCAAGTGGAGATCAAAGAGCAAAGGCGAACATAAAAGCGCTCTTATAAAAACTGTGTATTAAAACCCCTAAGCTCCATCCATATGCCAATTATATCCAAACCTCATGGCCTCTTCTCTATTAGGCTTCTTAAAGGTGACAGAAGTGTCAGATGAAACAAAAAGGGATGCAATATATAGAGAGAAAGCATGAAGATGGGAGGTGGCTCCCAGCAGCCTTTGACTGAAGAGTTGTGGTTGGAAAGTGCAGTTCCACGGAGCAACACTTGCAGCTCAAGCTGTGGTCCCTAATTACTACAGTCTGAGGGTGTAATGCTTGCAGGTGCCATTAAACAGGATCTCTGCCATCTAGAAGGTAAGGTGATGCCCTAAACCTACAAAAGCATGCCAAATCTTCAGTTCCTAGGATGGAATTGGCCTTAAGAGATAGTTTTACTCTCTGAGACCACAAACTGTTGAAACCCAGATCTAAAATGAACTTGTGTGCTACCCTCCTTTGATTTCATTGAATACCTATGTACCCAGGTTCTTCATTGTTTTGACTTCTGCCAGTGATGGATACAACACCAACACAAAGATTCTCTCACAGGATATGGTATCACTGCCCACTGAAGACCCCAGATGCTTGGGTGTCCGGAGAAATTTTATGGTGTCGGTGCTCAGAGGACTTCAGCAAAGAGCAAAAAAGTCTTCAAGAAGTGAAATTATTTTAGATAATTAAACTTCCTGACTTGCTGACTACAGTCAGTCCAGATTGCACTGCCATCTCCATGCAACCATAGCAATTTCTTCCTTCCATTGTGTCCCAGATTAATGTGAACACCTGGAATCAAAAACCTGGGGCTTGCGAGTGAGGTACATAAAACTTTATTGATCCTTTGCACATGGCATGGATCCAGTCACACAGCAGTGATTCACCTTCCAAAGCCCTGTCTCAGCAAGGAGCAGTGGTGGGTTCTCCAGAGACTCCTCTCTTCTTTGCTTCAAAGTCCCAATCAGGAATACTTTAAGGAGATGATTACAGGAAATTACACATTCCTTCAAGAGATGTCAGCCTTCAGTGCTTAGATTATAGCACATTAATATTTTCAAAGATAGTTCACAACCAAATAAACTTTTTTCTTGCTTATTGTTTTTACCAGGCTCATTTCAACGCTTTGAAACCCCTTTAAAATGCCATCAGGGTTCAGTGGCAGCAGCCTGTGGGCAATTAAGGTTAAGTTCTAGCCTCAGTCATATGCGGCTGCTCCTGTAAATGTGGTGAAACACAGTTGGAGCACATATCCCCCGAGAGTACAGTAGGCAGTGCTTGAAGGCAGCCATGGAAAGATAAATGGATGCAGAAGAAGCTCTGGAATTTTGCTTGAAATAATTTTTGCTTTGCTTTTAATGATCAAAACCATTCCTCCCACTGAACCACATAAAAAAAAAAAATAGTATTTGTGTCTGTGCCAAAGGTGGAGCATGGTGTAGACCCACTGAATGAAAGACAAGTGAAAAATTAATGAGAAACTGGAAACCAGCAGCTCCCACCCTGTGAGCTGTAGTCTTTCATATACTCCTTCCATAGTGAGCATCTCAATGGGGCTAAAATCACAGTAGCTCCTTTGACTTCAAAGGAGATGCACTGGTCGGGAAGCGGAGAAAACAATCTGGAGTGCACTCCACCAGGTCTGTGCAACTCTGAAAGAGAGGAGAGCCCTTAATAAACCAACTTGGTACTCAAGGGACAAAAGAATAGTATTACTATAAACCAGTTTCAAGTGAAGAGGAGAAGCTTCTGCAGGTGATCCAGCTTTGGCTGAGACCCTCATCATCCCAGAGGGGACCTTTAGCTGTAATTTCTATCAGGAAAAAAAAATGCAGATATGCATGACAAAAAAGACTGAGAGATGCAGGTGTCCTTTTTATTGCGAATGCTTCACTCTCCAGGTCCTGCTCTAGTAGAAATTGGCATTTCTGACATGGTCCTTTCTCAAAGCCCATCTCCACCCACATCACAGTTCTGAAGTATGCCCTCAAATGGTCTTTCCCCACCCCCCACCCCCCAGTAACTACAAAGAAGCCACTAATACATTGCATGTTTTTTATCTTACTATCTGATGTTTGACACACAGGTTCCTCATGCTTTTTGGGGAAACTTTACTGGATTAAAAAGAAACACTCTCTCTTCTCATCTGTGTAGTGTTCATGTAATACAGTTCTTCCCTAAAAGGAGAATTTATAGGGAGGAGATCACGAATCACTGAATACATTCATGTCTGTCCTTCTGTTGTTATTTATGAGCCAGAAGAAGCTGCCATTCATGTAACACAGAACCAGAAATCCAAAGATTTTTTTCTGATCTGGTCTCTTTCCCTGTATGTTCACATATAATAACATTTCCCCTCCATAGCATGTTTAATAAATTCACTCTGTACTTTTGAAATGGTGCCTTTGCAACCAAGGGAGTTCATTATCACCTGCTCACTGTAAGTAGAACCTCTCTAAAGCCCCCATTGCTGAGGAGTTAGATATATAGTGTTTTAATTGCATATCGTTAAATGCTTTACCTATATTGAATATTCTCTGTGAAGTCTGTGGGACCATAATTTCCTCCCCTGTAATTAACTGAGTCCACACAGCAGCACTGGCACGGTGTCTTTTGGAAGGTAGGGAGGTGAAACAGATCTTCACTGGGTCTGAATGAGACCTTTTTTGTGCTGCTTTCTGAATAACAGAATCATGGAACCACCAAACAATGGGGGTTGGAAGATGCTTCCGGAGATCATAGAATCATAGAATGGTCTGGGCCATTCTAAGGGACCTCCAGAGGTCATCTAGTCTGCCCCCCCTGCAGTCAGGAGGGACATCCCCACTAGACTAGGTCACCCAGGGCCCCATCAAGCCTCACTTTGAATGTCTCCAGGGAAGGGCTCTCAACAACCTCCTTGGGCAACCTGTTCCAGTGCTCCACCACCCTCATAGTAAAGAACTTGTTCCTAACATCCAATCCAAATCTGCTCTTCCCAAGCTTGAACCCATTGCCCCTCGTCCTGTCACTGCAGACCTTTGTAAACAGCTTCTCTCCATCCTTCTTCTAGCCCACTTCAGGTACTGAAAGCTGCTGTTAGGCCCCCCTGGGGCCTTCTCCTCTCTAGACTGCACATCCCCAGCTCCCTCAGCCCATCTTCATAGTTGAGGTGCTCCAACCCTCTGATCATTTTCGTGGACCTCCTCTGGACCTGCTCCATCACGTCCATGTCCTTCTTATAATGAGGGCTTCAGAACTGGATGCAGTACTCCAGGTGAGGTCTCACCAGAGCAAAGTGGCAGAATCACCTCTCTAGCTCTGCTGGCCACACTTCTTTTGATGCAGTCCAGGATATGATTTGCCTTCTAGGCTGCAAGCTCACACTGTCTGCTCATGTCCAGTTTCTTGTCCACCATCACCCCCAAGTCCCCTTCCACAGGACTGCTCTCTAACACCTCCTCCCCCAACCTCTACTGATAGTGAGGATTATTCTGTCCCAGGTGCAGGACCCTGCACTTGCTCTCGTTGAACTTCATGAGGTTCGCCTGAGCCGACCTCTCCAGCCTGTCCAGGTCCCTCTGGATGACCTCCCATCCCTCTGCTGTGTCAACACCACCACAGTTTAGTGTCGTATTGGAGATGATCAGATCCAACCTCCCTGCTAAAACAGGGTCACCCAGAGCAGGTTGCCCAAGCATCGCAGTGCCAAGGTGGGTTTGGAATCTCTCCAGAGGAGACTCCACAACCTCTCTGGGCAGCCTGGGCCCTCACAGCAAAGAAGTTTGGATTGTCCTGGGTTTGTGAGTATTAAGATGACAAATGTCAGCTATATCACATTGCTCCTATCCCTGGCAAAGGACATTTCTGCCTAGTTCAGATGCTCCTGGGCCCGGCTGAGCTCCCTGTCCTAGACCCTCTGTGACCTCACTTTGACTGCGTCAGCAGTCATGCTTCTCTGCCACCACTTGGCATGTTTTGAACGGTCAGTGAAACTTCCCAAATTCCTCTTGTTTTATAGAAAGAGAAACAAAGCAGGAGATAGGATTTGAGAGGCTCGAATGTGAGTGAGTCCCTATCACAAAGAGAGAAGCAGGACACGCTGAACAGCCAGCGCTGCCTGGCGCCACCACCGCCACCAGCCGTGACTGTGACACTGACAGCTCTGCTCCAGCACTGAGGAGGTTTCTGTGTTTCCCCAGCCTGGTCTGCCATGATTTCTATCTCCTGGCTTCTCGGGACAAAGAAGTTAAGCAGTATTTTTCCACAGGTTAGGCCGTTTGTACAGGCTGCTCCCTACCATCCTTGTGTTTTGCAGCAGAAGCTCCTGGCAAGGTGGACACCTGTAGACTCAGTCCCCTCTACTGGTTTTTGTAACACTTGCAGGAGCAGAAGCACCCCTGGAACCTCTACCCCTCTGTCAAAGTAGGTTGAAATTGAGCAATGAGTCCAAAAGTTATTGGGGAGGGGAGGAGGATGTAGACACAGACACACAGACAGAACGATTGCATAAGCCTTGTTCCCATGAGAAACCAGCCTGAAAAACAAACTGTCCTAACATGGATTCTCATAACTCTGCCTAGTAAGTAGGTCATGCCAGGTCTCAAACTCACATAACTTTGCCTTTTTCACTAGTGGGCTCTCCTCTAGGAGGCAGTCCTGGTTTTGGCAGGTTTGCCCCATCATGTTTCAGCTCCCTGAGATATCCTTCAGGGAAAAAAACCAAACCAGCCCAGGCAAACCTTCTCACAGGTTGATATCATACAATGCCAAGACTCACTGCAACTGTACCACAGCAAGATCTATGCTGTGGGGCAGAACCTGGGACATGATAAACCAGCAGAGAATAGCTATGACATGGATTCTACCTGCTCACAGTGCTCTAGTATTTAAAATTATATTCTAGATTTCTACTGGACCTCTTCTTCCCTGGAAGCAGGAGAATCTTTCCCATTAACCTTAATGGTAATTATGTGTCTGTCCTGTGAAAACAGAATGGACATTAGGCTTGTTCCCAGGTAATAAAATATTTTCATGTACACTGCAGAGAGGTACCCTTTGAAAGAATCTGTCAAGAGATTATATTCACAAAGTTTATGAAGTTCAGTTTAATTCTGAGGGCTCAAACTCTTGTCTATGCCTATATCTTCAGGCTCATAGGCAGTCAGGGCCTACTATCTTTCTGCTGTAGTTTCTGGAGAATCCCAGCAGAAAAAAAAAAAAAAATCCCACTTTGTTTTCCAAACTCTGCAGACTTCTGGTGTGTGCATCTTTAGGTGAGGACCAGGCCAGTAAGTCAGGACTCCAGCAAATCTGGCCATTGAAGGGGTGCTGAGCCCTCCCAGAGCTGCGATGTCTCTGCCTGGGAAGGGAATCATAGAATGGCTTAGGTTGGAAGGGACCTCAAAGATCATCCAGTTCTAAACCCCTGCCATAGGCAGGGACACCTCTCACTAGAACAGGTCGCTCAAGGTTTCATCCAACCTGGCTTTGAACACCTCCAGGGAGGGAGCAGCCACAACCTCCCTGGGCAACCTGTGCCAGTGTCTCACTAACCTCACTGTAAAGAACTTCCTCCTAACAGCTGCTTGAATCTCCCCTCTTGCAGTTTAAACCCATTGCTCCTCATCCTGTCATTACAAGACCTTGTCAATAGTCCCTCCCCAACCTTCCTTCAGATCCTGGAAGGCTACTATAAGGTCTCCTGGAAGCCTTCTCTTCTCCAGGCTGCAGAACCCCAACTCTCTTAGCCTGTCCTCATAGCAGAGCTGCTGCAGCCCTCTGAGCATCTTCGTGGCCTCCTCTGGACTCGCTTCAACAGTTCAATGTCCTTCTTGTGCTGGGGGCTCCAGAACTGCACACAGTACTCCAGGTGGGGTCTGATGAGAGCAGAGTAAAGGGGGAGAATTCCCTCCCTTGCCCTGCTGGCAACACTCCATTTTACATCTTGTTTGTGCCTATGTCCTGGAACCATAGAATTGTTTATGATGTAAAAGAGCTTTAAGATCATCGAGTTCAACCATACCAGGTCACCACTAAATCAAGTTCCTCCTCACCACATCTACACAGCTTTTCAATCCCTTCAGGGATGGGTACTTTACAACTGCCCTGGGCAGCCTATTCCAGGGCTTGACAACCCTTTTGGGGAAAAGAAATTCAGCTCCCATGTGAAGAGAGGCTGCTCGGGTGCCTTCCTGCAGACCATGTCACAGTTGAAAGAGAACTGGAGTCATTATGTTAAACAATTGTGCACATTGCTATGTAGACTAGAAAACATTTCTGCAGTGGATCAAAATGTTTTTGGAGCCTTTCCACATACTTAGGTGGGAACTACAATGCTAACTCTTGTGTCTGGTGCACAGGTCAGATGTGAGCATGGGTGACCTGTTCTGGGCTATCCTTTTTGGATTGAAACACTTCAGTAGTCCCTGCTGGAAATTGACAGGGGAGCAGAGCCACATCTCCAAGAGCTGAGCAGCTGTAGGGTTCGTGAATAAAGTGGCCATGATGGAAAAGCAGTCCAAATGAATCTGATGAGAAACCCCACTTCATAGCACATACAGAAAACCATTTTTTATTTATTTATTACACACAGAGAACATTCTTTCTCTTTCTCTTTCTCTTTCTCTTTCTCTTTCTCTTTCTTTTCTTGGAAACAAAAGAAAACAAACCCAGAAACTTCTCCACCTTCTATAATTTACCAATTGCCTTTTTTTGTTTGTCTGTTTTTCTCTTAATGTGGGAACTGTGAACATAATATTATCCCCTATCAGACTCTAAATGTACATAAGGAAGCCTCAAATTTGTTTCCATCAGACCCTCAGTGCATCGAAAGCACCACAGTGTCAGATTTATTTCTACCAGCTCCTTTGGTTGAGTGTGTTGCAAAGGCCCTGACTGAGCTGTCACATAATGCTGTTCTTTGTGTATTTATCCCTGTTAATTTCAAGGGAGTTGATCATCAAAGTAATCAGGGTTTGGTCAATGGATTCTTTTAGTGGGTTTTGATTTTTTTTTTTTTCCTTCTTTATGCTTGGTGATTATGAAAGGTTGTCACATAAATGTGTGTTCCTCGCACAGTCTGCTGTGCTCACTTTCTACATATGCTTTCCATAATGTTCCAGTGACAGGCCACAGCTTCATCCAGTGTAGCTGCCTGAAAATTAAATCTGCAGATTTTTGTTTATAAATTGGGTCTCAAATTAAAGGGCTAATGGCTTTACAGTTCTGCTCCTTGCAAATCCTTCTGCAAGCACAAACATCACAGCAGCCAGCCTCCCCTGCAAAAAGAGACAGGCATAACCACAACAAACCCCAAACCACAGTCCTTTTAGGAACAATCAAAAAGAAAAAAAAAAAAAAAAGGGCAAAACATTTGTGCTCACTTTTGATTTCCACATCAAGTTTCCTCAGCCACACACGAGGATTTTCCAGGTGGTATTACCTGTCTTGTGCAGAACATTACAAATGGATTTAACCACTTTGCTTGAAAAAAGGGGAAGGAATTCAGCCAAGCAGAAAAAGAAACATCGTTCTGAAAAGTTAAACAAACAAGCAAGCAAACAAACAAACAAACAAATAAATAAATCCTTCTATGATCAGAGATAAACTGTAAAGGAATTGCAAAAAACAACAACAACAAAAAACAAACAGAAAAACCCCAAACCCACCCAAAACAAACAACAAACAAACAAACAAAACACAAAACCCCCAAACTCCAAACCAAACATACCCAGGAATTTTTACTGAAATGAAGAAAAGATTATCAAGTGCTACCTGACCGTGGTGATAACCACTGCTCCTTCTGCTGATCTGCTCTGCATAAAACTGTTCTATTTTTCTGTCATTTAAAAATATCTGTCTCTTCCTGAAAAGCTGATGAAGAACCCAGCTCCTTTTTCTTCTCCCAACATGCCTCAGCTTGAAATTGTTGGAGCTGTGATGCTCCTCTTCTCTCCAAGGCCAAAAGTGTGAACAGCGAGGATGGGATTTCTCTCGCCTAGTTTTAACCACTGCAAAAGTGGGTATCGAGTGGCAGCTACCTCTCTAGGTGCTTTCTGTGACCAGTACAAAGAGAAGAGCCCTTTGGAGGTTCCTCTGACTATTGATAAATAATTTAGACTAAACACCTATGAGTAGGTGAGATGAATCCCACCCACAGAGCTTTCTTCTTCCTTCAGGCCTTTTAGATATAAATGCTGCTTCACCGCGGTCTAGTTTCAAGGCTTTGAAACAAGATTTTCAGTCAAAAATGCAAATTCAGTGGAAACAAGACCTTTTTGTGGGAATGGGATGGTTTCTGATTCCTGTCTGAAGAAGATGCTTAGAAGAAAACAATAGGTGTGGTTTCTACATTTTCAAAAAGCAGAATTTCCATCTTCTGTTTGAAACGAGTCTCGTGTTTGAAATTCACATTAACGTGTAGTCACTTAAAAATAAAGGGTCAACATAAAAAAAAGAAATCATTCCACTGGCCCAGCCTTCCCCCTTATATTTAAATCACAGATCTGCAAAGAAATTCCAATTTCCCCCTTTCATCCTGATTTAGAGAGGAAAATTAAAAACCCAATCAAAACTTCAAACATCTATTTGGGAAATGAAAGCTATTTCCAATACAGCTTTAATGCTTCACCTGCAGTTGAATCATCCCATGCTGAAAGGGCTGAGCAGACTTCCCTTGGGTTGAAGTAATCCTGCTCTTACTGGTTTCCTTTGTCTTTTGCTGTTTGGTGCCTAGCTCCTTCAGAGGTCATGGGTACCCCAGTTGGGTGATGAGATGCTGCTGCAATCACATTGGCCATAAACAGTCAGAGGTGATGGACACAAACTTGCCCATGTTTTGCCCATGGTCTGAGACAAAAGCACTTAGATCATATCTTAGCTGGGACTCAAGTGAGCAAGTCAGCAAGGTGCATAGCCCCACTTGGAACATCTACCTCTCTGCTTGGAATTGGTGCCTTGCTGACACAGTCAAACAAACCCTTGTGCTGAACCAAAAGCCCAGCAAACTGTTCAGCAGATGCATAAAACCCAGAAGGAACTTTTTATGTGGGTGAGTTTATGCTAGGTTATGTGTGGGAGTTTATCAAAGCAGCCTCTGTCTTCACCTGGTCACAGCAGAGCTGTCCTGTCCCTGGCAGACACACTTCCCACTCCACAAAGTTCCATAGTGCCCTTTTTGCCATTGCCACCCCTTAATGCAGCTGCATGAAAACCAATATCGAAAAAGAGTTAACATCTCAGCATGAAACTAAGCTGTATGGCATATGCTTTTAACATTAGAAAGAGGAAACAGTTCAGGGAAAAAAAGATGCAGACCTGGCAAGTTTGTCTTTGTGGGGGAGAAAAAAAAAAAAGAAGAAGCAGTAAAACCAGTGAAGATCCTAGATCCTTGCCTTCCTGCAGATGGAGAAGGGCTAGAGGAGCAGCAGCAATGTGGGGCTGAAGGTGCAGACTGGTGCCTGTGAAGTGTTGCTGCAGTTATCTGAGGGTTAAATTTGCAGGGGTAACCACCCCATTCCTGGCATTGAGGACAGGCTGGCGGCCCCAGTGACAACCCTTTCCTATCACAGCCTCCTCGTCTGCTGGCTGCACGACTGCCAGATGGATTTTGCAGGGCTGCGCAGGTTGGCACAAGGAATTGCACCAGCTCTGTGTGATTCAGGAGCGATGCTCAGCATTTCAGCAATTAAGTTAGGAGGGTGTTTTGGCTACAGAGAGGGACTTCAAAACAGGCATTATGTGCATTCCTACAACAATAAGCAAAGAAATGGAATCACTTTAATTGGAGAAAACCAACTTGTTGAATCAGTACCTTGTGACAGTGGAAAGTCTGGGACTGATTTTTGACTTTGACAAGAATAAGCAAAAACACAGATAAATCCTGGAGCATCAAACCTTGTTCTCATCTCTCCAGCAGGCCATGGTGGATGCAACTGAGAGTAAAAACAGACCCAGAGCAAACTGCTACTCTGAGAGGAGTGGAATACTGAAAACATCAGGGCACTGCTTAATTGCATGGCCAGTAACTTTGTGATGAGCATTGTGCCCCCAAATTGCCCCAAACCACCCAAACTGCCATTTTGGATTTCCCTTCTGATTTGTGAACAATGTCATTTGCAGGGCTTCTTATTAATGGCAGGCCCAAAGCCCTGTGGGAAGGCTGACTCACAGTTGAGGGAATGGCAAAGCAAAAGGCTGTCCCATCCAGGCAAAGCCTTTGGAGTCTGAAACCCTTTTCTTCTAAAAGCAAATACTCCGACGTGAACTATTATGACCTTCTGAGTTTGTGGGATCAGGATAAGGGCTTTGTCTTGTGGTGATGTGAGAGTTTACTGGGAGTTACACACAGCCTCTGGTATGTCTTTAATAAGGATACAGCTTGTACTTTGGATCCACTCTCCCTCCAGCCCTCTTTTCTTTCCTGACTCCTGTGTATTTGCTTCATGTGTGTGAACACACGTGCACACACATGCAGACCACAGATATGTGGGTGAATAACCCACTGGACTAAATTTCTTTGAAAAAAGGTTTTCAAAGAGAATGAGCCTCTCCTCTCTGGTTGGAACTGGGAAGAAAATAGGAGTCTAAAACACTGATGCTGTTGAGCTGGTGGAAGACCAGGGATACTCCAAACTCGCTGGGGTGCTGCTATGGTGCCGTGTCCAATTCTAGGCCCCTCAATTTAAGAAAGATGTTGAGATGCTTGAATGTGTCCAGAGAAGGGCATCAAGGCTGTGAGGGGACTGGAGCACAGCCCTGTGAGGAGAGGATGAGGGAGCTGGGGGTGTGCAGCCTGGAGAAGAGGAGGCTCAGGGCAGACCTCATTGCTGTCTACAACTACCTGAAAGGAGGTTGTAGCCAGGTGGGGTTGGGCTCTTCTGCCAGGCACCCAGGGACAGAACAAGAGGACACAGCTGCAAGCTGTGCCAGAGTAGGTTTAGGCTGGATGTTAGAAAGAAGTTCTCCACAGAAAGAGTGATTGGCATTGGAATGGGCTGCCCAGGCAGGTGGTGGAGTCACATCCCTGGAGGTGTTTAAGAGGAGGCTGAATGGGGCACTTAGTGCCATGGGTTAGTTAATTAGAAGGGTTAGGTGATAGGTTGGACTCGATGATCTTAGATTTCTTTTCCAACCTGGTTAATTCTGTGATTCTGTGAGATGTGGCATCTCAGGATATGGTTGAATGGCCATGCTGCTCTTAGGTTGATGGCTGGACTTGATCTTAGAGGTCTTTTTTCCAATCAAAACAATTTTGTGAGAGCTACTTTAATCTTCTTCACTTATTTCTTTTTTCCTTCTCATTTCTATCAATCAAGAAAGTTTTACCTTTCCACTGCATGAAGTCCACACCCAGAAGCTCTCTTCTTCAACTATGGTTCCACACTTGAAGGCAGGGCAGGAAGGGCACAGGCAAACTCCACTGATGTTCGTGGGTCTTCATTGCTTCTAGGCTGCGTCTCATGTATTTGAGGATAATTTTTCATGACTACTCCTGCTTTAAGGGAACTTTCCCACTCATATGTTGAAGCTACAGACTTTTTTCCTCCTCTGGAAGAACCAAGGGAAGGCAGGCAGGTGGTTGAGAGTTTTGTGTATCTATGTTGTAGAAAATCTGGGTTAAACACATTTGAACCAGCCTAGGCTAATCCTTCAGTGTGGCTGTGTGAAGTCAGACAAAAAGCCTGGTTTTTTGATTCACTAGGTCTACATACAGGGGAATTACATAAGATGGACTGTCCCTTTCCTCCTTTCTGCTCGTGTCAATGATGCAGAACAGAAAATTTAACACGCAAGAAAAAAAGTCACCTTGAAGTTACACAAATCATTCTGAGGAGCATTGCCCTACCTTGCCTCTTCTAAGTCATCTCCTGCATTTCCTCTTCAAGGTATCACGTGAAAGCAGACCGCAACGGTCTGTGCCATCTCTTGCTCAAGTAGCTTATTTTTATCCAGCAGTGAATATCCTCACTTCCCTCTTTTCAATAGATCAATGACTCTCCCCAAATCTCTCAGTTGCAGCAGAGCTCCCTGCAGATTGAACTGTGTCTGCACCAATGGCATCTTTAAGAGTCAGACCATAGACATGCTCTTGGTTTGTATATTTTTTTTTTTAAATGGTGGCATTTTCATCATTGGAGAGATCATGGGAAAAGTTCAGTTTAAAAAAAAAAAAAAACTTTCACCTCAGAAAGTCTCTCTTGGCATGACAGTTGCTCTCATGCCTCTCTTTCCCAAATTCCCTATACTGAGGAAAATCAGTGGGTTTATACTCAACTTTTTTTCCAGTTCTTTTTTCATACAAATTTAGCTGCTTGGCATTTTAGCTGGTGAAGGGTAAATGAAAATGGGTAAAGGTATCAGTAAGTGACCTCTTTTATTTTTAGACATAAGAAGATAGCCATGGTTCCTCCCCTCACATAATCAAAAAGCCATGCCAGTTGGTGTACCAGGTTAGGGTGGATCCCTCCCCTGGTAGAATAAACTTACCACAACACGTATTGGTTTTTTTGGTGAAGTCAGGAAAAAAAATTTTATTTCTTAAACTAACTATAACAGTGTAGGGAAAAAAATACAACTACCACAAGAATATATAATAACCTGAAGGAAGATGGGGAAGGGGTCAAGCGGCGGTGAAAGCAGCAAAAGCAGCAGCAGGAGCCAAAACAGCGGCAGGGGAAGATAGCAACAGGTGCAGGCGAAGTGGCGGAAGCAGCCAGGGGAAAGTACAAGCTGTGCTTCCAGACATAAAGCTTTTGATGCTCCAATGAGATTATATTAACTTATCCATTGTTGCTGTTCTATGGCCTATCCCCAGAATGTTCGCCTTAGAGCTTCCACCTCCAAGTTTCTCTGAGGTAGGAATCTAACTCAAACGGCCACAGTTGGTAATATTGTAAAGGCAAGGAAAAAATTAGTCATAGAAAGGAATGCCTGTGAAAAATGATGTGCTACCCTACCAGGTAATGTTGCCTGCCACTGCAGTAAGTTATCTCAGATTCACAGAAAGGTAGGAGTTGGAAGGACCTCTGGAGATCATCTAGTCTAATGCCCCTTCAGAAAATAAAGCAACGCCCCTGCCGCCCCCCCCCNTTTTTTTTTTTAAATGGTGGCATTTTCATCATTGGAGAGATCATGGGAAAAGTTCAGTTTAAAAAAAAAAAAGTACTTTCACCTCAGAAAGTCTCTCTTGGCATGACAGTTGCTCTCATGCCTCTCTTTCCCAAATTCCCTATACTGAGGAAAATCAGTGGGTTTATACTCAACTTTTTTTCCAGTTCTTTTTTCATACAAATTTAGCTGCTTGGCATTTTAGCTGGTGAAGGGTAAATGAAAATGGGTAAAGGTATCAGTAAGTGACCTCTTTTATTTTTAGACATAAGAAGATAGCCATGGTTCCTCCCCTCACATAATCAAAAAGCCATGCCAGTTGGTGTACCAGGTTAGGGTGGATCCCTCCCCTGGTAGAATAAACTNTAAATTGAAACTGGAAGATGTTAGGTGGAATTTCCCATAATAACTTGCCCCAATCTTTGCTGAGATGGGAGCTGCTGCAGAATGTTGCATGATTTTTAAGGCATGCCTCACAGAGATCAGCATCTCAGACTTTGGGTGGAGCACAGCCAAAGGCAGTGTGGGATCAGAAATTGCAGCGCCATGCAGGGTAAAGCGTCCATATACACAGCACCTGCAGTGTGTCAAAACCTGTTACTCTTTTACCTTATTTTTATGCACTGTCTTGGCTTTGTCCTGGCTTTTGCCATTTTTCACAGATGTAGGTGTTCCTCCTTTGACTTCTTCATAGAAATCATAGAATGTTAGGAGTTGTAGTTACAGACTGGGGAGTGATGTGTTAATCTCCGAGTAAGGATTTTACAGCCTTAACTGAGAAAGGAACTATTTCAGCCACAAAGACAAACCCAGAGATGTGCTGGAGAAAGGATGATTTCTAGCCATGCACAGCAGTGGTGTTCTCTCAGTAGGACAAGGAGTGGCAGAATATTTCACATCTTTTCAACCAGGCCTTGATCCTCATTTAAATGTATGCAGCACAGATGTCAGCAGCTGTCTGTGAGCTCCCCTTCAGCCCTCCATGTCTACTCTTAATACAGGCACTGAAAGAAGAAAATGTTTTTGGGTTTTTTTTTTCAGTGTGTCCTGGGCTAACTGGGAAATGAGGAATTAAAGCAAGCACTCGTTTTGTTGTGCAGTTTATTGCATCTAAGTGATTTACTACCAAGACTTGCTGAGCTTCCCTGTTCCCCCCCATCCAAATTAAGACAACATTGTTATGCCTGTCCTGGCTCAGGAAGGAGACAAATCTTGTAGAGACTTCAGGCAGGAGTGGAAATCTGGACATCTGAGCAGCCTGGAGCTCTGGAGCTCCCCAAATGTGTGTCTTCCTCTCATTTAAGATAGAGACAAAGCACAGCTCCCTGCTGCAAGTGACTGCTCAAGGTTTCATGCCAGGCACCATCCTCTAGCAGAGCATCAGGCTCTTCCTCTTTTATCTAAGCCCAGAGCAGGTCCAAACTGGAACTTCAAACATACAACCAACAGATGTTGTGAACATCAAGGGCCCCAGAAGGCGATTCAAATCCCATGATCCCAAAAGAGGAACTTGCTTTGTGAAATGTTTTCTTGCCTATACCCACAGATACTAGAAATCTCACGAGGACAGCCAAGCTGATAACATTTCCACTGTTCAGAAGGAACACTTCTGCAGTCAGAACAGACAAGGATATTTTAGTAACTGCAAACATAAACCAGAGCCCTGCTTCAGCATAACTGAAATGCTGCATCTTTGCCCACTGCAAAGACCATCTGGATCCTCCCATCACCCTTCTCACTCACATTTAATTCTAGCATCCACGTTGCTGAGCTGCCCGAAATTTTGTCTCCCTCTACCTGTTAGTTCAACTGTGCCCACCAAGTGTTCAGCTTTTGGGAACATCTGCAAAATGTCAATGGATTTTTATGAAAGGTTTTACGAGTCAGAAGGGACTATCTCTTTAAAGGAGAAGATGGATGGATTTGTTTTTCCCCAGGCTGCTGAAATACACAAATATTGTCACATTTGCTATTTCAAAATAAATAAATGAAGCCTGCAGGCTAAGCAGGGATGGAGATCTGCAGCTGCAGGGTGTAAAATTGGAATCCCCATCTATGGCCACACCGCAGGGCTGCTCCCCTTGCACAACATGCAAAGGAAGGAAGTTGAAAGGAAGCAATTTATGAGTTAGCTCTGAGTAATACAATGATATGGTTAGCAGTGCCGAGGTAGAAAAGCCTGTATGACAGAGTGAGAATACGTGGGCTTGCAAATCAGTGCTGAATGGGAAATTAATGTGAGAAGGAGAAAAGCTGCCTAGCTTTATCAGTGTGCATCCAGTATGGTCATGGGCAACAGCAGATGCACAGGATAAAAGGAACAGAGGGAGAAAGGCTGCTACCTGCACCTTAAATATAATGTAAATGGGCAAGCAGTGTTTTCTTTTCTTTCATAATTTCCCCTGAAGGAGATAACTTCTGTAGAACAAACACACAATGACATATTGACTTACTCAATGGTTCAGAGATAACAGAAGGGTTTTTCCCCTCTGTAATTTTGCTTATCACTCTCATTTACTTTTTCACAGTTCTTAATAATGAACAACTTCACATGAAACAAAACATGCTCAGTCACTCAGCTACCTGCACTGTGCTTGAATCCAACTATGCAGCAACTTCCAGAGATTTAATGTTTTTTTTTTGTTTTTTTTTTTCCCCTAGTCAAATGGCATCTCTGTCAAATTAATTTCTTGGACCCATTGATGATCAAAGATAACATAAAGCATGGGAATAAAGGCTTCAAGAACCAAAACTCTGGTACACACTTGAGTTTTGATTAATCTCTGAAGGTTCAGACAAGGTTTGGTGTATTTATAGAAACGTATACATAAACTTCAGGCTTTTAAGATTTGGTAATCAATATTTAATTTATTCCTCTGCAGAGAGCTCCAGCCTACCAATTATTATGCATTTGTTTAAAAGAAGAGGTCTAATGGTAACACTTCTGGCTCTGAAGATAAAGTCCAGCATTTAGAAAGGTACAAGAAATGTAAATTGAACAGAGAATTCGAAACCATCTGCTGAATTTTTATTTAATTAAGGCCTCATCTGCATTTGAAACACAAATTAAGGTAAAGTGTGAATTTAAATGAAAAAGAGATTGATGAATAACTTCACGGGCATTTGAGTTCTGGAACAAGAGTGCATTGTCCCTGTTTACCTTATACACTTCAAAATTATGTTATTCAAATTAGAAACACAGAATCTTCTATTCAAGAACAAGAGCATCGATACTTGGAGTTAATCAGAAACACTTACTCAAGAGCAATCTATATGCAAGATGGTTTATAAGAAAAGTTAGCAAGAGATTGTGAAATAAGCTTTGTGCTCCACATGTTACATAGTTCATAGAACTGCACTTTAGGGAAGTTTCAAGTGCACAACTTACTCAGACCTCACACCGATTGTTCTGAGTAGTATCTTTCTTGGGTGTAAATCTGGTGTAATACATAGAAATAAGGATGTCTCGTTTAAGGAGACAAAGAATATTAAGTGCAATAGTAATCACAGAGAGTTTAGGGTGATATAGGACTCTTTAGGTTGGTCACATAAGCTCCTTCTGAGTACAGAGAAGTTGCGAAAATTGACCACCACAGGGACAACTGAAGGCTGAAATCCTGGTCCAAGAGCAGATCCAAAAGTTTGTCCTGAGACTCAAAGTATCCTGAGATCTCTCCAGCCACAGAATAAAGGATTCATCTCATTCATTGCGGCACTGAAGAGGAGTCTGTTGTGTTTTCCCAAGTAGGACTTGCACTCATGCATTGATAAATCTCTCCATTAACTTGGCATGAGCTGCAGCAAGGCTGAAACTCCATTGAATTGCCCTATGAAAGTGATGAGACATTAGTTTTCCAACAAAAGCCCCAGTGGTGAAATGTACTGATTTCAAGTCACACTTTTGCCATACTCAGTTTTTGCTGCCATCAACAAAGTTTCTCTGACCCTCTGCCCTGTAGAATTGGTCCAACTTTGCTAGGGTTTAGGAGATCCAAAATGTTTCTCTCTGAAGTTTCTCCCACAAACCAGGCTTTAGTGATTCATATAAAAGAGCCTCTGAGCCAAGCACACACAGTTTTGCAAAATGTAAAGCACCCTTTTTACAGTGGTTGTCAGGATGGATAAAAGCCAGGGTGCTGAATCTGACCCATGCTCGACCACACAGATATTGGAACCGATACTGCCTCACTCAGCCCAAGGGAGCTTAGCTCTGGCTTGCAAGAGAAACATGAAAATAGAGACTGAATCTGGAGTAATCCAGGTTACTGATCTGGCTCTAGAAAATAAAACCTTAACTCCTCCTTGCTGGAAAGCCAGAAATCCCCTATCAATAGTGGGCCTACATCAGGCGTTTCATTACAGAAGGTCACTTACGAATGTGTTCCTCTTCCTTTGACAATTGGGTGGACCACCACATATGCTGGAACAGGACTAATAGCCCCAAAATAACATTAAATCCCGACCACACTAATAGTCCCATCAGGGAACAGTGATGAACTCAGGGTGTAGATGATAAAAAGAGCAGCTGTGGCAATCTCCTATTCATTGCTTGCATTTACAGCCTTCTGCAGAAAGTAGGAAGCACTTTGCTTCAACACCCAAATACATCTAATTTCCCCCCCCCCAAAATTAAAAAAGCATTTTAGTTGGATTTAAAAAATTATTTCTCCCCAAATTATTTTTCCTCTGAGTCAAAACTTACCTCATAACGCACAGACACACTCCAGATTACACAGAAGTCTGAAACATCCCAGTAAGTAAATAAAATCAAATAACTGTAATAAAATAATAATGATTTAAAAAAAAAAAAAAGTTAATTCTATCCTTTTGTTTGTTTCCATTGTAAAATTGCCACGGGACTGAGGAAATATAGTAGCTCTTAATTTTAATAGTTCTATCATTGTAGATTGGCTGGGTATTAATTGTGTTAATGGTGATCATACTGAATTCATTTGGTATTTATTGAGAGACCACCTGTGCACCCATATGGTTTCCATCATTATTTAGGAGTAGTTAATGGACCCATTAGGAGTTAGCAGAAAGATGTGGGCTGGCAGTGCTTCCCGAGAGTGGTAGAAACATTCTGTTGATATCCATTGCATTTTGAAGGTTTTCCAAAGAGCTATTTGCTTCCCAACAATTTTCTTTTTCTTTAAATTATAGATAATCTCATCTCAGCTTTCAAGAACTCCTGGAAAAAAAATGAATTTGTGTTTCTTTGCCTGTGACAAATCTAAGGGGACTACCTTTAGCCTTTTGATTTTGCAAACTCGCTGGGTAGGTCTCTGGAAGAAGCAGAGCAGAGGAAAGCTTCCAGCATCACCGCAGAGCTTCTGGAGGGTGGGTGCACTTGTGTGCTGGGGGGAGAGGCTGAGAGAGGATGGGGAAAAGGGGAAATGTTTACTGGGACTCTCGGCCTGCAGTGTGACCAATTTGCCCATGCAATATGTAGACTCAGTTGTGCAAGACCAGAAACCTGTGGTGGGGAGGGGATGATGGGGGAGTCACATGCAGGGAGTCAGCCTCGACTGTCAGCAGAGGAGAAGGAAGAATGCTTTGGCTGGGTGTGGTGGTAACCAAGGCTGCTCGCTGACCGCAGTGACCTCCTGCTTTGATCTACATATCTGAAAAGGCATTGCTAAGGCTCTGCTGCTGCACAGGGGGAGTAAACACGCAAGGGGCTAGAGCAAAGGATTTCCATTTTTGGTGCCATGACAATGGGCAGATGGAGGAGCATCTGTGTAGTTTCAGTGCAAAAAGGACAGTTACTTTGTTCAAACTGGAATTTCTGAGGCAGCCTAAAAGGAGTTGAGTGCTTATTTCCCCAGACACAGAGAGTGTAACTCCCTCCCTGCTCCCATACATGAAGGGTTCAGGTTTGTTTTCTGTGTTCATCCCTAACAACATGAAGTTTATGCAGTCATTGCTCTGTACTAGTATCCAGCTGTCAGCCATCTCTAGTAGCAGGCTGACTTATTGGCTGAATTTGATAGACCAGCAGAGGTCTCAAAGGCCTTAGGTTCATACAGGTGGTGTGAAAATTGGGGAAGGTGATAGAGGAAGGGGAGAGATCCCAGCTAGTGTGCAAGAGTACAAGAGGTTCAATCTTGGCTCAGCTCTAATCCTAGAAAAAAAGACTCCACTCCTTAGTGAGGTTTTCTCCCTCTTTCAGATGTCTGAAGGATTTTCACCTATAGTTAAGAATTTTAAAACTCTCTGCTTCTCATGTACACACTTAATGAGGAAAGCATTGATGCTGCAGCTCTTCTAGATTTGAAATCAGGAAGCCACATAATACACATCATGAGAAACCAAAATTCATTAGTGCTCTTACTCACAGAAATACTTGCTTCATTAATCAAGGAAGAGACCGTCCCTGTCTTGTTTCTTCTTTTTTCTTTCTTTTTTTTTTCCCCAGAGAAACAATTAAATTAACAGTTATTCATCATGAGATGAATGTTCACAATGTGAACAAGACCTGAAACGATCATTTCTGTACATAAGGAATGTAATCGAGACACTGTTGGCATGACTCTGGTGATTATTCACACTTACATGAACAACCCAATNTCACCAACACAACTTTGGCATTTAAAGAAGGCTCTTTACTGTAGATGTGGAAACCAGGCCAGAGTGCAGTGCACTTCATGGTGGGATCCCTTCCTTTCCTCAACCTGTGTCCAGGACTGCAATCCTGTTGACTATCGGTGCTGCTTCGTTGCATGATCCTGAAATCTGCCATCTCATAGTCACTGCAGCCAAGGCTGCCTCCAAACTTCACATCTCCCAGACTTTTTCACTTGAACATAAGGAAAGACTTCTGTACTGTGAGTGTGCCAGAGCACTGGATCAGGCTGCATAGAAAGATTTTTGAGTCTCCTTCTCTGGAGACTCTCAAAACCCACCTGAATGCATTCCTGTGCAACCTGATGGAAGCGAACTGTGTTAGCAGGGGTGTTGGACTAGAAGATCTCCAAGGGTCTCTTCTGACCCCTATCATTCAAAAGTTTTGTGTATATTTGGACTGTGTTCCTAACCAGCTATTAGTATGATAGATGCATCTGTATTAGCAATTTCATAGTTCCCTTTTGAAAGAAATCTCCCAAATATCTCCTTTTATTATGCTTAGTTTTGAAGTGCACCAACTAGATTATTTTGGGAGAAATGTATCACAGAATCACAAAATATCAGGGGCTGGAAGGGATCATCCAGGCCAACTCCCTGCCAGAGCAGGATTTCCTATAGCAGATCACACAGGAACACATCCAGGTAGGTTTTGAATATTTCCAGAGATGGAGACTCCACAACTCCCCTGGGCAGCCTGTAAACCAAATTGTGTGCATTTAAAGGGCTTCAGCTGCTCATGAGCTTTCAGTCTAGTGTACCAGACTAGAGCTACTGCAAAACAGCCCCCAAATAGAGTGTGGGGGTCATGTCCTCATCACCATCAGTTTTGCTCCATAGATCTGCCTCCACTGCATTGCTCTTCCAGCAGAGCACATCTTTGTGCTCGTGTCAGCATTCTGTGGAGATCAGAGCATGTGCACACTGTGCTCGTGCACTCCTACATTTCTTAAGAACAGATATTATGAAGTTACTCCCTGAGTTTTAAGAAACTTTTCAGTTCATTTAGTTCTAATTGCTGCTTGGTAATAGAACAGTGATTTTGCTTTTGTTTCTTATATCAGTGATGTAAGATCTTGTGGCTTGAAGTGTCACAGCACTGAGAGGAAGGGAGGATTTGATGGCTTCACTGTGTAATCTAACACCTATCCAGACCCCTTCTCAGTTCTTGGCATGGTCAAAAGCTGTTAGTAGATGGCTCCTAAACAGGATAATATGAAGTGAGTTCTGGCTTCAGCTTCTTCACTGAAAGAGTGCCTTCAAAGAGAGGAATTGCCACTCTGCCACCCTGCTTATAAAACCTTAGGGCAAAACCAAATGAGAAGTCCATAAGAGCTGGAGCACTTTTTTCCTGGGGAAGGTCAAGTTAAGATCTTCACAACTGAGAACAATCCTGAACCACTGTCTGTGAAATGAGAACTGCAGAAACACTGAAATATTTTCTGGTGGTTTGGGCTACTTGGGTCTTTGAGGATGATGAAATATGGGAAAAAAAAAAAAGATGTGCCAAGGTCCAAGGATGGGCCTTGGCTGATTGTCACAGAATTTAGTGGGACTTTGCTGGAAAGGAACAAGGTGAAATAGAAATGTCCTCTGCCATGAACTGCCTTGGATTCCTCAGTTGTATTTCCCTTCAGTCTGATATGCCTCCTTTTATGTGCCAGTCTCATCATTCTCTTAATTATGTTCAACTTTAGATATCTCCTGTGTCCAAGTATGTCTGAGCAACCTATGACAGCCTCTGTGCAGATGTGATACCTGAGCTAGCTGGCTAGTGTGGCTCTGTTATTAGCAAGCAGAGAGCAGCACTGCTAAAGCATGACTCTTCTGACCTCTTTTAGGTGTCCTTCTTAGAAGGAGATAGTTGATAATCCTGGAAAAGATTCTCTCTGCCTTGATTATACACAGAGCTCAGGGTAATTAGCTCGGCAGCAGGTATCTGAGGTTTAATGGGATGAATTCCACCCCAGCTTCACTTAGGAGGATATTTGACACAGAAAGATGCTGCATGTGGTCAGGGTATAAAGCTCTTAAGTGAAAGATTACTTTGGAGACATCCACTGGGTGCAGGCAGCACTCACAACTCACACCTGCTCTGTATGAGGGATTAGGCTGAGGCCAGCATATACCATGGCTGGTCTGGGCACTGATGGGAGATTGAGCTAAGCATTTTCTTCATGTGGTTTGTGCATTAGCATGTGAAGGTTAGAAGGACCCAACCCTGGGATCCTGTGTGAACCTACATTTTTCTGACAGCATAGACCTACTTCTGAGCCACATGGACCCAGTGACACACATTTTCATACAAGAGTTTGTCTACAAATGGGATCTAGCTTTGAGTTGGTGGTTTATAGTACTGAAATGGAGGATGATCTCCATCACACAGTATCAAGCTTGGGGAACAGCAGGTAAGATGTATGGAACCAGGAAAGAAATTTCATTCAGTCTTTGGCTGTACACCTTGGTAGTGAGACTCCATAAGGACTCACCCCAAATCTGAATAACTCATCATTTGTATGTATGATTATATGCTTAATGGACTACCAGCCTGCCTTCCCCTGGGTACAGTCTGTGTGGCCAAAAATAATGCAGGATCTGCTCTCCCCACCATGTTTAGACTCCGAGGGAATGGAAGAACCGTGAGAAGGTCTGATCTGATGTTATTTCAGTCCCACAATTAGCTCCCTGAGTGATTCAAAGTGCTGGGGGGGAAACAAAAAGAGTAAACAAATACCTGGAATGAAAATATATGTCCCCAGAGCCACACACACCACAGTCTGTCAAAGCAGGAAGGACTGACACCCAAACCCTCTCAGTGGTATCTAATGTCTCTAAAAGGTTTGCTGGGTAATTTGTCCACATGCTCTCGAGGGGAAGTTGGACAAGTTGTACTGTTCCTTTTACCCAGCTGTACTCAGTTGCTACTGCTCCTTTTCTTCCCCAAGACCTCAGCAGAGACTGAACCAGATCTGAGACGCCAGTGAAGCTCCATGACTGCCAGCTACAGAGCAGGATTTTCCCTCTCAGTCCTCTGCTCCCCTAGGCTTGTCTGAAGGGTGGTGTGAATTTCAGCCGTATCTTGTGTGCTGCCCTGAAAGAAATGTGCTTCCCCCTCTAAGCACTGTGCTCATCACTGTGGCCAGCTACACCTAAACTTAACACAAGAAACTTAACACTGGAGACCAGTGCCAAGTGGTGTCCCTCAAGGGTCAGTGCTGGGACCAATGCTGTTTAACATCTTTGTCAATGACATGGACAGAGGAATTGAGTGCACCCTCAGCAAGTTTGCAGATAACACCAAGCTGTGTGGCACAGTCGACTTGCTAGAGGGCAGGGATTCATCCAGAGGGACCTGAACAGGCTGCAGAGCTGTGCCCAGGCCAACCTCATGAAGTTCAACAAGGCCAAGTGTAAAGTCCTGCACCTGGGTAGGCACAATCNTGGGAGGTGTCCCTGCCTATGGCAGGGAGTTGGAACTGGGTGATCTTTGAGGTCCCTTCCAACCTCACCATTCTATGATTCTGTGATTCTGTAAGCTATCTGCTCCCAACACAGCTGCCAGCCACTGCTCATCCCATCTCATCCCAGAGAATGTTTATTCTACCACTCCCAGGTGCAGGAGAAGTTGTTCTACACAAAACTCGTGTTCTCACCTCAGAGGAGACACAACCACTGTACTTGCTTCCCCTTGCACTGAAGTTGGTCTTTCAATAGACACTGTGGGAAACCATCTACAGCTGATTATGGTGTAGACCCACATGCTTTTTATTCCTCTATGTGAGAGGCAGCAGGTATTATTTTTGGGGGCTGTAGAAACCACCACACATTAACCATGAATTCTTAGTCATCTGCAAGGGATGTTATGCCCCTTTCATTCATTACTTCATTGTAGGCTGTGTTTTCTTAAATGAATTAATCTTTATTTAGTTTTCTTTCTTTCAAGCATGAGCATGTGAATCACTCATGCAGCAAGGCTCCAAGTATCCATCCACATAAGAACTCCTAGGTTTGAAGTGAGGAGTATCCAAGTATTACAGAGTGGAGAGCTTGTACTCTGTGGCATAGTAGATTTCAGGCATGAAGGGTCCAATTTAGAATGGCACTGAAAAGTGTGACCTCAGTTTTACCCCCACAATGTCAATGTTTCTGTACAAAGCAAGGGTTATTTACAGTGGTGCCCTGGGAGACATGAGGTCTGCTGGGACTTTCTGGCTGCCAGTGATGTAAAATAATTATCTGGGTAGGAAAGAGCATGCCTGGACCACTAGGCTGTAGGTCATAATACCCAAGATACTACTGTCCTTGTGATTGTGCCCATTTCCCCTCAACACAGGGCAAACCCTTTTACCTCCTTGTCTCTTCATGCAGCTCTTGTGCATTCAGCCAGCCTGGACACAACCTGGTGATTTTATCATCCATATTGACCAGGGTGATCTCTAAAATGAAAATGTTGCTCAGATATAGATCTGAATCTGGAAGATGACATTTCAGTTTGGGGATAAAAACCTCTTCAGAGATGGATTGCAAAGCCACATCTCAAATTCTCCAAGTTTCCAACTAATTTAGGCTCAGGTTTATTAGCTCAAGCATGTCTGGAACAATTACTGCTCCAAACATGTGGTATATGTCCTAGAAGAAAGTCTTTTAAAACAAAATAATAATAATAAAAACCCAAACCAGAATCAACCCTCTGGCTTCTCCACAGAAGGAAGGCAAGGCTGCTACCAAGTTCAGTGCCAACAACTTTGGAAGCCCAAAACAAAGTTATATAATAAAGACAAATACAAAACAAACTGAAGAAAGCAGGAGTGGGGGGAACTGCTGCTCTCCTACTTCCCACCTGGCTCCCTCCTCCTCTTTTCCTGGCCCACCCATGTGTAAGTGACTCCAATAAACCATGAAAAGAGCAACTTGGCAGCAGCTGGCACTCTGGACCTGGGCAGATGCCAGCTGTGGGACTCCTACTGGTTTTGAGAGCTATATTTTTTTTTATATATCTCTATTAAATATATACATGTCAGTCTGAAAGGCTCAATGAGCCACTGAAACCAAGGTAAGCAAAGGCAGCAATTGGCTTGCACTCTGAACATTCTCCAGAACTTGTATCCTGTTACAATGTCAGGCTAACTCCTGTAATGAGGTTCTTATGCAGCTCCATTTCAGTTACAGGCAGCCCAAGTCCTTCTGTTAGTCAGTAGGAGGTTTTCAGCTGATTGTGAAGACCAAAATTCTGCCATAAATTTCTCAGGCACAAGAAGCTGCAGCATTTGGCTTTCAGTGTTACGGTCAGGAAGATTTCTCTGAGCAACAGCAAATCAAATAGATTTCTCTATGCCATATTCTTATTTGTATCTGTTATTATCCTGTATACTATGTTTTTACTGAGGTCACACACTTTACTGATGCAAAGGGAAGAGAGGATAGTCCCTGTCCCAAATAACTACCCGATGTGACAAGTTGCTAACTTCAGAGAAGCAGTAAGATCTGCAAAGATGGAGGTGTCTCAGAACCAGATGTGTAGTGAAGAGATCCCTTCAGGGAACAAAGGGCTCATCTGGGTCATCAGTGCTGGAGGCTCAGGGATCAAGGCTGAGAGAGTTGGGGTTGTTCAGCCTGGAGAAGAGTAGGCTTCAAGGAGACTTTCTTGTACCCTTTCAGTACTCAAAGGGGGTCTGTAAGAAAGATGGGGACAGACTTTTTAGCAGGGCCTGTTGGGACAGAACAAGGGGTGACAGTTTGAAACTGAAAGAGAGGAATTCAGACTAGATATAACGAAGAAATTCTTTACACTGAGGGTGGCGAGACACTGGCTCAGGTTGCCCAGAAAGGTGGTAGATGTCCCATCCCTGGAATCATTCCAAGACAGGTTGTTTGGGCTTCTGATCAACCAGCTGGAGTTGAAGATGTCCCTCCTGACTCCCTAGGGGTTGGATTAGATGATGTTGAAAGGTCCTTTTCAACCCAAACCTTGCTATGATCATCCAGACAGGATCACCACCTGTGTTAGTCTCGCTGTTTGCATCCTGTTATCACAATTCCTCCACTTATTTCACAGGGAACCAGGGCTCAGACATGTTTGATCGTTGACATAAGTGACACTTTTTGCTTTTCTGACCTCTAAAATATCTTTGAGCATCTGCCCCGTGCAGGCATTCAGCCATGTCTGAAAAGAAGACTCCTCAGAGTGTTTTCCCCTGTCTTAATGTGAGCTAGAAAATGGAGCACAGGCTCCAACGACTCACAGACTAAACATCACAACCTTTTCTTTGTCTGTATCTCTGTGTGTGTGTGTGTGTGTGTGTGTGTGTGTGTGTGTGTTTTAAGCCTCATGCTAGTGACAGAGAATGGAAAAAACGTGTGAATCAGGTCATTTCCAAGTTCTGTGATTCACTCTGATAGGATGTTGCATTTCTTTGTCTCCCTTCAAGGAATCATGTGGAACAAAACCACAATGGGCTGCTGACTTGCCATGGAGTGGGGGTGGCTGGAGGGAAAGAACAAAAGTGCCCCTTATTTTAGAAAATAATTATCATGCCTATCTTCTTCCAGGTGTCTCCAAGGCCTATAGAGTCTTGACAGGATTCCCACGAATGAGAATTTTTGCCCACAGTTCTCCCCCAGTACCTCTCTCTCATATAGTAGAGCTGGAGGCTTGTGGTTGAGTGACCTCAGCATGTTGCGAAAGTAGTTTGCTTGCATTATTCTGGCCACAAGTGACTCCATAAGAAACACCACTCTGTGCCTGGCTGCTTGTCATTAACTCTTTCCTGGAGTGCTGAAAACCACAGATCTCAGGCTTACAGGATGTCAGGGGTTGGAAGGGACCCAAAGAGATCATTGAGTCCAACACCCCTGCCAAAGCAGGACCATAAAATCTAGCTCAGGTCAGACAAGAACACATTCAGATGGGCCTTGAAAGTCTTCAGAGAAGGAGACTCCACAACCTCTCTGGGGAGCTTGTTCCAGTGCTCCAGGACCCTTACAGTAAAGAAGTTCCCCTTGTGTTGAGGTGGAACCTCCTGTGCTGCAGCTTCCATCCATTGCTCCTTGTCCTATCCCAGGGAGCAAGTGAGCAGAGCCTGTTCCCCCCTTCCTGACCCCCAACCCTCAGATATTTATAAACATTTATTAAATCCTCTCAGCCCAAAACTAAAGGCAGTACTCAAGATGAGGTCTCACCAGGGTAGAGTAGAGGAGGAGGAGAACCTCCCTTGATTTGCTGGACACACTCTTCTTAATACACCCCAGGATCCCATTGGGCTTCTTGGCCACCAGGGCACATTGCTGTCCCATGGATGTTATCCACCAGTGCTCCCAGGTCTCTCCCCACAGGGCTGTTCCCCAGCCTGTATGGGTGCAGCTTATTATTCCTCCCCAGATGCAAGACTCGGCTCTTGTCCTTGTTGAACCTCATTTGGTTCCTTTGTGCCCAGCTCTCAGTCTGTCCAAGTCTCACTGGATGGCCACACAGCCTGCAGCTGTATCAGCCAAGCCTCCCAGTTCGGTGTCATCAGCAAACTTGCTGAGCAGACATTCTGTCCCCTCATCAATGACATGCATGACTCCTTCTCTCTATGTGACCCATATTGGGCTATTTCAGGTGTTTGCCCACATTACACACCCTCCAGGATGGAGTTTCTGTACACCCAGATGGCTATAGCCTTGGAGAGCAGGGCATGGCTGTGCACAGGGCAGAGTTGTAGGAGGGAGCTGTGCTAGTTTTTTCAGCTGCACTGAAGAAATCTGCCCATGCCTTCCAGAACAAGGTCCTGTGCACAAGCAGAGCCCAGCACTGACCTCATGGTGTCTGTTTGCCAGCCCAGAACACCCTGGCTCCTCTAAACAATATTATGGGCATCTTGTTCCTATATATGTTAGGAGCATATGAGAGGAGCAACAGAATTCTGGATAAAACAGATCTCTCTGAAAAAGCTGAAATACTGGGGTGGGACAATGTACAATTGTGTCAAGTATAAGTTTTCTTCTCACATCACTTCTTTTCCCCACCTTCTTTCTTTGAATAGATATTGGGGCAGTTAGAAGAGAAGTTGTCCTCTCTCTCTCTGAACCTGCTACTAGGAGAAAAGAACATAACTAAAGCTTGTCACCACCACAGGCTCTGGGCACTGGGGTGAATAGCTTGTAAAACTGTCTTTCCACATGTTTGCAAAGCACTTAACACAGCAAGGGCCTGATTGTATTACTACAGTGCTGATAATAAATATCGTTAATAATGAAAGCTAGGAGAAATTGTTATTTGGTGGTGTATGTGAATGGCAAAATTGGCTGTTGCTGTGTCCAAGTACATGGAGACTGGGATGAGGAATTCTTTGCGTGCACAGTGTGAAAGGTTGCTTCCAGAATCTAAACAAAGATGTATGGAAGCAATCCTCAATGCTTTCATTCCAGATCTGATGTAAAATCTCCTTCATATTAATGACACAGTTGCAATAGGTGTCTGCAGGAGTCCCCAGCTGGGAAGGATGCAGTAAGGAAATGCCACAGGGCAGGGCAGACACTCCCCTCAGATCCAACAGTGCAAACAGCCTAATGAAACTCCCTACTGCCAGGCAGGGGAGTCTTGTTCATTTAATCAAGTCCTCCCAGTGTGCTGGAATACAGATGTTTCCCAAGGGATGACAGCTTCAGACAGGAGACTCTCAGCAGTGGGAAAGTGAAGCCAGGGAAAAGACATGAACACATCTTAACTGATCCCTGTGCATGGCTCTAGGAGGAAGGTGTCCCAGCCACGTAACAGAAGTGGTCATGCTTCATAGAGCTTAATGCTTAACCATTTAATCATGGTTAAGGTTTGCTGTTCATAACCTGGATGTAGTTCAGGTGTTGTAAAGGGCTAAACCATGACCTCCTTCAAGGTGCACCCCTCGTGGTGTGGGTGCTGGGCATGCAGAAGGTTCCTGAGGGCTGTGGAAGCCTTGCAGGCCACAGGTGCAGCTGTAATCTCCACTCCTGAGTCAGGGCATGCTGGCTGCCAAACTGTATGTGGTGATTATGCAGTGTGGACATCTCATCAGCTGCTGAGATGAAGACTTCTGACTCATTTTCACTTGGAATATAGATGACAATTTGGTTTGAATTAGACATGGGCTAAAGCCAAAACCCTGGATCTGAACTTCCTCAGATTTTGGGAAGACTCCAGTCTGGATCCGGGCTTAGCACGTGGCTCTTACACAAAGGTTGGAGCCAAACCCTAGATCAGAATATAGGGAAGCTCAGAACTCATCTTTGAGGCTGGGATCATCTCAAGCATAGGTTTCTGAGGATGAAACACTGTCCTTAAGTTAGCTTACTCTTTCTTTTCTTCTACAGCTGGTGTTTAAGCTTACTCTTTCTTTTCTTCTATAGCTGGTGTTTAACAAGGGCAATTTTAGCTCTGCAATTGCACCTTTCCAGTTCTTGCAAATGTGAATAAACAAGAAAAAAAAAACACAACAAAAACCCCCAAACTCCAGCCCAAACCAAACAAAAAAGCCCCAAACCAAACAAAAAAAATCCAAAGAAAAAGTCAGCAAACAAACAAAACACCCCAAAAGACCCCAACCCCCAAACCCAACCCAACCAAAAAAGCCCAAAACAAAACAAAAACCAAAACAAAACAAAACAAAAAAAAAAAGAAAAGAAAAGAAAAAAGACCTCTTTGTGTGTATATTTCAGTTGGAAAAGTGACTCCTTTTGGATTTGCCTATTGGGTCAAAAAGAGGCTTTTTGGCTTAAGGGCAGGACAATTGTGTCTCATTCAAAAAATTCTGGGCACAACCCATCTGCCCTGGCCACCAGTGAGTGCCTTGCATTGAGGAGCTATAAATGGGGCAACATGAGTGCAGTGAGGGACTCTTGAGCACCATTACCCTCAAGGCCACCCTTGTGCAACTACTTCAACAAATGAAAAAGAGAGAAGGGGGAAAAAAAAAAAAAAAGGAAAGGAACTGAAGAGTAACGAAATTCCACTTTCAAGCTGCTCAGAAGACACAGTGCTAACAGACAGCCCCCAAAAGGCGAGATCTTGCAATCTGCTGTGGTGGAGAGGCTGGGAAGGCAGCTCTCAAGTCCCAGTGATCTCGGCGTGTGAAGCACAAGAAATCCCACAGAAGGTGTCCCTCGGAACGTCTGGAAAACGTCGAGCTGCCTGCCCCTGCGCCGAGGAAAATCTCCGCTCCAACAGAAGGCTTTGTCAACACAGCGCCGTGTCGTTAGCTCGGGGTTGACACACTTCAGTTGACACCTCTCCCTTGTCCTACAGATGTTGTGCTGCATTTAGGATTGAGCCTCTAACAATACAGCTGTTTGAACACATGTGCATTTTCCACTCAGCAAACCGCAAGAATACGGCAACAGGGTTACAACGTTTGGATCCTAGGGCTAGAATGAGAGAAGCAGGAAAGGTGTTTCTTTGGGAAATCTCTGCAGTTCCCCTTGTAGTTGCTCTCTTTTCCAATTTGATTCACTGACTGTAGCACCCGGGCCATGGGGAAGGTAAAGTCTGATTGATATTGCAAGTGACAACTGAGGCCTTGAAATCATTTCCTCAGATCATCTTCAGGAGGTATTAAGCCCACAGCACTTTGCTAGTTCTGGAGTAGAGTCATTTTGGCTTTCATTTGTAAAAATCCACTCCTGTTAATCCTGTGAATAAATTAGAGCCTGCCCCAATAAATGGGTTTAAAGAGGAATTAATTATCAGTGATGCTCAGAAGGGAAAAAATTCAGAATGTTCTTTCCACTTTTCTCCATTGTAGGGTATGAGAGGAGATGGTTAGGTCTTACCAGGGGTCTCACAAAACAATTGAACGCTCTTTCTGCTGCCAACAAAGTTCATGAAGTGGGGAGATTCAATAAAACAAAGTGAGTCCCGAAATGGGCTTCCTAAGGAGCATGAAATCTCAGGTATCATTCTCCTCTCATTGCCATAGGCAATTGCAGGCCACCTTCAATTATTTGACTGCTGATTTCCATCAGTTGGTGCAGGAAGAATTGCACTCCTTTTTCATCTGATCAACATCTGTTTATTCGAAAAACAGATGTGCACAAATCAATCTGATTAATGTGCTTGATTCTGCAATTACTGCAGGATAAATCAGCAGTGCACTAAAACCAACTCTGTGTCAGCTTCTGCTTCTACACCTTCAGTCTTCAACTTGACTTGAATTAGACTTTTGCATTGCACAACTTCTTTGGACACGAAAGGGGCAGAGTCAATCCTCTGTGCCAGGCTGTGGAGCATTTTAGGTGATCTGATGTAGAGTTACCACTAACTGGATGTGTCTATTTGGGGCAGCAACTTCGGATAACTACAAAAGAAGAAGAAAAAAGAAAAATAGTGATAATTTTAAATGGCCTGCAGGCTGTCTCATGTGTTAACAGGGCAGAAAAATCTGATTCACAAAGTTACTCAAGCTTCTTAGATAATACTTAGACCTGTCAAAGCAAAATATAAATATAAAATAAACAATGTAAAGTACAGATACAAATATATTAAAGCTAGTATAAACATATAGATTCTCTTCAAGGAGACATGCCCTTGTTAAAGCAAAGAGCGGTGCAACTGAGTATCTGGTAGAGGATCAGTCCTCATGCTCTGTAAATCAGCTAGAAATCCCAGAGCAGCATGTTGCTGTTTTCTTTGAAGGTCTTGCTTCTCCAGGAGACAGAGGAACCACAGGAATTAAAATTAATGAAGTTTTCATTACAGATTGGGTTATGACTTACTTGAGGGGAAAGGTAAGTGGAAAAATCCACATGGATTCTCTCCTGGTCCCGTGAGCCTAAAGGGCTGCTTCAGCAAAGGGCTTGCACTCGATGCTCTCCAGAGCTCACTTCCAACTGCTGCCATTCTATGATTCTACCACTCAATAATTTGCATCAATCTGTGTTGTGACCAAACTTTCACACAGGACAATTTCATTCCACCTCCACTGTGAGGTTAGCTCATTTAGTACCTGTGCTCTCCATCTTCCTCTGGGAGCTGGGACGACTCTGAATCTGCCTGACTCAGCACAACTGATGCTCACCTGTCACAGTTGCAGCAGTTGCTTCTTTTAGGTCTGGTGCTCATAATGATTGTTAGCACTGGGACAAATACACTCCTTGACCTTGATATTTTTATAAGGGGAAGTGATTAGGATGAGAAAAAAATTGAGGAATACTTTTCCCCTCATATTTATTCTGTTAACAGCTGTCCTTTACAGCTGTAAATATGAGCCCTACCATCAAAATTCAAATCTGCATCCAAACCTTCATTTCTTCCATATTTGAAGGTGTTCTGAGCTGGCATCCATCAGTTTGGTGTTTTCAGTTTTTTTTTTTCCTCCTCTTTTTATTTTTTTTTTCAGCTGAAACCTAATAAATGTGCTCTGTGAAAGATGAGTGCAGCCAACATCTGGAGGCAGATAAAAATCCTTCCAGCTACTGTTGCACAGTCTTAGGGATCATTGCTACTGCAGAACATCTATGCAGAATATTTATCTTAAGCATGTAATAAAATGAAAGCTACTGAGCCAAATTCAGATCAACCTTTGATGAAAAGAAATGCCTCACATCCACATTAAGCTGGAGATTTCCTAGCCAGAGAGAATCTTTTCTGAGGCCAAAGCACAGCAAGTTGCAGTTACAAAAGCCTAACACTAAACACAGGGGGGAAATTTATTATTTTAATTGTGAAGCTTCATCACTGGTTAGTTTAATGTGTCTTTCCCCCTTTTTCTTTTAATCACCCTCCCCCTCTCCTTGGGATGGTTTATCGCTTGTAAATTATTTGTCACATCGTTGTAATTCTATCCAGATCCTTAACTTTCTAATCATGCATCTTTTATGGGGTCTCTGTTAAAGAAGCACTATAATTACTTGCCAAGGGTCCCTGTAAATTTTATCAGGCTGTAAAATATTATACTTTAATTATTTGGGAAAAAAAAAAAAAAAAGGATTGGAAATACTCCCTCTGAAAAGCTGTGCGATCGATACCGCAAGGAGCAAGGCACCTTCTGCAGCTTTGCATTTGGTCCTCATGTATGTCTCAGAAGCCTTCAAAATTCTTCCACTTCATTCAGTGCTGCAGGAAAGCATAAATGGAGGCACTGGCCTTGGATCAAGCTGGAGAAATTGCTTAGTGCATGTTGTAGCTGTTGGAAAATACACCGAAGGGATGGCAGAGGATGCTTTCCCGTTCTTTTCTGCAGGAGGCATGAGGGCTCAGCTCCCAGCTGGGTGAAAGAGATGAGGATTTAACAGCAGAGCAGCAATGCAGAAGAAACTGCAGACAGAGAAATGCATTGAACATTTCTTGTAGGAAATTGAACTTTTCAGAGGGAGACCTCCATGTTTCTATTTGTATTCCACCATCTTGTCAATTTGCTTAGTTTTAGCAGCAGTAGGTATAGAAAGACTATAAATATATATACTGCAGTGAGCATTTGAGACTCATTTCTGTCAAACCTTTACTACAGCAACTAGCAGGTTTAGGCTGGACGTTAGGAGGAAGTTCTTCACAGCAAGAGTGATTGCCCATCGGGATGGGCTGTCTGGGGAGGTGGTGGAGTCCCCATCCCTGGAGGTGTTTAAAAGGAGGCTGGATGAGGCACTTAGTGCCATGGGTTAGTTAATTAGAAGGGTTGGGTTAGTTAATTAGAAGGGTTAGGTGATAGGTTGGACTCAATGATCTCAGAGGTCTTTTCCAGCCTGGTTAATTCTGTGATTTTGTGATACTGTTTTCTGAAAAAAACCAAACCAAACCAAACCAAACCAACCAACCAACCAAACAAAAAAACCCCCACACCAAAACAAAGCAAAACAAAACCCAAAACAAAACAAAGCAAAAAAAAAACCCTGAGGAAATTAAGTAGCCGATAGTGACCCAAAATGTTTTCTGGAGCAGAGTTTCCTATACACTACCACAAAACCTGGTTTGCAGTTAGTTTCAAGCTGTATATGTAGAAGGCATAAAATGAAGTATGATTTTCATCAGCAGTGCTTCAATTAAATGTGCAGCTGAGCTCTTGCACGTTTCTCGTAAGTGGGCATTTCTTTGGATAGCTGAGCTGAAATACGAGGAAGTTGAATTATTTGGTCAAGGAGCACAGTAAGCTGGAAGCAAAGTAAAATATAGATCTCACCTCAGCTTCTTGCTCTTAGGGAACACTCCAGGAGGTGCTTAGGAGGAAGGACACACTAGTCTAGCTGTGCAATTCCTTTCATCCTAAGAGAAACCCTGAGAGGATCCTAAGAGATCCTTTCATCCTGTCTGTCTGGTGGCTTTCCAGGTACCACCTTGGGAATACCCACTACATTTTCCTCCCTGCACAGCACCAGATAAGACCTGTCAGCACTTAGTTCAGGTGAAGGAATTGTTGGATCCATGTGCAATGAACAGGCAGTTCTGTTGTTGCTCAGGTTTTCTGTACTTATCCTGAGTGCCCTTTCTATAAAAGCTCATCCATGTTCTACACAGCACCAGTTTTTGCAACAGGCTTTGACTTGGTGGCCAGCAACGTTGGCATCATCATGGAGACATCTTTGTGCATCATCACATATGTGTGGGTAGCACATTCTCTGTCAGAACTGTCTCGCAGAAACAGCATCTGAAGGAGTCAGTGCATGGTCATACAGCAGCCATCAAAAACTAAATGTCTTTCATGATTCCAGCCAAGTCAATCAATGATTTTTAATGATTGTTTGTGAATGAGGCAGACTTTGATATTTATTTACAGTGCTTGTTGGCCACCTGAAACCATTCAATAAATATCTCTTACGAACCACACACAGGTAAATACAAAGCTAGCTCAAACTGCTGTATGTTGTTGCTGAGTTTAAGTGCTGGGTGATAGGGTGTGGCAGTGATAAGAGTGGCAATCATGTTTAAACACAGATGTAGTTATGGATGATTGCATTATTCATTGCAAGAAAGGGGTTCAACTGAAGTGACCTTTCTGTCTGTAGGCAGGTTGTCCACCAAGACTTCTGTATCAGTTTCTCCATATTGATACAGCCAAATAAAGGAATTGTAGTAACAGGTAGCCTGAAAAGCATAAAACACATCCTCTTGCAATTAACCAGACATACTGCAGATGTTTGAAAATCAGTAAAAAACTGATTTCCACAGATTGACATCTGGTCCTGCGAGGGTCCCTGAGGACTTCTCCGTTGTTATGTTAGCTCAGAGGTCAGGTTCATGCTCCAAGACAGCTCCTCAAACCCTTCAGCTGTTTACCTTACTGCTGCAAAACTTTACGCCTCTACTCATGTCTGGAGAGAGCCAGCTGTCTTGCTCTCTTGGACACTCTGCTAACAGCATTTTACTCCTTCAGAGCCACCTCTTTGGGTAGGGAGAGTGTCAGAAGCTGAACCAAAATCGGTTCAAAATTGGAGAATATGGAAAAAAAAAAAAAAAGAAAAAAGGACAGTCACCATACACAGAGCTCTTCTGCATCCCAAAGGACAGGAAGCTGAACGTGGAAATAGTTACTTTGTGGAGCCTGTGAAGCTGCCACTGCCTGCAACCAGCATCACCTCCTTCTCCATTTAATACCAGTCACTTCATAACCACTTCAGCTTTGCTCTTTTATTCCCTATACAAAACAGCTGCTTCCCTTTGATTTCTCCCAGTCAGGGCCAGCATTTATACCTCAACCTACATTTATGCTCCCCTCCTTGTCTAGATTTCCTGCCTTTATCTGGAGAGCCTGGAATCCCCCCTCTCTTGCCCTGCTTACCCACCTGCAGCGATGCAGATGCAACCTGGCAGCTCTGAGCCCTGCTCCTGCTGGGGCTGTCGGGAGCAAATCCTGCTGGGGCACATCGAGAGGCATGCTGGAGGGCAGGCAGCAGCTGGAAAGCAAACAGGCTCCCAGCTCTGGGGGTACAAGCTCTCCTGTGAGCTGGCTGACAGCTACAAATCAGCTCCAAGGAATGGGAGGGGGGAGAGAGACTTTTTGCATGTAAACTTTGCAGCCAGGGGTTTGGGGACTTGCTCTACTCTGCCCATGCATAGCGACAAGCACCATTTTCTGTAGCAGGAGGAGCAGGGGAAAGGCATTAACTAAAGGAGCAGAAAGAAACATTGGGTTTTTTTTTCTCTTTGGTCCGTGTTTTTGCTGATTTATCACTTGCACATTTCAACAACTACTTTGTAAGTGGGTAGCAAACTGTATTAATTTCTGGAGAGCTTAGTATCTATAATACTGAAAAATGACAGTAAAATGATCCATGTCCTCAAATGTTGTTGCTATAGGCACACAGAATGGAGTCTTATAAGCTATATATCAGTAAAACAGCTATAACCTCTTTCCTCTTCCCTCTGTGACTGTAAAAGCACTTCTAGTCTGAAAGGAATCATACCCAACAGTATCTCCTGTACAAGATCTCCTCTGCAGAATAAAGACCCTGGGTTGGTTTCCTCCCCACCCCTCAATATAGTAATTTAAAAACACTCAATAAAACAAACCAACCAAACAAAAAATACAGCTTGTACCAGACTGAACACCAAAAAGGTTACTTAATGGTGATGATCTAACACCTTGTGTTTTAAAGATGACACGGCCAGAAACACAATCACCAGTGTGACACCTTGGCCTGATAGATGGCATTCAGAAACACATAGGACATGCAGCCTGAGCATTCAGTATTAGTACCTGCAATTATGACATGCTAATTGGCTACCAAGGCAAGCTGTATCAGATAAAATGTAAAACAAAACAGGAGCTGTTTCTCCAAGGCTTTTAAAGTTAAAAGCATGGCTAAGCTTGGGTAGTTAGAACCAATAACACTCAGATATTCCCTTTGATCCCATATTCCTGCATGTCCATTATGAAATCATCAATATCATGTGAAGGTCGGAGGGAAGGTGTAGGCTCTCTGAGGATCAGCCAAATGCTACCTTTGCATCTCTCTCAGCTCTGCTGTCCAATATTTATCTTCATCAGTGATTCTGATACCATAAACAAGGGCAGCTCACATCAAACTGAAAGGAGCAGGAGGAAAAAGAAGCAAGAGACATTTTCTGGGAGGATGCTGGTCCCGGTCTGTGCCCAGCTGCCTGGCCACAGGTTGGTTTTAACACTGCACCTCTAAGTACTGTATTTGCCTCGGGCAGCTTCTCTCCACATAATGTTAGAAAGAGGCATTAAGCCAACAGACATTTATACACATTGACTTAGAATTCACTGAACACAAAAGTTGTTCCATCTCTGGGCCCCAACCCATAGAGCAGTTACGAGGAAGACAAGGTATGGGTGCAACAGTAATCAGGTCTCCCACCTCCTGCTCTTGCCTTCTGGATGAGGTGGGAACTTTCTCCATTTATCTGAGGTGGAGAGTAGGGTGCAAGTGTGCAGGTTGTTTGCTTAGATATCTACCAGATTCANCCACACTGCTCTTGCTGCAGCCCAGGACTCAGTTGCTGTCTGGGCTGCACTCACACTGCAGGCTCATGTTGAGCTTTTCATCAGCCCAGACCCCCAGGTCCTTTTCCTCAGGGCTGCTCTCAGCCATTCCCCACCCAGCCTGGAGTTGTGCTTGGGATTGTGCCTACCCAGGTGCATGAACTTACACTTGGCCTTGTTGAACTCCATGAGGTTGGTTTGGGCACACCTCTCCAGCCCGTCCAGGTCTCTCTGGATGGCATTCCAAAGTTCAAGAAGATGTCATCAATGTTGTGTTAATGATCCCCACAGAAAGGCTGTCACAGGGATTATTTGGCAGTGCAGGGGGATGGAGGAGGTAATAGTCCTCAAGAGCTGTGCAATTAGCCAATAATTAAAAGTTTTGTACAAAGCAAAACTTCTGAAGAATTTTTGGAAACACGGAATTGTGGACAAAACTGCTGTGGCTGGTTTACAGATTTTTTTTATCATAACCTAAAGTCAATGATCTAAGACAGCAAATGAACTGGGGTGTATCTGATTCACATGCTGTCATCCAACCCTTCTGCCTCTGACACTGCAAATAGTAAAATGTGTGCCATGGAAAGGCTGCAATATCTCTTCCACCTTTCATCATGTCAGCACTGCCTTTTGTAGGACAAAGAAACCCTTATTTGAAGACCATGCTGTGCAGTGGCAAGTAGCAGACATGAGCAAAGTCCTACAAAGAGTCTCAGGGTGGCCTGCCTGCTCCTCCCAAAGCAAACTTGACTTCCTGAGTGGGATGCCAAAGCTCAGGTGCCTGTGCAGCAGGTAGTGGTTGTTCTGGGGCCACATGGACTCTGAGGGGGCTCTGTTCCAGGGCATGCCTGAGTTTTCAGACCCATCGGGATGGTCTGACTCCCTAAGGACCAGCATATCCTGATGGAAACAGACCTCCAGCACTGAGGAGGAGGAGAACTGAGAGTGTGCTGTTGCCATAGCAGAGACAGGGGAATCTATGGAAACCCCTGACAGGGTATTGGTCTGTGCAGCTGCAAAACAGCACAGCCAAAGACAGTAACAGGGCACTTACAAGGCATGCTGTGAAGCCAGGATAATTTCAATCCATTTAGCAAAGTGCTTCCAGTCCTCCTTTCAGAGCAGGTAAAAGGAAAATACAGTAAATATTGAACAAACAAAGTTAATCTGTATCCACAGCACTTTAACCAAGAAAAAAACTAAACCCATCTGACTGTTACCTGCTTTTGGTTTGTTATTTTCCTCTCAGGTAGAATGCCTTTTTCCCCCCTTTGTTTATTTAAAAGACTGCTGCTGTATGATAGTCAGCAGCACTCATTCACCCCCAGATACAGACTCACTAATCCATAAAACACAGGTGAAAATCACAGGGCAGTCAATACCCTATGGCAATGGCAGACATTTTGGTAACATGATATATATCTGTGAGTAATCACACACTTCCCTCCTCAGTTAGGCTGGAAAAGTGCCCTTGAAAATTGCTTACTCTCCCAGTAAAATATACAGGATTTGTACTCTAAGGGACAAAGCAGAAGTCCAATGAATCACTGAAATCAGGAAAAAAACCCCAACATGTAAGGTTCCTTGAATTTGTCCTTTTACAAACAGAGATGCAGGACTCTGTTCTTAAAGTTGTGCTGTGTTCCTGGCTACAATGGTTTAAATATCAACAAGTGTAGCTAAATTTACTCTTGAGATTCACAAACAGGACAATCAGGGATGAATTTTGCTTTCAAGGGTAATTGACTTATCAATCTGGTTTTGTCTTCTACCACTTACATCACCATAGCAGCCCAAAGCATTATAAAATGCCTGACCAGAAGTGTTCTGTTGAATACATCATGAAGAGACTCTGATTGCTTGCAAAGGTTGCAGGTCCTTTGTTTTCCAGAGAAAACACTCGTTGCTCATTTTTCATTGAACTTAAGCATTTGGGGACAAGATCATCTTTCATGTTCTCTTTTCTGGGGAAATCCTCACTGGATATAAATAGCTGCAGTGCTCAAATGACTTCCAGTAGTCTTGGTGAAGGTATTTCTCTGGTATAGAAACTTCATTAGCTATGCAAGTTGTGCTGAGAGGATTTTGAGTTGCCCACTGCTGTGCCTGCTAGAGACATTTCTCATCCTTTGCTAGTCCCAAGGTTGTGTTTCAGTCATAGAATCACAGAACAGTAGGAGTTGGAGGAGTGCAATCCCATTTTCATGACCTCCACCCTTCAAGGCCAACAGGAGTCATTTTGATCACTGACTCTGGATTCTTGGATTTCAATCTCTATAAGCCTGGGGTCCAGGTAGCCTGGTCTGTTGGAAGCAAGGCACTGGCTGAGAGTGTGTGGAGAAATGGTTGCCCAGTATCAGCTAACTTCAGCTAGAGCAACTCAAGAGTCTCCAGTACATTTGCAAGTCTTGACCTTCTTAATCAAGCAGGAAGGTGCTTTAAAAGAGCTCTGCCACCATGTTTATTCCAGTGTATAACAGATCTATAGAGCTCACAGAGAGCAGCAGAAGACCTCAACAAAGATGCAAGAGTTATAACCTCTTCTTGAGGCAACTCACAGAAATTCAGACAGGATTACAAAAGGTGGCTGAATGCTAGGTGAAAATTAGGTGAACCCTACAGAGGTCTAATAGGACAAGTGAGCTCAGAGCAGAAGGCCTGAAGAGGAAGGATGACACTGGTCAGCTCAGAGGTAAGGGTAAAAGCCTCTGGGAGATGCAGCCTAGGTTATTGTAGATGCTTTGTTCTGGTGTAGTATTTAGGTTTACACTTGCAAAGTACTGCCTCTGCTGTTATTGTTTGAAGTATCCAAGTGGTGAGACCAGACCGTGGGAGTCAGAAGCTCCCCTTCTGGAAGATCCTCTCTCAGTAAGGGGAAATAGGCAGTAAATATCATCAGTGACAACGTGTTTGAAATGAGCATTCTTGGCTGTGCCGCACAGCTCATAAAGGAAACTCTGAAGGACATGCTGATCACTGCATATCCCTACCCAAATCAGGTCAGGTCATGCATATCTCTTACTACAACAGCCTTGTCTATAGTGTTCTTGTATAGTGGTGGCATGAACAGAGAAAAGCTTTGAATAGGAGTCAAGTAAATCTGCACTCCTCTGATGAACAATCGTCAGCCCCAGAGCCTGGTGGAAGGAAACACCCTTAAAACACCATTTGAAAGTCAATGGGAATGTGGCTTTTAGCTCACCCACAACCGAGATGGCCACTAGTGGAACTTTGTACACGAGTATCAAGTGGTTGGAGAAAGCTCTATGCTGCCAAGCATCCTGTTATTCTGAACAATGGGTATCTTCAGACAAATTTTAATGACATATTTACTGCTTACTAGAAAGTGGGATGGGAGCTGCACTAGGGCCAGCTACAGAGCTCCATTTTCTATCAGCTTGAATATTGTGCAGCTATTTAAATCAATAAAGAGAAAATGCAAAACACGTGCCTTTTGCAAATGTTGCTGAGTCTAAAGAAAACCTTCTACATTTATTTCAGGATTGTGTGTGAAACATATTTCAGGATATGAGACACAATCTCAGAATGTCGGGAAGGCTATTCAGTATTTCATGTGATCTAGAGGGGCAGCTCACCCTTTCTAGAACATCCAGACTCTTCAGTAGCATCAAGCTAGGAAATGACCTTTCTCTTTATAGAATCATTGAATGTTAAAGTTGGAAGTGACCTCAAAGATCATCCAGTTCCAACCTCCTGCCATAGGCCGGGGTCACTCAAGACTAGCACAGGTCACTCAAGGCCTAGTCCAAACTGGCCTTGAACACTTCCAGGGAGGGAGCAGCCACAACCTCCCTGGGCAACCTGTGCCAGTGTCTCACCACCCTCATTGCAAAGAACTTCCTCCTAACATCCAGTTTAAACCTCCCCTCTGCCAGTTTAAACCCCTTGCCCCTTATCCTGTCATTGCAAGACCTTGTCTATAATCCCTCCCGAGCCCTCCTGTAGGTCCCCTTCAGATACTGGAAGGCTACTCTAAGGTCTCCTGGAAGCCTTCTCTTCTCCAGGCTGCAAAGCCCCAAATCTCAAAGCCTGTCCTTATAGCAGAGCTTCCCTTTAGAAGGGATGAATTTCTTCAAGTGAAAAATGAAGATACTATCCATGCTTGGAGGCAAAGCTCCCTCTCTTCCCTCCCCATTTCTCCAGAGGAAAGAAGATTTGAAAATTGCTCTTGGAAAACATTCAATCAAGCAGACGCTCAGCTGTTCACACAGCATTTGGATCAAGCTTTTAGAACCACGCCAGGATGTACCTTATGCAAAATGAGTAAAAACAATAACAGCAGAGCAGAAGAATAACACAGCAACCCATACAGAAGCATAAGGCACCAGCAGCCTTCGGGTGAGAGGCCAGCAGCATTTAGCCACTCACAACTTTGTAGATGGTTGATATACAGAAATTCAACCCCCTTCTACTCACCAGGGAATTTCACTACGGACCAGAAATAGCTAATTGGGAAGAGGGGCAATGCACTTTTGAAAAATGAAACACCCTTTAGAAAACTCCTTTGAATCCTTCAAGAAGTAAAAGCACTAATTAAGAAAAGATGTTTCTCTCAGAAACAGCCACAGGTTTACAGGGTGGGAATTGGCTAACGTGTTAGAGTCTGCTCTGTGTGTCTGGCCACTGGTTGGCAAACACAGACCTTTACACTATAAAAACTGCTTCAGTAACACTTTGAAATACTTGCCCAATCATGTTCAGTTCACTTGGGATTCATTATAATACCATTAGATGGGATTATATCATTTGGTTTAATGTCAATTGCATTTCCATATTGTGTCCAGTGGTTTTATGATGTGGACAAATATTCCACCGAGGACTAGGCTGAAGCCATCACATTTAAATTCTTTTCCTGAGCCACAGTTGGCAGAAATCCTCATCTCAAGACATCCAGGCTGTAAAACCCTCCTTGGAAGCAAAGGGGAGATCAGACACAGTTTTATGTTAGTCAGAGAATTGCTGCAATGGTGCTTTGTGCTCCAGAATTTGCTGAACCCACCTAAGCACTTGAGACAAACACAAAATGCATTACCTGTGTCTCCATCACCTAGAAAGACCACAGTGAACTACAGAGCTGAGATCCTCTGATTTATAGGGGCCAGCCAGAGTGGGAGCATGAACATCATGCCTTACCCTCCTCACACTGAGAGAACACACTGACAGACATCTAAACTACCTGGAAAGCTGGTGATTAGCTGAAGCCCTCAGACTCAAATGTCTGACCACATCTGCTTTCAGAACCAAAACATTAAATGCTTGCAGTAGTAACAAGGCTCTAGAGAAATGAAATCATCATCCTCAGCAACAAGAAGGATGTCAGGTTTCTTGTCACACAAGATTAAAATCTTCTTGTACTATGGTCTTCATCACAATTTCCGGACAATAAGTAAATAATCCCTTTTCTTATAAGAGAATCAGGCAAAGCTCAGATGTATTGGGTTGCACAGTACATTTTCAACAGGAGTTTTGTTGCTGTCACCTCTAATAGAAATTAAATATGTGCCAATGGCAGTGATAACAAGAATGCAGGATTTGTCATGTAGGAAAGTGTATTGCTTTTGAACAAACTCATAGTCATGCTAGAAGAAGGTGGATTCTGCTGTTTGATGCTGCCTGGAAGTATGTTACATAAAGCACATAGGAGAGCATGGAAAATATCTAGGGAAATTAAGAAAAATCCAAAACAAACAAAAACAAACAAACAAACAAAAACCAAAACCAAAAACCAGAGCATGATAAAACTGTCAAGTCTTGCTACTAACAATAATAATCTCAATGATAAACTTAATGTGTAATGGGACTATGCAGAGAAAGGATCAGCTCTAACATAGGTTATAAAACAATACCTGTCAGCAGAATGTTAGGTGTTAAAAAAAAACATAGAATTGCATCTGATCCAGATTTAATTTGCTTGTAAAAATGACCATGATGCTTTGATTTCAGTTTGTGTGTCCATGTGTCTTTTGGGAACCCTCTGCTCTGTGCCTCCTACAGCACTTGCCTGGGAGAAGCGTGTGGAGAGAGAATCCCGGGTCCCTGATACCTCTCACCCCAGGGTGACAATAGAATGAGGAGATATCCCTTTCCCTTGGGCAAAAGCAAAGAGGGCAAAAGTGTGGTGGATTCTTTTTGCAGACCTTGGAAAAATGTGGTGAGCTCAAGGCATTTTCACACAGCTACCAGCCTGAAGGCAGAGAGATTAATGGGTAATAGATGGCCACAAGCACTTAATCTCTTGCAAGTGCCCATAAGACGTCTTGTTTCCAGAAAGAAATAAACTGATTTTCCACAAGACACAAACTAAGAGAGAGGAAGGCACTGGGAACACTTACAACTTGGTTGGACATGCAATGAGCTTTGTAGATAGGTCTCTGCCCATGTTGTCCCTTGTGTTAACCAGACAGAGCTGTGAAGAGGGTTTCTCTCAGCTGGAACCTAGCCTATGGTGCTCTTCATAGCAAAGAGTCTGTGCAGGGAGGTTTAAGCCTCTTTCTAGGCACCAACCAACATTTGGCCTGGGGAGAGCAAATGAGTCACATCTGCACAACTCCTTGGCAGACAAAAGCCCTGTAAAACTCTGCTTTCTTGTAGTTAGGAGTTTCTCACAGGCAAGATATATTTTCATGAGAGTTTACAATTTTTTGCCCTTGAGAAAAACTTCACCATTTCCCTTAATGAAAAGTGGTGTCATTTTTACCACTGAACAATCTCACTTCTTCCCATCTGGCCAAAACCACTCCAGTGAGACATGGGCTTGGGAGAACTTGCAAGCCTTGGAGGGCCAGATCCAACAGCCCAGTCTGACTCAGTTCCTTTATGGAATTGCTCTAGGCAGTGGGTTTGCCTATAAAGACATATCCCTGTGTGGATGTAACCCCAGCATGTGCAGTTCCTGGCAGATGCAGAGCAGAAGCCAAGAGACAAAGTAGCTTTAAACTGCACTCTCCTGGAACAGCTGGACAGGACTGAAGAACAGAATACAATGGTGCCTGAGGAGTGGTAAGGACAGGCCTGGTTTTGACAGGCACAAAGCCATGTGCTGTCCTGTGACCTAACTACTGAAAGTAATGGATTTGATGGGAAAAGACCTTGACTGACCATGTGGGCAGTGCAAAAGAGCCAGGCACGCTGTCCATGTGGCTTTTCCCAGCACTGCTGGGTGGCTCTGCACCAAGTTAGCACTGGATTGCCTTTTTATTTTGGGCTTTGGTCCTCCTAATGTCCAGTCTTCAAATCTCAAGCACACATGCCCATGAGGACACAGACCACGTAGCCTTGCATAACCTCACATATGAGAAGCAGTTCTTGAATCTATTTAAGACTAGGTCTGGTGGTCATGAGAAGCTACAGAGAGCTCTGAGAAGAGATGGCTAAAAATTACCATTAGATGTATTCTTTCTATCATTAAAATTTAGGGAAATCTGAAGGAATTTTTTTTTTTAATTGCTTCCAAAGAAATAAACCCTTGGTAATTGAAGGCTTTCAGTTTGCAGCAGCCAACAAGCAAAACGTTTCTCTAACAACCAAAGGGTGGAAGTCTGCAGTCTGTCATGCGGATATTTCCTGCAATGTTTAACTGAGTAACTTCAGCTGCTGAAAACTGGGTGGGGGGGGGGGGAAATCGATGGATCTTTCTTCTTGCAATAAAACATATTTTTAGCTTGTGCATACTCAACACTTTTGCATTGGGGGAATATTTTCTTGACCCCTTCTGTGTCCAGCACTACGGCAATAAAACTCAAGCTTTCTGTTTCCCTCTGTGGTGTTTTGCTTATGCTTCTCTCCGTTTCCACTAGGATTTCAGCTGCAGTTCCCAATCCTGAACTCACATAGGATGGACCTAGGGACTAGAGAGAACTTTTTGTTCCAAAATAGGTTGGCAGCAAACATACCAGAGAGAAGGTTATCATTGGAAGTCAGGTCTTGTAGTGCTCTGACATGTGCTCCCCTGTATAAGCACGAGAAGTTTGTATAAGGCATCTTTATGTATGGGGACAAGGCAGAGCTCTCTCTCTCTGGAGGTGTGCTAGGTGATGCTGTTTTGCAACATCCAAACCTGCAACACCGGTGTCAGCATCTGCTGCCCTCTGCCACAGAGTGGAGGTGGTGGCTGAAGACAAGAAATGCAGGGCAAGAAGTGTTTACTCTGCTTGCCCTGATAACTTGGGAAAACCTGGTAGTCCTTCAAAACCAAAACTCACCAAATGGTGAGACTGACTCCATGAGCCTATCAGTTTGAAGTGACAGGAGACACAGAAATGTTGCTGGATGTCTTAGAATTCATAGGGAGCCTCATGTTTTCTAGCCCCATTCAAACTCTTCAGGAAGGGCTGTATGCTCTTGTACTTTGGATAGAGAAAATCCAGGATGTGGCTCATGGTTTCAGAGAATACCTGAGCCATAAATTCCAGCTGGTTGAGTGACAGTTGTGTCATCTTTTTTTGCTTGTTTACTTGCTTGTGTAATAATTAATGCTGACATTTAACATGTTCCTTCTGAAGAACAAACCAAACCTTCTTCCACTGCCTTCCCTTTCTTGTGTTGTTTCTGAGAAGAAGAAGTGCTCAATGAAAACAGAAAGCTGCATTTCCCAAAACCACATTCAGTGTGGCCATGGACGTTTCTGCTTGGTTCTAAAATATCCTTATGCTTCTAAACATGTTCATCTCCTGTCTTTTTGAGGAAAGATCTCCTGCTGAATGTTGGCCTACCTAAAGGTGAGCTGGGTGGCAATGCACACTAGTGGATATGTGAAAGAGCTGAGCTGAGAAGTCACGTTGGCATGGACAGGGTAATGACTGCATGCTGGTGCCGACAGGGTGGCATTTCAAAGCAAAGGAATGGGTGAGTGCAGAGTAGGTGGCGTATTTAATGTAGGCATGATGTGGGTTAGTTTTCCTTTCAGCAGTTTCTTCAGGAGGCAGGAGTTCCTCAACACGGAGCTAAGGGCCAAGAAATGTCAGAGTTTAATTTGGTCTCTGATACTCAATCAGTGCATGGCCTCAGGCAAGTGACTTATCTTCCTCTATCTAAACGTCTACATCAGTGAAGCAGCAGAGAAAGTACTTTCCACAAGAGTGTCAGTGAGTTTAGCATAACTCATTAGTGTCTGCTTGGAGCTTTTAAATCCTGCAGCATATTTTCTGCAGGCACTGGTGGTTAATGTAGTGTAGGGGTGATGGGCAGAAGAATCCCCCATTTTGTGCTCTGTGACTGACAGCTTGGACACAGCCGTGGGCAGACGGCTGGTGGGTGAGCGAGGTGCCAAATATGGGTCCCCATCAGTGTGATTAGAGGATGCTCCCACTGGGTAAGGCTTTGGCTGGGAGAGTGCCAACAATGTCTCACTGAGAAACAACCAACCAGTGTATCAGCCCCGATCACTGCATTCAGCTAATGAAAATGTATGTAATTGATATTTTATAACTATATGGAGAAAGGAATTTCTTTTAGGGCTTTAATGGTATCGATCGAAGGAAGAAAGCCAGATAAATGTCTCTAAGCTGCAGGCTATAGGGCTAAAGTGCCTTTGAGTCAGGAAATGTATACTTGTTTAAAATTCACTTCAAATTTTCACATCATTTGCAGCTTTTAATGGCATTTTTGGACCCTGACGATTAATCAGGCAGCCACTCGAGTCCACTGATTGTCTCATTTCTGATCAATTACTGTTATCAACCCCCTTCCCCTATATTCTGCTTACTGACTTGTGCTAGGGTCTGTAAGAGAATGAGTTCCATGAGATGTGTTGGATGTGTTTTGGGATACTCTCCTTGCAGGTGGTCTCTGATACAGAACTTTGGTCCTCATCCTTTTTGTGTGAAGCTGCTTGGAGTGACCTAGCAGAGGCAATACAGCTGCTTTAAATAAATGCAGATATTGGTCCTTACTGCTTCCATGAGCTCTTCAAGGCAAAGATTATCTTTTGCTTTATGCTAGTACAGCTCCTCCAAAAGTGAGTCAAAGTCTCAATCAGTACTTAGGCTTCTCGTGGTTCCAAAATACATGAAGTCATCTGGGTTCTGTTGACATCCAACCATGATTGCATGGGGTGCTTTTTCATCTATGGTCATCCATGGTCAAAGTGGCAAGTGAAATAAGAGTTATTTTTTCTCTGTAAAGTAAGAAGATTAAAGAGCAGGAAATCTGCAGCAGCAGGCTCCTGCTGAAGAGACAAATCAAGAACCTGGGCTCCATGGGCAGAAGACTCTAACACGCCACTTAAACCTGGATGATGCTGAATCAAAAGGAGACAAGTAAAATGAGCTTGCTGCAGCAAAGGCTGGAAAGCTAGTGAGAGGGTTACTTTAGATAAAGGGTTTCTGCTGACTTTAGTAGCATTTGGATAGCCCAACAGTGCTGCTTTAGGTTTAGGCACTCAGACTGAGTTTGTTCATTGCAAGTAAGATTCTCGTTCTGTTGTGAGATGGGAAAGTGGCCCCGGTGGCAGAAATTGGAGATCCAGTCTGCAGCCCATGCAGTCTATGAAGCTGTGAGTTGATTTCTTGTGTCTTAGACAATATCTTGAAGGTATTTTAAAAATGAGTCTTTGTGTCTTTCCCTTTTCTTCTTTTCCAGTCTTATTCATTAGAGCAAAACATGAAAGTTCACATGCAGAGCATTAAAGCAAAAGAAGAAAACAAAGAGTAAAAGACAAGTTAAATGAAGAGAAGTTGGCATTTCCTGATCTACATCTCCATGCACCCATGAACAGAGATGTGTCTTGCACACACACATTGAAGAGAACTGAGTGTGAATGCAATGTGAGATTTCATTTTCTATTCTTACAGAATGAAATGGTTGCACTGAGAAGAGGAACGGGTTGGACGTGAGAGGAAAGTGCAGAGTCATTCTTTCTCTTCTTGTGGTTAATGTGTCATACCTTAGTTTCAGCTGTGCTTGGGACACTTTGCTGCAGAAAGGAAATGAAGAAAATCTGAGTGGTGTTGATAAAACTGTATTGTCACTGCATGACTTTCATGTAGAGAACAGGTCTTAGATGGTTACCCCTTAAAATACAGCTGTTAAAGTGTTATTGTTGTCCTCTCTCCCAGCACTTCTGTTTCCAGTTCCTCTGTTTTGTTCTACTTACGTCACTTTGAAGAGCTGGCTTAGACAATTCAACATTACAAAATAGCATTTGTGGACATTGAAAGTTGTGGTAATTCATCATCTTTGGGTGAAATTCTAGCTCAGTGAAGTCAGTAAAAAAAAATCCTGCAGTTTCAAGGTTTCAGCTTATGGCATGTTAGAGCCATTGCTTGTTTTCCACCTGGATATCTTTTGATGCTTTGCGCACATTAACGAGAACCATTGGGTTTGTGTGATTTGGTCATTTGGAAGAAGGAAACAATGACTGCAAGTTAAAAAACTTATACAGAGACCTACAGTATTTGGTATTTCTTTCGTGCCTGCACAGCTCAAGCACAAATAAAATTTTAAAGGTTTTTGTGAGTGGCCTGCAAACAATCAGGGTTGTAGACACTGGGTTGTGCTCTTTCTGGCCAGTGGTAGTCACAATTTAGCTCATAAGTGTGTTAGTGAAACACGAGGCACAACCCAGAGTTCTCCTAAGTTTCACTCAGAGGTAGCCATTAAAAAGCTTTCCTGCATTTATGGAATCTTAGCTGCAGCTCACTGAAATCAGTGGAAAGCTTCTGTGTTGATGTCAATGAGCTTTTGGCTCAGGTCCACACAAATCTGTCTCTCCTATTTGAACTGGTATGACTCCATTATGCAATATTTAAGTGTTTGCAACACTAGATCAGAATACACCATAGATAAATTGCAAACATGTTTATTTAATCCATGTAATAGAAGAGGATTAATCAATTTTTCCCCCAAATAATTTACTGAAGCAAAACCTAAGGGATTCCTTAAGCCCCCAGGACATGCAGTAACTGCTGCTCACAGTAATCCTTCTCTGGCCTTAGAAAAACAGCCTCAAATATTATTTATAAGCACTTAATTTTTTTCCCTCATATGTTCTTTCTGAGCTTGTTGAACGGCCAGATACAGACAAAATCTTGGGGGAAGCTGCAGATGTCTTATTTAGTCTGTGAAAAATCTTTGCTGTTCTGTTTGACACCAGTAACTTTCTCAGCAATGAGATTTGTGGCTTTTTTTTTTGCCTAAGTAGTGAAGATGAGCCCATAGGTGATGGTGATACTGACAATTAACAAGCAGCAACAATCCCAATAAGTGTTGTGACCAGGTTAATGCCAGAGCTCGCAGTACCTCCCCATTTCTTACCATGGTTAAGAAGGGATTTGTCAGGCTTTAGCAAACAGGAGAAGGACAGCAACTAGGAGGGCTTGTGTGATCTACCCACACCAGAGAATCATAGATTCATGGAATTATTTTGGTTGGAAAAGACCTCTAAGAACTTTGAGTCCAGCTGTCAACTAAACACCTTCATAGTTGTTAAATTACATCCCAAAGTGCCACATCTACACTGTTCTTGAAGACCTTCAGGGATGGTGACTCCATCACCTCCCTGGGCAGCCCATTCCAATGCTTGACCACTCTCAGTAAAGGCATTTTTCCTGATATCCAAACTAAACCTGCCCTGGTGCAACTTGAGGCCATTTGCTCTCATCCTGTCACACAAGTCAGTAGCAAAAGTAATAGAAACATCTAGCGATGGATATTTTGTACCCCTTTTCTCAGACCACTACAGATTTTCTAATGAGAATGTTTCCCTCTTTTATCAGTGATAATGTTGATTTTCCAGAGTTCAAGGGAAACTCAACTTGCCTCTGGGCATGCAATAAATCATCCAATATCATCCTCAAGAATCGATCACCTGGGAGGGGCTGTGATCTCATCACTGGCTTGGGAAAGGAACAGTTGATAGGAGGCAAAAGCACTCCTCAAATATGTTGTATACATTTTGTATTCATTAAGAGGCTCAGCTACAGAACAACCCTCTCTGTTCAATATTTATCTTTTCATCTGCCCTGACCTGGGAACTGCAAGCACTTTGAGAAGTTAGTTGAGAGCTTGCTTTGCTTCATTTTAGCTTTCAGATCTAGAACTTTGCTTTCAGTAATGGTACAGAGAACACTTTTGTCCTGTCTGCAATAGCTCAGAAGCCTTTTCCAGCAGCAACTGGGAATTTGTTATTGATCACCATTGTCTTATTCCAGGAATTCTCCACTGAGATGATTTTTCTTATTGAATGGCAACAGGAACCCCCCAACCCAGATTGTTTTTCTCGTGTTTGCATTGCCAAAAGGGTCCCTTGGTTACACTGTGCTTCTGATAACTCCCATATTGTCTGTCCCAGATGAGATAGGATTGGTTACATAGAACTATACAATCACAGAATTGTCAGGGCTGGAAAGGACCTCACACTAGATCAGGTTGCTAAGAGCCCCATCCAGCTTGGCCTTAAAAACTTCCAGGGATGAGGCTTCCACCACATCCCTGGGCAACCTGTTCAGTCTCGCCCCTCTCATGGTGAAGAAACTTCCAGTTTTGCTCCATTTCCCAGTCTTATCATTACCTGACAACCTAAAAAGTCCCTTCCCAGCTTACTTATGGCCCTCTTCAGATACTGTAAGGCCACAATAAGGTCTCCTCAGAGGCTTCTCCAGACTGAACAGCCTCAACTCTCTCAGTCTGTCTTCAGAGGAGAGGAGCATAAACCACCCTGATTTTTCTCCCTGCTTTTGAGCTTGTACAACAGGCTGACTACAGGTGGGTTCCTACTTGTGAGTATGGTTTTATCTGGAATTTATGAGCTTTTTGACTTACTGTCAGAGCACCATTTCCCCAAACTCTCCCAGTCTGTCTTCACAGGAAAGCCAGCCCTCAGTTTCAGTATCAGTTCCATCCTTCCTCATCCAAGTCCACTACCTGCCAAGAGGGGCTGAGGTTTGAGCAAGGATTCAGAGACCTGGACTCAGACCCTGAGATGTTTGAGTTTCTTACACAGCTTTAGGGAAATATTTGTTGTGTATTACTGACATCTCTGTAAACTGGAAATAATACTGATACTCTGTTATTAATATGATCCATAAATTGTTGGAGTTGTTTTTTTTTGAGCAGGGGTTGTTTCTAAAAAGATTTATATATACTAGATTGTTTAGTAGTGTCCTCATCTGCTGGCAGAAGGCAAGATTTAGGAGGGGTTTATTAATTAAAAAAGGGTAAAAAAAATTAAAATTCACATCATTATTTTGAGTAAAGCTTGCAAAGCCACAAGCTGAAGACTGAGGCAGGAAGAAAGTAAAAGAAAGTAGAAGAATGTAAAAAAAAAATCAAATTCAAATCATTATGTTGAGTAAAGCTTGCAAAGCCACAAGCTGAGAACTGAGACATGAAGCAAGCAGAAGAATGTATGCAGAGCTGCATAAAGTGTCTAGTTTTGATAATTTTTAATGGTGGGAATTCATGAAATTGATTTCTCACTAGTTCCATGTTAGCACTTCCTTGCAATGTGATGTCCTGAACTCACTCCATGCCATTCCCTTGCGAGCACACATCTCTGCTTTACAGCAGCAGTTCCCACAGGTCTTTGAAAGGGCAGAGTGGGAGAAGCAACAAAGCATTTAGGAGCAGACACAGTGGACTGTCTCCCAAAGCAAGGAATAGAAAAACCAACAAAGCATGGAGTCCAGATGCAAATATCTTAATTCCAAAGAAGGCCTAAATCCCAATACTTTGCATGGGATGAAAGATGGAGCAGTGATTATTTGGAGGCTGGCCTTGATTTGCTGGTGATACTGATGATACTAATCAAGCTATTTAAAGCTGCTTATCAGTGTGTCCAGGCTCAGCTGTCACATACACTTGAGTTCAGAATTCAGGGGTCAAATTGCCTTTCAAATCAGGATGAATATTCAGAAAGTTTGAAAACAAAAATAAACACACAATACTTAGGAGTCACCACTATGTTTTTGTCCTGCACCTTTTTATCTGCTTTACGGCTCTTGATCCTTTCATGTTACTTTCCTGAGTTGTTCTCCTCAAGCCCAGGTGTGACACACATTGAGATTTTTCTGGTATTCTTGCAAAAAAGTCATCAGAGTCCCAGTAATGAAGCTCAGAGAAATGTGTTGGCCATAGTAAAACCCAGTGGCACCTTGAGTCCACACTCTACAGCCATACTGGGAGCTTCAGAGAGTCTTCCCCTTTGGTGTTCTGTCTCTTATTTGCCTCTTGCCTAAGGACTGAAAATTACAGGACTTCATGCAAATGCTCTGCTCATTTCAGTTTAGAAAACGCTGAGATCTGATATGTTTTTTAGCCTTAATTAGTCCAAATCTTCACCTTTAATGAAAAACTAAAAATAACAACTTAAACACCTCACCCTGCCCCAAGCACTTTTTTTTTTTTTATTTTTTTTTTTTTTTTTTTTTTTTTTTTTATTTTCAAGGGGGTTAATTTTAGACTTGGCATCTTTGCCCCATGAACTTCCCACATGTGGTTAAAGCTACAAGCCAGGTCCTGCCACCAACCATACTTACCAGAAACAGCAGCAGAAATTTCCAGCAGAACAGTAAAAGGGCTGCAGTTCCTGTTGTTCTGCCAGTAGATTTCATCTAAAAATATTATTCATCTTGCCAACCACTTTAATGCAATTGGGGAATGGCAGAGCTGGGAAGGCAGAAGAAAAGCCCTTTGTTAAAAAAAAAAAAAAAAAATCAGCTCAGAAGTCACTTTGTTTTCTTCTGCATAGTCTGCTGCTCCCTTTGCTTTGCTTTCTGTACCTCCTCAGTGCTGTCTACCCTATGTGCTTCTCAGACTTTTCCCAGTTGTACTAATTATCACTCACTAATTGTTTAAGACCCTCGTGCTTTACTTTTAAACACAACTTGTTAAAGCTCTGCACAAAGAGATACAAAGTTAGCCAGATGAAGAGTCAAAATCCTTCCTGATGGAACTAGCTGGATTTATATCTCTGGAGTAACTTAGTTGCAGAGAGCACGACACGCAGACCGGGCTCTGCTGAGCCAAACACAGCCCTAATCATTGTCTTTCCCTTGTTTCATTGACTCTGCCATTTCTTTTCTTTGTAGTTCTCTGTTGCTAAAGCAGAATCTGGAAGATGATCAGAGAGGAAAGCAGAGACACTGAGGTCAAGTGTCCTTGAAGTCTGTTTGTGACTAATACATTAATGAGCTTATTTGGGAAAAATCCAAACCCAACTTGTTCTGCACCTGAGCATGATCATGCTAGAGCAGAGAGCTTGTGGCATTCAAACAAGCTAATTTTTGAGCAGAGAAGGAATAAAATAACCCAACAAGACTTGTAGGGGTTTCTTTAATAAATAATAATAAAAAAGAAATTTGACTTCACTTTGATGACCTGACAGCCTCTTCTTTATGACAGCAGTAACTCTTTCTGAGAGCTGGATCCAGCCTGGGGGGTGACTCAGGCACCACGTCTGCTGTCACCTTGTTGGGAGGGGAGAGTGATGGTGAGCTGAAATGGGTGCACCTGCATGGGTGCTTCCTACCAGCAACACACTACAAGGGGAGGACTTTTGGAAGATTGTCATGGGAGAGCTTTCAGGTTAGTTCACTGTGCTTGGTTCATCCCAGGTGAGTGCCTTGGTGAAGCTTTGTGGTACTTCAGCAGCAGAAAAAAACCCTACCTACTGCCTTCTCTTTGCTGTTTTACATATATATGTAAAGATACACACAAATAGAGAAAGAGCAGAGGAGGCTGGATTATAGAACAAATTATGTTCCAACCAGCCAGGGCCAGAGGAAAGCTTCTATCAAGTGACTTTTAGACCTGCTCACATTTTAATATATAATTATTATTTGTGGCTATTACTACCATTAATTTATTTAGTGAGCTGTGAGTGTACATGTTATTCTGGCAAGAGTCAACGACGTAAACCATCTCTTCCCTCTCCAAATTCAGTAGCCTCAAAGTGGCAGGATGCTAACTAGATCTTGTACAAGCTGATAAAATCATTAGAGCCTGAACATGGTGTAGTACAGAGGAGACTTTTAGGAAGATTTCTGAAGGAAGAAATGGAAGGATGCTGACAAGTATTAATAAGAAAGCTGCTGCAGGCATATGAGCAGGCTGAAGGTGCATTGTCTGGAGGGGACAGGCAGCTGAGGGAGGGTGGACAAGGTTGAAGACAGGCATAGGGAGGAGCAGAGCTGGTCCCTGCTTTGCTGGTGAGTCAGAGCAGTGCCCCAGCCTTCAGACTCATGTGGGTGGCTTCACTGGCAATCCAGTGTGGTGCATTCAGCCTGCTCAACGAGATTGCCATGGAAGAGTGAAGGTGCAATCCCCAGCAACCTTAATGCCAGGATGTGAGATGAGCCACTTGCTTGCCATCACTGTGATGGTGTATGAGAAATACAGTGAGGAGGTTCCTTAGGACCCCATCTTGCACTAGCAGTCCCAGGTTGAGACTCTGAGGTTGAGACTCACCTCCATCGTAATTTCTTATTTGCCATGACATTGAAATCAATTCACTTACCTTTGTAGCCCACCCCTTCTTTTGCTGATTTTGATCATTGTGAAAGGCTTTTAACCCTTTACTTTGCTTGGAGTGCACTGGACCATATTGTCTTGGCCAACTAGCAACTATAAATGTACACGCTGGAATGGTCATTGCTTCCTTATACTGTTTTCTGAGAGTCTTTCACCTAAAGGATATACAATATTGGGTCAGGTTGTGCAATAATCAACCATACAAATATCTCAATGTAAAAAACATCTCTCTGCAATGCTTTAGGCCTTCCCTCAGAGCTGGGCAAGGTTATAAAAACCTGAGGCATGGCAAAGAAGGTCTGATCTTCAACGTATATGACCTTCACCACTTGAAGTCATGAGCATCTTACTCCATGGAATTAATCTCTGAGTCTTTTTGTTCTGCAAGGGCAGTGTACAGCAGGAAAGTTGGAGCTTGCAGCTATTTAAAATCAGGCATAAAATGTGGGATATGAAGGAAAAAGTATGGCTCTACCAGCTTTACAAATGATGAAGTGTTTCTTTTCAAGCTTTTGAAAGCACCCATTTGGATTTGGGAAAAAGAGGAAAGGGCTCTGTGTGTGTTTGAGATGGTGCTGGGGTCAGGAGAGCACTGGAGAGAGATGAATTCCCTGACCCTCTTCTGTGGAATCTTAATAACGTGTTAAGTTATTGTGCAGTGAAGGAATGCAATTAGCAGAGCAGCCAAATCCTCCTTCAGCAGGTCATTACTGCATTAGTAAATGGAGGCTGTTAAGGCACACAGCATCCCTAAACATACCAGAGGGGCTGCTGGCCCAACAGGACCCGGGATTGATGAGAAAACTCCCACTGCTCTCTCCCCATCTCCATCCACTTTTCATTATTGCTTTTCTGATCAAGCATGCGACCACATCCTTCCCCATCCTCCCCCGTACCCTGTTCCTGAAACACACTCCCAGAAGGCCTCTCTGAAAAATCAAATCACAACCCACCAAGAGGTGTTTGTGATATATGCAAAAGCAGTCTCCAGCTGTGAAGAACTCAGGGCAGCTCCAGAGCAACTTCTCCAGCCAAGTGGAGCAGGCAGAGCAGAGACTCAGGGGTGTGCTCTCTGGTGAGGTGTGGGAGCAGAGCAAGGCTGCCATGTGCCCACTTCAGACATGGGCAGGAAGGAGCCCACTCCAGCCCTGGGTGCTAATCCACTCAAGGTTGTGTCCTGTTGTGTCCTAAGGGGCAGGTTATCAGCACTTTGCTTCTCAGGTTGGGTGAAAAGCCAGGAAGAGGTTTCCTCACTGAAGTTGTTGGACGGAGCTGGGGCTCTTCAGCCTGGAGAAGAGAAGGCTTCCAGGAGACCTTATAGTAGCCTTCCAGTATCTGAAGGGGGCTAAAGGAGCGCTGGGGAGGGACTATTGATGAGATTTTGTAATGACAGGATAAGGAGTAATGGGTTTAAACTGGCAGAGGGAAGATTTAGACTGGATGTTAGGAAGAAGCTCTTTCCAGTGAGGGTGGTGAGACACTGGCACAGGTTGCCCAGGGAGGTTGTGGCTGCTCCCTCCCTGGAGGGGTTCAAGGCCAGGTTGGATGAGGCCTTGAGTGACCTGTGCTAGTGGGAGGTGTCCCTGCCTATGGTAGGGGGTTGGAACTGGCTGAGCTTTGAGGTCCCTTCCAGCCTAAACCATTCCATGATTTTATGGTTCTGATTTCCTTATTTAACTGTGATGCCAAAAGCTGACTTTAGCAGAGATCTGCCTCCTCTGATAAGATACAACCAAATGCAATGACTTCTCAGAGGATTAAAACACGTGGACAGAGAGAAAAAAACAGACCTTCTAGATGATGGCATTCTTGACCCATCTATGTCCTCAGACACACACAGGTATCACCAGCAATCACTTTCCCTCCAAGAGCATAGCAAAGCAAATTCTCCAGGTCTGTTACTGCATGTGCGCAGCGAATGAGAATGCCTGCAGAAGTAAAATGTTATGTTCCACGTAGCATGGAACCTGTAAATTACAGAGCATAGTATGAGCTTATAAATAAATAATCAGAATTGGAGTTTTATACATATAAAATAATGTGGGTTTTTTTTTGTTTTGGGGTTTTTTNTTTTGCTGATTTTGATCATTGTGAAAGGCTTTTAACCCTTTACTTTGCTTGGAGTGCACTGGACCATATTGTCTTGGCCAGCCAGTAACTATAAATGTACACGCTGGAATGGTCATTGCTTCCTTATACTGTTTTCTGAGAGTCTTTCACCTAAAGGATATACAATATTGGGTCAGGTTGTGCAATAATCAACCATACAAATATCTCAATGTAAAAAACATCTCTCTGCAATGCTTTAGGCCTTCCCTCAGAGCTGGGCAAGGTTATAAAAACCTGAGGCATGGCAAAGAAGGTCTGATCTTCAACGTATATGACCTTCACCACTTGAAGTCATGAGCATCTTACTCCATGGAATTAATCTCTGAGTCTTTTTGTTCTGCAAGGGCAGTGTACAGCAGGAAAGTTGGAGCTTGCAGCTATTTAAAATCAGGCATAAAATGTGGGATATGAAGGAAAAAGTATGGCTCTACCAGCTTTACAAATGATGAAGTGTTTCTTTTCAAGCTTTTGAAAGCACCCATTTGGATTTGGGAAAAAGAGGAAAGGGCTCTGTGTGTGTTTGAGATGGTGCTGGGGTCAGGAGAGCACTGGAGAGAGATGAATTCCCTGACCCTCTTCTGTGGAATCTTAATAACGTGTTAAGTTATTGTGCAGTGAAGGAATGCAATTAGCAGAGCAGCCAAATCCTCCTTCAGCAGGTCATTACTGCATTAGTAAATGGAGGCTGTTAAGGCACACAGCATCCCTAAACATACCAGAGGGGCTGCTGGCCCAACAGGACCCGGGATTGATGAGAAAACTCCCACTGCTCTCTCCCCATCTCCATCCACTTTTCATTATTGCTTTTCTGATCAAGCATGCGACCACATCCTTCCCCATCCTCCCCCGTACCCTGTTCCTGAAACACACTCCCAGAAGGCCTCTCTGAAAAATCAAATCACAACCCACCAAGAGGTGTTTGTGATATATGCAAAAGCAGTCTCCAGCTGTGAAGAACTCAGGGCAGCTCCAGAGCAACTTCTCCAGCCAAGTGGAGCAGGCAGAGCAGAGACTCAGGGGTGTGCTCTCTGGTGAGGTGTGGGAGCAGAGCAAGGCTGCCATGTGCCCACTTCAGACATGGGCAGGAAGGAGCCCACTCCAGCCCTGGGTGCTAATCCACTCAAGGTTGTGTCCTGTTGTGTCCTAAGGGGCAGGTTATCAGCACTTTGCTTCTCAGGCTGGGTGAAAAGCGAGGAAGAGGTTTCCTCACTGAAGTTGTTGGACGGAGCTGGGGCTCTTCAGCCTGGAGAAGAGAAGGCTTCGAGGAGACCTTATAGTAGCCTTCCAGTATCTGAAGGGGGCTAAAGGAGCGCTGGGGAGGGACTATTGATGAGATTTTGTAATGACAGGATAAGGAGTAATGGGTTTAAACTGGCAGAGGGAAGATTTAGACTGGATGTTAGGAGGAAGCTGTTTGCAGTGAGGGTGGTGAGACACTGGCACAGGTTGCCCAGGGAGGTTGTGGCTGCTCCCTCCCTGGAGGTGTTCAAGGCCAGGTTGGATGAGGCCTTGAGTGACCTGTGCTAGTGGGAGGTGTCCCTGCCTATGGTAGGGGGTTGGAACTGGCTGAGCTTTGAGGTCCCTTCCAGCCTAAACCATTCCATGATTTTATGGTTCTGATTTCCTTATTTAACTGTGATGCCAAAAGCTGACTTTAGCAGAGATCTGCCTCCTCTGATAAGATACAACCAAATGCAATGACTTCTCAGAGGATTAAAACACGTGGACAGAGAGAAAAAAACAGACCTTCTAGATGATGGCATTCTTGACCCATCTATGTCCTCAGACACACACAGGTATCACCAGCAATCACTTTCCCTCCAAGAGCATAGCAAAGCAAATTCTCCAGGTCTGTTACTGCATGTGCGCAGCGAATGAGAATGCCTGCAGAAGTAAAATGTTATGTTCCACGTAGCATGGAACCTGTAAATTACAGAGCATAGTATGAGCTTATAAATAAATAATCAGAATTGGAGTTTTATACATATAAAATAATGTGGGTTTTTTTTTGTTTTGGGGTTTTTTTTTGTTTGTTTTTTTTTTTTTTGGTTTACCAGACTACCATTTCCAGCTTTGCAGCATCAGGGACCATGTTTATATTGCTATGCAAATTATTCCTCATAGAGACTTTATAAATTTTATGTTCATTATTAATAGCTTTATGAGTTTTCCCTCTTCCTGTTTGCTGCTATCTATAGTGCTAGGGTAATACATAATTAATGTTAACTGCTTGTGCTCTGGCCCCCGTGCCAGTTTACATTAGGATACTTTTCCATGTCTTTTGTCTCTGGCCTTTGGAAATTGGTGTTTGGTGGGAATGAATTAACCAGATTACTTTGTGCTGCACTTCCCAGGCCTTTCATCTGTCTGACTGATATGATGCTGGTGGATTAAATCACTCTTCCCCTTTTGCTTAAAAAAGAAGTTTAAGCCCTGGCAAGTTCCGTAATTTCTCTTTGGGCCAGGTCTTGTTTACAATCTATTGCTAAGACAGGGTGGATTGAAGTGTGATTCTTCAGTGGTGTTTTCACACAACAGCCCTAAGTAAATGCAAGTACACCACCAGAAACTCTCCCCAAAGTACCTTTCCTGATAAAATGTATTTCTTCTGGGAAACTGCCATACAGTGGAGTAGCAAAAATCGTAGTAGAAGACATACCTACAAGTCCAGACATGCAATTCCCTTCAAGGTAGACTTAGCCTTTCAAATTGAGTGGATTATTTTATAATAGCCACCAGTTCAGATTAATTATCAGCTCCAGGTTAAGCTGCTAGAGCAATAGGGCAGGGATGCCTGTGTGGTTGTAGTGATAGTGATGCAGGGAAGTTTCAGGTGAGGACAGAAACACTTTGATTGAGCCATCTGTATCAACCAACCTCCTCCTTGCTTGTCAGGCCAAGCTCTATCTCATTGCACAACATGGGATTGCAACCTTTATCTGCTGTATGCATCTCCCAGAGGTGTAAACACCTACTGCTCATAAAGAGCTAGAAGGTTGCTCTTTACACAAAGAGGAAAAGCCCAGCATTGCAGACCGTTTTATCAGGACCTGCTCTGACAGAATGATGGTTTTAAACTAAAAGAGGGACATTTAGACTAGAGAGAAGGATAAAAATCTTTACAATGAAGGTGGTGAGACAGTGGTCCAGGTTGTCCAGAGAGATGATAGATGCCCCATCCCTGGATTCATTCCAGGTCAGGTTGTTTGGGGCCCTGAGCAACCTGCTCTAGTTACAAATGTCCCTGCTGACTTCAGAGGAGTTGAACTAGATGAGCTTCAAAGATGCCTTCCAACGCAAACCAGGCTATGATTCTATGATTCTGTCAAATGAAGCCTCTGCTGTGCTCACTCTTAAGCCCTAAGATACTGCAAGTCTCCTCTTTGTGTTGAAGCAAGATGGTCACAGGACCAGCTGGGATCAACTTTTCACTGAGACATTTCCAAGGCAGCAGCTTCTCTCCTTTGTCAAACCAATAACTTTTCAAAAGCGATTTCGTGCCGCTTGTATCCTGATGTCTGACGTGCCATAGAACAGCCACGGGATAATGACCCAGATGTCACCATCTCCCCTTTGTGTTAGACCAGTTATTAAACAGAAGTTCAAGATGGAGCAACTGTGTAGTAATGGGTGATTTGAATATAGGAGCTTCAAATCAGTCCCACCTACTGCTCTTGATGAGACATCCAGGTGAAATAACACTCACTTTTGAAACTTAATTTACTGGGACAGAAATTCTACATGCTTTGTAGCCCTAAGGGGAGAGAAAACAGAGAAGTCCACATCCAAAACATGGCCAGACTACTCTTCTGCACACTGAAGGGCTCTGGACACTTCTTTCTAGTTTGAACTCATGAGTGGAGATACCTGTCTTGTATGCAAGAGCAGGGTTCAGTGTAGAATGAAGTAACAGAATCTGACACTCTATCTTTAAAACAGGCTGTTGAGTTTGAGTGGGTTACAAATGAAAGGATTTTAAAAGTCCCAGTCCTATATCTGTCACTCATTTCAGTGACACACTTTTGCTTTTGTGCAATACTAGCAGACTGTTGTGCCACTTATGTGCCCTGGCAAATGTTGCAAACATATTTTGCAGGTTCTTTGCACCAGCAGAATGAGGTTTGGGAGATCTTGAGACTTTATTCACCTGGAAAAGAATACAGTCATATTGCCCCTCATCTTCATCCCAAAAATAAAGTCATTAAAATATTCTCAAGTGCTGGTCAGAGAGAGAGAACTCTGGGCTTTTGAATAACTGCATCATAGAATCACAGGAGTTGCAAGGGACTTCTGGGTACCATTGAATCCAACCCCCCTACCAAAGCAGGTTCACCCAGGGCAGGCCATGCAGGAAAGTGTCCAAGGTGGGTTTTGAAAGTTTCCAGAGGAGTTTCCAGTCTCTCTGGGCAGCCTACTCTAGTGCTTCATCACCCTCACACTAAAGCTTTTCCTCATGTTGAGTTGGAACTTGCTCAGAAACCAACTGGTTTGGATGTTGCTTTATTTTGTATCACCAGCTGGCTTTGATCAAATCTCTGAGTTGATTTTGCAGGTATAAACTCAGCTCTGGTGACGCAAGACTCTTCCCCTTTGTTGGTGCCATCCCAGCCTCCTGCTGCATGGGAATGAGTACAGCCCCCACAGTCATTTGTGCCTTTACTCCTTGTCTCTCTCTCTTACCATCCATGTCATGTTTGCTCAATTTACTACAGAACAAGTATTTCCTTGTCTAACCCTGAAGGGTCAAGTGAGCTCATAAAAAAAATCTGTCTCCACTCATCACCACGAAGAGCGCCCATCAGGCCCAGATCAAGTCCATTTGCTGTTGCCCAGCAATAGGTGATGGTGTCTAAAGGAGACAGGGGTTAATCCTGGGTGTTGAGGGAGTATCAGCTGCATGTTTTAACTAGCCAAGGGGAGCAGTGGCTGCTGGGAAGGCGGTGAGTCAGCGGGCGAACGTCTGCACTTGTGTACGTAGGTGTGTGTGGGAGAAGGAGAGGCAGACCCAGCCAGACGTGCTGCATTGCTCAGGACCAGAGCTCCTGGGCTGCAAGTGGATGCAGCTCCCACTGAAATCAGGGGGAAATTATTCTGTCCTCCTGCCCAAGAGCACTTCTGTCGAGTGCTGCCTGGCCTTGTGCTGAGGATGCTTCTGGGTCTCTGTCAGGATGCATCAGGGCAAAGCTGTATGGGAAATGGGAAGTTTTTGTTTCTCAAAGGTTAATTTTATATATGTAACATCTGATTCTATCGCTTACAGCTGATCTTTGCCTGCTGGCCTCCCTGTGAGAACTTAAATTCTTCCAAGCCCTCCTGAAATCTGGATTGGCAAAACTCCAGCATTTCATTTCACAACCGTATTTGCATTTGTTTCTTGCTGGAATGTAATTGAGACCTTTTCAATGTCTCCCTGAAAAAAACCCCAAACAGACACATACTCTGATCAATCTCTAACCCAGAAGCTTGAATGCTCCCTGGAGATGCAGAAGTTTCAGGTTTAAGTACCTTTAATTAATTTCTTCTGTTTTCATCCCATAGTAGAAACCACCCCAGGTGGAGTTTCTGGAAGTACAATTTTGTTTAATGATGCTGTCACACATGCCAGTATCACCCATATCATAGCTTGGTATCATCCAAACTTGTTCCACTTGCTTTTTTGCCCTGTCCATCAGGAAACACAATGCTACCCTGAGCCAGACTATTAAGGGATTTGCATGCCATCTCCCTCATTTGAGGCACGAATCTGGTTCCTTTGATGCACCTATTAAATTTTGAATCTTGGGGTAGACAGATGAAGCATGGCACAAAGAGCAGGTGCTACAAAAAAAGCTCAACATGAGCCTG
>WBNM01020184.1:0-74276 GCA_013399055.1 Ramphastos sulfuratus
TCCCTCCCCCTCCCTCCGCGCACACAAAGAGCCGGAGGGGCCGCCTTTCCCCCGGGGTTTGCGCCCCAAGATGGAGGCGGGCGCCCCCCATACCCACCCTGACGGGAAGGGGACCGTGTGGGGCTGCTGCTCCGCCGGCTGTCAGGGGGCCAGGCGGCCGCGGCGGGAAGGATGACGGAGGATTGGGGAGGGCTGGTAGCGGCCGTGCTCGACGCGTCCCTCCTTCGTTCAGCTCGGCTCGGCTCAGCGCGGCGCGGCGCTGCCTGCCGCCTCCCGCCCGCTCGCCGTCCCCTCCAGCCGGCGTGTGCTCGGCACAGCCCGGCGCTCACCCAGTTTCCATTGAGCCCCGGAGCCAAACCCACTGATGTCACCCAACGCAGCCCCGGCCCTCCTCCTTCTCCTCCTCCTCCGCCCGTCGTTAAAGGCACAACTGCCCGCCGCCCTTCCCGCTGTACTCCCGGCCTCCGTCCCCTCAAAAGCCCTTCCAGAAGTGAGACCTAGCTCGCACAGGTGCGGGATGGTTTTGGGGGGCTATTTGCCCATAACGGGTGCTGGGCCATCTGCTGAAGATTTCTCCTCAGCGCGGGGGAGTGGGGAACAGCCCACCCGTGGCACCCCATTGCAGTGGGGGCTGTGGGGCAGCTCCAATATGCCACTGTTGTCACCTCAGCAGGGTCATCAGCCCTCACCCTCCCTTGGGGATCCTCAAACAAGGGTCACTGGGTCCCATCACAATGGCAGCAGATGCCAAGTGGAGGTTCTGAAGGAAGGCCCATGAGGCATCAGAGCCACTCTAGCTGCACAGAAGGGTGTCAAGGCTCCTGATCCCTCACCCATTAGGAATAGGGGTGAAGCATCTCCAAATACACATGAATGTCAGCATGCACACTAACAGAGGCAGACAGAGGTCCACAACACGCCCACCAGCAGACGGGCGCAATGCCCAGGCACCCCCAGGGACTCTGGGCTGCTCGGGGGCCACAGCCCACCATGCACATCCACAAGCCCCAAAGCATTTCTGAAAGAGGCAGCTGAGTCAGGGAGAGGCAACCAGCATGCGTCAGACCCCCACAGGGGTGTAGGAGCAGAGTTCAGGCTGGGGAAGTTTTTTAAGGCTTCTGTGAAGTGGACAGTTGGGACTCCATAGGCCAAGGAAGAGTGAAGCACAGTTGGAGCTCTGGGAGCAGGAGTGGATTCTCCTGATTGCGGACTGGTTGAGGAGTCTCCTTCTCTGAAGATACTCAAAACCCACGTGGACGGGATCCTATACAATGTGCTCTAGGTTGAACCTTCCTTAGCTTCAAGTCATACCAAGAGGCTGGGCTGCAACAGTTTAAATCCTGCTGCCAGACAGTGCCTGCACTGAACCAAGGAGCCGTTGAGACCTGGGAATATTTACCATCTTATGCAGGCCTTTGGGAATCCTCTCTCACTGCCAGGCCACTTCTGTCACAGAACTTTGTCTCCTTTCCAAGAAGTTAACATTTAATTGAGTTTTTGATAGTAATGACATTTCCTTACATGTGCTCCACTGAACCTCAGTTTCACAGCTTATGTAACAATGACCAGATGCGAAGGCAGGTAACAAAGTGTGCAGCCAGTGCTGAACCCAGATGAGGGCTTGCCCTGCTACCCTGGGTGGGTGAACCTCAGCCATGAGGTAATTTGCTGGAGCCCAACACGGCTCATGACTTCACTGCAAGTGGCAGGCCCAAAGAGGCACTGAGTGAGGCAGGGTCTGACAGAGAGGGCTCCTGGAAGGAGACACCTGAATCAGATCCCAGGAGAGGCAGCTCTCGGAGTGGCTGGTGGGAGCAGAGTTTGGGATGATGCTGCCTGGTAGATGAGTACAGGTTCTGAGGGGACAATGGCCACGTCATTTTATTCCCCTGTTGCTAGCTGAGGTTACAGAAGGGAATTTGAAGAAATCCTGAATGCAGGCACAACCCTTGGGAATGAAATCAGAATGTGTGTACGGACACTTCAGCTACCTTTATTTTAATCATTTAGGGCTTAAAATAAGAACTCTTTAATTAGAAACATTCCCTTAATTGAATTGTAATCAAGCTTTTAGTGCTGTTAGCCTGGCTAAGCACATGATCTAATAACACCCACCTTCTTCTCTCCAAGCATTGCCTAGCTACACCTCTTCTTATGGAGTGATTTGTATTAGAGAGCTTGGGCCAGGGGCTGCTGGGTTTGGCTATGTGTATAGCAGCCAGTGTATCAGGGACCCTATCTCCATCAGGACTGTCAGTGGTACAACAGGTAGCTCCTACTCCACTGTAGGCAGTGGAGGTGTTACATATAACAGGTGTTACATATAACATGTAACAGGTAGGTGTTACATATAACACAAGCAGCAGGACCCTAACTAGAGAAAAGTTGGCAAGGGAAGAAATTTGAGAGACAGGCGGAATCCATGCTCACAGTCTGTGCTAGGTCATCTCCATGCCTCTCCAGTTCTCAATCTGCTGTGCAGCACTAGCCATAGTTTTTCTATGCACCTCTCAAAAAAATAATCGTCCCCTCATGTCTAGCCCTGCATTAAGCACCAGCATACAACAATAAAGCTACACTAAGACAACAACATCTGGAAGGCTGTCTAACCTTCCAGAGCCATCAGTGAGACACAGCCCCGCTCATAACCCCACGCCAGGATGAGACCTCCAGGAGGCCTCTACTTCATCCCTTCTCTCTGGTTTGCCTGAGAAGGATCATTGGATGTAGAGCATGGAAGAAAGTGGAGGCTCCAATGTAGCCTCTCAGCTCAGCAACTGAGGAATCAGCATCTGGGATGTCTTTCAAGGGTTTCAGACACGGTCAAAGCATTCCTAGATTGATGCAAGGAGTGCTGCTGCTTCTGCAAGCAGAAGATGGGCTGCTCTGCTTGCAGGCCTTTTGGCTGCTGTCCTCTTCACATAAGAGAGTTAAGTCTTTGGGTAGTCTACAGTGCTCTCGCTGCCACACTGTAGAGGCAACTCATGGCAATGTGTCTTGTGGGCTGCTGTATCCCAAGTGGGTTGTGCCTTGCTGGGCACCCACCAGCCTCACCACTGCCCACCATGTCATTTCTTGGGTAGGAAATGAAAAGAGAGGCTAGAGTTGTCCTGTTTATTTACAGTGTCTCTGGGTGACCTTCCAGGGTCACCATATATGGTATTCATAGCACCTCATAAAACTCATGGGAAAGTTGAGCTCCAGTGACCTAACAGACCTCAGAGAACTGCCAGGTCACACTTGGCAGGTCTGCCTGATCTCCAGTAAGCAGAATCCCATTTCACTTCCTATCTGGAGAGAGACATACTGCTTTGAAGACCAAAGCCACTTCTTCACAGAGAAACTTGCCAGTGCTAGGAAAGTGCGAGGAATCAGGGGAAGAGCACAGAAAACTTCAGCTCTGTGCTGAAGTTCTACTTCTGCAAGACCGGTGAAAGCAAGAAAAGATGAGAAGAGAGAACAAACACATTTCCACCTGCATTTCAAGGGCAGAGGTTCCCGAGGAGGCAGGTACCTGTGGCTTGACACATCCAACAGAGCAGAACAGAGTTGTTCAAAGTATTAACTCAGAGGTTATTTTCATAACATTCAGCCCCTACTCAAAAAAAAAAAAAAAAAAAAAAAAAAANAAAAAAAAAAAAAAAAAAAAAAAAAAAAAAAAAAAGAAAGACTATGTTCATAGGGTCTTTTTTATGGGACACATGCTCTCATGTCTCAGTACTTCCCAAATAATAATAGTTTTGCCTCCTCAATACTCATACCAAGCAAGAGAGAAGGGTTTAGAGAAGGCCCAACATTCCTGGAGGGAAGGTCAAAAGCAGCTCTGGGAGGTGGGGACGCTGATCTGAGCACTTTCCCAGGGCACTATGCATTTTAAAACCTTTTCTACAGTCAAGTGCAAGTCCCCATTCATATGCAGCAGGGAGCAATAAATACTCCTGCAAATGAGACATCAGGAGCCCAGGGTAGCACAAGGCTAAAACAAAATGCCAAAATAAATAAACATAGCTAATAGCTACCTCTGTAAAGGTTGCTGTGAGTGACTTGCTCAGCAGCAGGTAGGAAATCCACAACAGGGGCAGGGATCCAGGCCAAAACACAACTGCCTCAGCGGTGAGCCCCTCCTTTTCTTTCACACTTCTCAGAACAAAATAAAAAATAAGAGAGATGATGCTGAGTCCTTGCAAAGAGCCTTCTTCATGACACAGCCTGAACTCATCCAGAACACCATCTAACCTGTGTACTGTAGGTGTCCCATGGAAAATAAATCTGCAGCCTCATAATTAAAGACTCAACCATAATTTATATGCATGAGGACACTGAAGGGCAGTTATACAGCCAGCCTTGGTGCTGCCATTTCTCAGTGATGAAAAATGTGCATTCTGATATCCGATTGCAGCAATGGCCTGTTGTCCTCTGTGAGAAGCAGAGCTGGTGAGACAAGAGATCTGCTCTTAGGTGGCATTTGGGATAATAGCACTGGAACAGTAAGGGTTGGGAGGAAGACTTGGGAGAAGACTCTTTTTTGGTCACTGGAGAAATCTGTGGTCTCAGAAACACCTCCTGGCTCCCCTTGTCCCCTCTAAGCTTCCCCATTTTTGGCTTTTCTTCTTCAGGCTTGTCACAAAGCCCTGGGCTCTGGGCCTGGCTGTCTGGGCCTGGCTGTTGCCCCTTGCTAGGTCCACCTCACTTGCCCTTCCCTGTCTCTTCCCCATTGCACCCTCAGGCCCAGTCTCCCCAAACCATAGTGGTCTGGCTCATCTGTGTCCTCGGCCAGTCAGTCCCACCCTTCCTACCACAAGCTGTCTCCTTCCATACAAGCTGCTCCCTGTCACCAGTCCAGCCTTCATGGGCAGCTGGTCAGTGGCAGTTCCCATTCGTCTCCAGTCCCCATCTGCCACCAAAATCCCCCATTCCCCAGGCAAATGGGTTGAGTGCTGCCTGCCTTCCTCCTTTCCCCCTGGCTCACTTCACTGCCAATCAGTCCTCCTCTGCTCTTCCCATTCCCCATGTCTGCTCACCACACCTCTGCTCTTCCTCTTCCCTATCCCACTGCAATGGCCAACCCTGCTTTCTGCTCCCAGTTTCTCTGCTCACCAGCCCAAGTCACTCCAGCAGTTCCTAAGCAATCCCCACTTTGCCCATCCAACCCTGGCATCTCCCTGCCTCCCTACCTCCCACTTTCATTTGCTTTTCCCCAGTTTTTGGTCTTTTCCCTTTGAGTTTCATTGTTTCCCTGTTCAAATCAGGGGCTTTTCTCCACCTGGTGTCCCAAGAGAGAAGTGACCAGGAGCAAAGGGCAGAGGGATTCAGTCCGGTGCCTGACGCAGAGTGGCAGGATGCAGCTCTGGCAGGGAAAGCCATCCATGTTTCCTTCAGCCCTGCTCCTCTGTGGGAAAGCCCATATGCTGTCACGTCAGCATCAGAAGCCCGGGGAGGGTTAGGCAGGTTAGTAGAGGCTGAAATCTTTGTAGCTGTGAAGCTGTGACAAGTCTTCCTCCTGTGTTTAACAGAACCATGCAATTCGTCCACACTGAACAATGTTTCATGGAGCTGGCAAAACACAGCCTCTGTGACAGAAAAAAAAACCCTGACATCCTGCCCAAAACCAAGCCTGTGCTTGAAAGTCCACAGTACCCAAGGCTTTTATCCTCTGGGCCATATGCACACCCTCCAAATGTTGGTGTGTCACCGTTTTCAAGAAATACTAATAAATGTGCCAAATTCAAGCTGAGGCAATATCTTTTTATGGAAAATTTCTGCTCCAGCAGAGAAAGTTTGACAAAGTTACAAGCAAGTGAAAATGGTCTTAAAAAGAGAAGTGCTAGCAGCCTTAATAATAAGAGCTGCTCCTGGCCACGCCTGTAATTAAGGGCTTTTATTGCTTTTTTTTCCCATTTACCTCACATTTTGTATCCTTGTGGTATTCCCAGCTTCTGTCAGTTTGCAACTGACTCTCTTTATTACACTCACGCTGGCTTGCTTTTATCGAAGGAAAAAAAAAAAAAAGACCTAATGGAAGAAAAATAAACAAAGAGGAATATTCAGGTGCACCCTCAGAGCTATGTCAGGCCAGGGCAGACATAGCAAAGGACCACAGGACAGGGCCAAGGTTCCTTGGGAGGAGCTGGACTCAGAGCTGAATCAGCAGGATCTTGCTTGAAGACGTGTAACCACATCCTCCTCTGCTGCACACTGAGTGGTCCCCAGGCAGCATGGCATCTGAGTGCCTAGTGGATGATGGAAGAACCTGGCCCAGCAGCCTAAGCAAGATGCAGGGTTGCAGCGGAGGCACTGTCTCTGGCTTGCCAGGTCTTTTGGATTCTTCATCACCTTGAAAGCAGCAAATCTCCCTCTGACAAACTCCAACTCTTGTATTTTTTGGAGAAAAGGAGTTGAACTGATCCCTCTCTCTGGGATTTTGCTCTGTGGTCACATGCTATGGCAGAGTCATCTGCTGGGGCAACCCAATCCCATCTTTCCTGGAGGAATAAGATCAAGATGCACTGCTCCATTTTCTCCTTCTGCATGGGGCTAGGGATGACTTTTGACAGCAGTGTGAATTTTTCAAAGCCTTCAGTGAGAGGATGTGCAGCCCGAGGAGAAGAGAGACAATCCTGGAGCTCAGAGGCACAGCCCTCTGTCTTAGGAACAGCAGGCACAAAGCAACACGTTTGTCCCAGTAGGAAGATTAGCAGGTCAGACCAAACGAGGTATAGTACTGGTCAGGTGGGAAGCAACTCAGCTGGGAAATGACTTCTCTTTGTGAGTCTGGTTGGAGGAAAGGCTGGATGTAGAAGTACAGATCAGAGGAGGTTCCCCATAACTCCCATGACTGGAGAAAAGCAAATATTGCATTCTTCTTACAAATAAATAAATAATAAAAACAACCAAATATTGCATTAAAAAAAAAAAAAAGTCCCAAAAGGTTGATTCTGGGTACTACAGGCTGGTCAGATTCAAGTGGGTTCTCTTGGAACAGATTTCTGGTCACATAAAGAAGGTGACTGGCAAGTGTCAGCGTGGATTTACCAAGAGTAAATCATACCTGAGTAACTACTGTCTTTGATGAAATGACTGGACTTGTGGGTGAGGGGAAAATAGTGGAAGTCATTGTCAAATGCAGACAGACTTTGAACAGTGTCTCCCACAATCTTCTGATGTTCGAGTAAAGGTGGCCAGTCAGGCTCAGGGTTAATGAGTTGTATTCTTACCTAGAGGCTGGTATCAAGAAAAGTGCCTCAAGGGGGTGTCCTGGGACCTGTCTTTTTTAACATGGTTACTGATGACCTGGAAAAGGTGATGGGATGCACTTCCACCAAGCTTGCAGATGACACCAAGATAGAGTGGGAATACAATACCATGCCCCAGGGCAGGGCTGCTAACAGAGGAGCATACACAAGCTGAAGGGATGGGCCTGTGGGAATATTGTGAGTTCAACAAGGGCAAATACCCAGCTCTGTACCTGAGAAGGAAGATGCCCCGGCTATGATACCTGCTGAGGACCTGCCAGATGGAGAACAGCTCTGCCAGAAAGGACCTGGGAGCTGAGCTCTTTACAGTGGTGAAGTGGTGAGGATGACAGACAATGAGCATAAGCTAAAACAAGAGAGGTCCAGCTTGAATACAAGGAAAATCTGTTCCCAAAGATAGTCAAACATGGGAAGAAATTTCCCGGAGAGACCCTGCAGGCTCTGTCCTTACAGACCAGATAAAGTGCTGAGCGACCTTATTTGACCTCTTTGCTGACCCTGCTTTGAGCAGAAGGCTGGACTGGAGCTGTCCTGAGGTCCCTTTCAACCTGAATTATCCTACAATACTATGAAGCCCAGTGCCCCATTTGTGCGTGTCACGTCTGGCATGTGCCACGTACGTGTGTACCACACGTGTCTGTGGCAAGGGTTAGCTGCAAGCCTGTGTCCCGTGTCAAAGGCCTGGCTGAAGGGGGATGAGGTATCGCACACCCACAGCGGGCAATGGGTGAGGCGCACACCGCGGCGCGGGAGCAGCTGGGGCAGTAGCTCTGAACGCCAGCAACAAGTGTGCCAGTTTCGTGCATCCCGCTGAGCTCACCCCGCGTCACACGCACGCAATGGGAGCTTGCAGTGCAGGCGTGCGGCGGCAGCGGGAGCGCCGGCGCCGGCGGAGCGAACCCGCGGCCAGCGCAGGGAAATGCGTGTGCGGCGTGCAGATGCTGCGCGGGGGCGGAGCGGAGAGCGGCGCTTGTGGGGGGCTCCTTCTGCACAGCGGCGCAGAACGGTGGTGGCTCAAAGGCCTCCCATGAACCAGCGTCTCCCACGGGGGGCCGCGACGTAGCGCAGGCCGTTATGAAACCGGCTTGCCCAGGCAGGATAATTCGCGCATTGCTGTGGGAGGGACGGGAGAGATAAACAACGAGAGGGCAGGGAGAATGGCTTAAAATGCAGCTTCCCGGCATGCCCCGGTGGATTAGTTCAGCATCTCAGCCTAGCTCCTCTTTAATTCTTATGCAAGGGGTTTCTCTGGAAGGGACAGCTTGTCCTTGCCAGCTGAGCACCAGGCACAGGGCACCAATTAACAAAAGGCCATCTCACCACCCGTCCCACGCAGTGAAGGGCGAGAGGCAGCTGGGGACTTGCTCCCTGTGAGAACTGAGGTTGTGGATTTTTGTTTCTGCTGTGCTTTGTGTTGCTCATCATCTGGGGCTACAGGGTGGGCTTATCCGAGCCTCCTGTTTGCATCTAGGCTCATCATGGTCTCCTATTCATTTCTAGGGGTGATGTGAAAGTTCTTTTCTTTATCTGTAAAGTCCCACATAGGCTGTTTTGGGGAATCCACTGTGGCCTGATGGCTCTCAGTTCCTACATTTGTGTGTCTGGAGGCCAGGGTTATCCAGGCTGGGAATATGTATTGCACTTGGTCCAGGAGAGCTGCCATTTGGGTTGTGGTACAGAGCTGATGGGCTGTGTGTTAGTTTAGTAGACATGGTGGTGTTTGGTTGGTTGTTAGACTTGATGATGTCAGAGGTCTTNGCTTCCCCTTCTTTTGTCACTGCAGCAGTCAGCGCAATAGGGCCACGGAAGACCTGAGGGCTAAGGAGGCTTCTCCATGGGACAGATCATCAAATAATTACAGGGACTCAGAAATCTCATGCTTTTCACAAATTACTCTTGCATTTTAGCAGCTGACAATGCATTTTGAGCTTATGAGACTATTTGACTGCTGCAGGAGAGCTGTGTCTCAAACAGAGCAGCAGGGAGCATGCAGCTTCATCTGGCCAGTAAAACTCCACCAGCACACCTTGTACCTCCTCTGCAGAAACCACTGCCAAGCTGCTCTTGCCCTGACTTCCCTCCTCCACTGTCCTCAGACCTCTCTATCCCATTGGCACCTACCAGCTTGCCAAGAACTGCTGGCTCTTTGGGTACTCCAGGGCTCCAGAGCTGTTTTCCATCACAGCTCTTCTGCACTTCATCCGCTCCACTTCAGCCTCATGCAGTGCAGGATGTTTCGTGCAAGTTTCTCTAATCAAGGCAGCCTGGTTGTTAGTGAGCACAATGCTGTGTCCTGGAGAGTAAAAGGCAGGTGGTGTAACCCAGCATCCTGGAGCTAAATGGTGGCTCCACTTATGCTTAAGTTCAATCGGCTCCTTCTGTATTGTACCAAGCGTTCTGCTATAGGTCTGCATCTCTTACCATGTGCTCACACCCACTCTCCAACTGATTCATTATTTTATCCCTGAGAGGAGCACTTGCAGGCTGCAGGTCATGTTATATATATCTTCAAAGTCTTCTCTGGAGTTTCTGTGTCAGCTCATCTTCCTCTTCTTGATACAGGAGTGGTGTGCAGGCCTGTGATGGGTCCCTGATAGACACACAGTGTGTGTTGCTGTGGGTGAGCATTTAAGCACCTGTCAGAAGCAATTTCAAGCTCCTTATTCTCTCCAATGCATGGCTTCTGTAATGAGGCTGTGTGTCATACAAGCCTGCAGCTGACTCTTTCAGTGACTGTAGCACTGGGCCATTCAAACAACTCTATCAATTCACCACAGCCAGGGACCCAAATATTACCAGGTCCCAGGTTTCAAGATGTGCTATTTCAAATCTGGGGCCAGCACCAAAATAACCCTGCTAGTTTCAGAGGCCAAAAAAAGAAGCCAAAAACAACCAGCTTTTAAAGCTCAAATATCCAGTGTCTCACAGACTATTTCAGGATGGTGTTTGTGTCCATCCTGAATTTCTTCACATGCATCAGGGCAGTGAAATCACATTGCTCACTTTTCTTTTTTCCACACTGACCTGACTGTGATAGCAAGTCACTTTGGGTCTGTGTGCCCAGGCTGCCCAGAGAGAAAAGGCATTGCCACCACTAAATGCTTCCTTCTGGAGGGGAAGTGGTCAAAAGTAAGCAATATACTGATGGCCTACTGATTGCTCTGCTGGTGTTGTTTTCCCCAGGAACTGGAAGAAGGCCAGGAGTTGAGGCTCCATACAGTTTGCAAGTTAGGCTGTCATTATTTAATGTCCTGAGGGAGTGTAAAAAAGTCATTTGCCAGAAGAGCTCTTGGGGCACTGCAAACTCTCTGAAAGCTCTCATGCTGGCAAGGACACTTTCAGTTGGGGCATTTGTCCATTTTCATGCAGTTTCAGTGCCCCTCTCACACCAGGGAAGCGTGAAACATCTCAGTACAGCCATAAATGTTTCTTCATGAAAGGACTGAATAACAGGAAAAAGGGGAGCAAGCCTCATGCATTGAGCNGGGTTGTGGTACAGAGCTGATGGGCTGTGTGTTAGTTTAGTAGACATGGTGGTGTTTGGTTGGTTGTTAGACTTGATGATGTCAGAGGTCTTTTCCAAACTTAATGATTCTACGATTCTGTGATTGTGTTGCACTATAGAAGTGCAATGCCCTGACCACAGCTTTGCCTGCAGCTGCAGCCACAGGATGGGCAGGGAGCTATTCTATAGACCACTGCTGGTTCATTTATCACCTGCAATGTACCCAGCTGTGCAGGGAGGTGGCTGGTTAAACTCAGAGTGGCAGGTTAAATTCCTTCTTCTGCCATTAACTGCTTCATGGTCTCGGGCAAGTCACCTAGCCTTGCTGGCAGCCACTTCTGTCCCCTCCGTCCATTCCCCCCCCCCNTAACCCAGCATCCTGGAGCTAAATGGTGGCTCCACTTATGCTTAAGTTCAATCGGCTCCTTCTGTATTGTACCAAGCGTTCTGCTATAGGTCTGCATCTCTTACCATGTGCTCACACCCACTCTCCAACTGATTCATTATTTTATCCCTGAGAGGAGCACTTGCAGGCTGCAGGTCATGTTATATATATCTTCAAAGTCTTCTCTGGAGTTTCTGTGTCAGCTCATCTTCCTCTTCTTGATACAGGAGTGGTGTGCAGGCCTGTGATGGGTCCCTGATAGACACACAGTGTGTGTTGCTGTGGGTGAGCATTTAAGCACCTGTCAGAAGCAATTTCAAGCTCCTTATTCTCTCCAATGCATGGCTTCTGTAATGAGGCTGTGTGTCATACAAGCCTGCAGCTGACTCTTTCAGTGACTGTAGCACTGGGCCATTCAAACAACTCTATCAATTCACCACAGCCAGGGACCCAAATATTACCAGGTCCCAGGTTTCAAGATGTGCTATTTCAAATCTGGGGCCAGCACCAAAATAACCCTGCTAGTTTCAGAGGCCAAAAAAAGAAGCCAAAACCAACCAGCTTTTAAAGCTCAAATATCCAGTGTCTCACAGACTATTTCAGGATGGTGTTTGTGTCCATACTGAATTTCTTCACATGCATCAGGGCAGTGAAATCACATTGCTCACTTTTCTTTTTTCCACACTGACCTGACTGTGATAGCAAGTCACTTTGGGTCTGTGTGCCCAGGCTGCCCAGAGAGAAAAGGCATTGCCACCACTAAATGCTTCCTTCTGGAGGGGAAGTGGTCAAAAGTAAGCAATATACTGATGGCCTACTGATTGCTCTGCTGGTGTTGTTTTCCCCAGGAACTGGAAGAAGGCCAGGAGTTGAGGCTCCATACAGTTTGCAAGTTAGGCTGTCATTATTTAATGTCCTGAGGGAGTGTAAAAAAGTCATTTGCCAGAAGAGCTCTTGGGGCACTGCAAACTCTCTGAAAGCTCTCATGCTGGCAAGGACACTTTCAGTTGGGGCATTTGTCCATTTTCATGCAGTTTCAGTGCCCCTCTCACACCAGGGAAGCGTGAAACATCTCAGTACAGCCATAAATGTTTCTTCATGAAAGGACTGAATAACAGGAAAAAGGGGAGCAAGCCTCATGCATTGAGCACATGCAACCAGGTATGGCTGTGAGACAACTGAAGGAGAAGCAAGCAGCAAGGTGGCAAACAGAGGGTCCTGAGTGAAGGAAGATCATCTTAGCCAAATTTCTGATGGCTGACGCAGCTTTGCAGGTTTATTCCCAGGGAGAAGTCAAAGTGGTAGCACGTATCTGACCTGCTTTCAGAGTCGGTGGACACTGTAAAAGCTGTGGCCTGGCTGTCAAGTGGGATGACCTTATTGCAGGTTATGGGTGCAGCTGTGGCGGTGGGTGCTGGTCTTCTCGGAGCCTGCCTTGTCAAACAGGTTCAGGGGAGGGCCATGAAAATGGTGAGAGAACTCCAGCACCTTCTCTGTGAGAACGGGCTGAGAGTTTGGGGTCGTTCAGCCTGGAAAAGAGAAGGCTCCCAGAATACCTTACAGCAACCTTTCAGTATTTACAGGGGGTCCTCCAGGAAAGATGGGGAGGGACTCTATCAGGTTGTGCAGTGATAGCACAAATGGTAACAGTTTCAAATGAAAAAGTAGTAGATTTAAATTAGATATTCTGAAGAGATTCTTCTCTATGAGGATAGTGAAACCCTGTAACAGGTTGTCCTGGGATGCTGTGGATGCCTCATCCCAGAAGTGTTCAAGGCCAAGCTGGATGTGGCTTTGAGCAACCCAGTCTAGTGGAAGTTGGCACCTACCGATGGCAGGGGTAGATGATCTTCAAGATCCTTTCCATCCCAAACCATTCTGTGATTCCGTGAATCGATGAAGAGCAAATGTTTCCACTCCCTACTCACAGCCCTGACCCACAGTACTGCTCGGGGAGCCAGTTCCGGGGCCGGCGGCAGCAGCCCTGGGCCAGCCTAGGGAACCGGGACCTGCGGAGAGCGGGGACCTGTCGAGTTGCCAACCTTGCTTTCATCTCTAGGTGGTGCTCTGAGGCCGGGCAACCGCCGGGCGCCGCCGGCTGGTGCCACGCCGCCAAGCCTCGCTGCGCTGCGCCCTGCTGGCGGGAGCACACCGGGCTGGGGAGGGCAGGAACCTCCCCCTGCTGACCATGGCAAGAGAAGCTTGCGTGGCCCCTCCAACAACTGTCTACCGTCTCAGCCCCCCCTGGTGAGACATCCCCCCGCCATGGTATACCGTGCTCTGGGCAGACTGCCTCCCCTGCCCTCCCCTCTGCTGTCTCCCTTTACCTGCCCCAGCGGGGGCTGCCCCAGCTTTTTTCTGGTTCCGCCCTCCGCATCGCAGTCGCCTCCCTTCCCTCCTCTCTCCCTCCTGCGCAGCCAGAAATAGTCTGTCCCAGCTCTGCGGATTTAGCACGGGGCCGTTGCCCGCGGGGTTTTCCAATAGTGGTGCTCCATTAGGGCCCAGCTCTGCTCTTACCACGGGCAATGGCAAAAGTCTCATTGACTTCACGGGGGCAAGAGCAAGCCCTTAATGGCCTGGGAAAGTAAAGATCTCTTTCTTTTTTTTTTTTTTTTTTCTGGTTCGTGCTTTTGGTGGTTAGGTTTTTTTTTTGTTGTTGTTTGTTCGTTTGGGGTTTTTGGTGATGTTTAAAACCGTGGCTACTTCGTACTGCCTGTCCAAAAACTCTGAGAGACCTCAAATCCTCTTGCAAAGACCAAGAAGAGCATTAGAGCTCAAAGCGAGCAGAGGAGGCATTTTGCTGCACAGAGGTCATGAACTTGCATGCAGCTGCTAGGGCAGTGCCATGTGCCTTGCTCTGCTCTGGGCAAAACCTGGATGAAACTGAGCATGTTGACAACTAATGTGTTCATTCATCAGCGTGGACATTTTCAGTGCCATTTCCTGATCATGGAAATTCAAGTCTATTTTCTCCACATTTGAGATATTAACTATGTTTCTTGAAAGTATTTTTAGTCACAGTGTGTATCAAAATGTTTTGCTGAGCAAGCTTTGGGTGAGTTGAAAGGTGCCAATAATGGTTTCTTTTCAAAAGGGTTCTCCAAAAGTGCCACCAAAAATAAAACATGAAACGAGTTTCTCAAGTATCATTTAAAACAACTGAAAGCTGGCAAGGGTGACAGCAGTGTAGTTAGTTGTCATGGGTTGGAGGATCTGAACCAGTGCCTGGATCTTACTCACAGGAAAAAAGTTCTTCCTCTGCCTATTATTTTTCTGGTATTTGAATAGCTTTTAGAAACAAGCCAAGGAAATTGTTCAGACGTAAGAAAGGTAAAAAATACAAGTCATGGGCAGATAAACAAAGAGGCAATGTCTTCTTCCTGAAATGCAAGCTGCCAGCCCCTCTGGATTAAGGCCATGTCTTGGGAAAACAATCAGTTTCTGGAGGAGAGAGCGAACTCAGGGACATCATGACCTTATGTGTAATAGAGGTATCTTCTCTGGCAAGCAGAGGGTAAGAAAGTATCCCCTACCTGAAAGATCATGCTGCACATGTTGCATGAAAAACCTAAATACCAACTGTGTTTACAGGTGTGAATGACTGGAAGAGACATTTGCAGACTCCTTAAAAATATCCAGTCTTTCCCTGCAGAAAATAGCCTTCCAAGGAGGATTCTCCTGTGGCACTTCATGGGCTGCATAAAGGAGTCCCCAGCGTACAGCCAGAGAGGTGCCTGTTGAGATGGATGCTGCTGTCCCATGGCATTTGTGTATACATCATCAGTTGTTTATGGGATGAAGTTGTGGGTTTAGGATGGGTCATGCCTCCATGTGTGGCATACACATGTATGTATGTGCAGTGTGTACTTGTGCATGACTACTTTGTCATTCAAGTGTGTAGGTACAAAAGTACCTCTATGGAAGGACACATGTAGAACTGTGTGCCAGCAAAGCTAGCAAAGCCGGCAAAGCCCCTGTGTGTGTATGTGTGAAGCTTGCAGAGACAGGAGACCACTTTTTCCTTGGGGGGAGTGGCTGCATCATGCTGTCAGATGGGCTGTGTGTGCCCAAGGAACATGCCGCTTTGGCGACAAAAGCACATCTCTTAAAGGTCTTTTCCAACCAAAACAATTCTATGATTCTATGGTTCTGTGTTCTGCAGGAGGAGTGCCTGATGAGCAGAACTTCGCCCATCACCTCTGTTCTCTTGCACTCTGGCTGTTCCTCTCCTTCCCTCTGTCCCCTCCCTTCATCCCATTTCTCTTCCCATTCTCTCTGCTGTCCTCCTCGGCTCTCTCCCCTCTCCAATGATGTGACAGCATTGCCAGCTTTCTCCCACTTTTATTGTGAACATCGGGTTTAGTTGGGTTTTCCTCAATGCTTCAGTGTCTTCCCCACCATGATGCCAAACATGCCATGATTCAAACATATGGAGTGAGTTGGGATCCCAGTGTGTCTATGTGATGCTCGTTCCCTTAGCATTATTGCATTCTTCTTGTAATTTTCTCCCCAGGAGTTTTGCCGTCTGAAGCAAGGAGTAGCAGTGCTGCTTCACACACACCCCTCCCCTACCACCAGCTGTGCATACCCGTGGCCCTGGTGCACCTCAGCTGCTTGGCTTCCCTGGACACTCGCTTCTTGGAGACAAACCTCCCAAGAGCACTTCATCCTCACCAAGTGCTGCTATCCACCTACAAAGGATGCTGTATCTTGGTGAGGGGGTGCCCAGCCATGCAAGTTCCCCCTCCCCTGGCAGCCACCACCCCAGTCTGTGTCCTGGATGCTCGTGTCCTAACGCATGAGTCCGTCTCTCTCAGTCCATTAGTTTGCTTCTGCTGCCATGGCCAGTGGCAGGCATGCAGTTCTGAAAGCTGTATTAAAAGCCAGGTCAATACCAGCCCCTGCTTATTCCCTCCGGGGAAAAGAAATAAATAATAAAAGAATGGAGTAACTTCATTAATTAGCAATAGGGAAGAGAGGTAGGAGAGAGGTGGGTCACATGGAACAGTGAAACTGCATATAAAATCATACATGGGAAAAAAATTCAGGAGTCACCAGGACCCATGAACTTCTGCCCCTACTCTGTGCCCAACAGGAGGAAAGGGAAGCATCAGGAGTGATCCCTTTCCTTTCCTCCCAGCTCTCCTGGTACTCTATGCTTCAGTTGTCACCTGCCTATTCTTCTGTCATCCTCCCACCTGCTATTCTTCCCTTCTTGGCAAGGCTTCCCATAGTCAGATCACTGCTTGGTTGCAGAACAAAGCTGTGCAGGACAGCTGTCCCCACAAAGCCTACATGTCAGGGTGAGAAATGGCCACATCTGGGTTTAGACACATCTTGTTAGTCTATCCTTGGTCTTTCTCATCTGCACTCCCATATTACATCAGTTTCTCTTCTTCTTTTTCCCATCCTCCTCCGCCTGCCTGCTGTGCCTGCTTTTTCCTCTCCTGCTATTCCCTTCCTTCCCCTTCTGCTTCTTCCCCGCTTCCTCTTGCTTCTTGAACCAATTCCAATTTGATATCGAGATGCTATTTTTCTGCTTTGTACATCAGAGGTTGGTTGGGACATAATTTCTTCAGCCATTCTCCCCATAGTACCAACTGTTGGCAGTTTCCTGAGTTACCTGCTTGTCTTTCTGTTCTCATATCTAGTTTTGAAGGGGTGATTCTGCTGCTCCTGAAGAAAAAAGGCTTACCAGGTTTTCACATCTTCTGTGAAATAACAGCAAAGTGATGTTACAGGTCTAGTTCTGGCTGATGTTCTCTCTCATTTCCCCTGGTTCTTACTTGCCTCTATCAAAAAAAAAGAGGCTTTGAGGTTTCTATATTTTTTGGAGCCTTACCTCTAGAGCAATGTCTTACACATCTCTGCCTCTTCATCAAGCATATCTTCCCTCAGCAAAACTCTCTTTATCTTCAAAGCAAGCAGGATTGCTTGACCCATCCTACTGGTAATTTTAATTCAGATGCTTCTTTCATACATTTTTTATGACCTTCTCCTCAAGAAAATTCTCTGAGCCTCTTATTGCAGGTCATTACCAGAGAGGCCCAAAACAAGGAAGCCCTTGTGGTGGAGCTTCCAGGCACCAGCAGCGTACAAGCAGCAAACACCACACTAATAACTCTCATCAGTCTCTGCATTAGGCTGCAGCCTTGGGATCTCTCCTTTGCTTCCAACCCTCTCCCTGGGATAATAGACTTTATTAAAAATAAATAGTTACAAATTTCATTTTACAGCTGATGGCAGCAGGGAGAAGAACAGAGGAGATGGAATGAGAAAATCAAGGGTCTGCAGTCCAGCCAGGTCACTTGTCTGTCATCCCAGCCACATCACGTCAGGGAGCAGTCTGAGTGTGCAAGCACGGGGCCCTGCCTCCTCTGCCAGGATTTCAGGAGAGGAACAGGATGTGTTTCTCAAGAGGACTGGAAGAGTTTGGTCTGAGTCCATGGAGATCTTAGTCCATAGAGCTGAGCTGCTTCTGGAGGTGACAGATGCCAAAAGCCAAGGAAAGTGCAGAATAGGCTATGCAAAGTGTCCTTGCCTCCTCGCTTGGCATTTGCGGTGGAAGAATATGGATTTCGGTTCTCATTCTGGTTTGTGTACAAAGAAAGAGTCATGTGCAACAAGCAATAAACATGCCCTCCCTTGCTATCCTTCTCCACTTCCTCCAGGAGTCCTAAACTCTTCCATCCAGCCTCATTTGGTCAGTGCTTAGGTGCTGCTCCTCTCCAAGTGACTTTCATGACTCTTGACAGCCAAGGGGACTACTCCTGTCAATGGGGGACGCAAAGCCTGCTGTTGCCTCAGCAGCAGAAAGATTTGCTGTGGTGCTCAGTCTGTCCACTGAGGGCAGGGGCTCCTGTCACTTCTCCAGAGATAAGAAAACAGATGTGATGCTCTCCTGGCTCTGGGCAGGAAAGGGAGCCTAGCATGCACTGCACGCATGGAAAGAGTAGTGTATCCTTACTCCTCTTCTAGGCAGCATGACTTTGTGGGAAAGGGAGTATGTATCAGAGCAGCTCCACACCTTGATGTACTCAAAGGCTCAGAGGCAGTCGTGGGAGGCATTTTTTGGTGGTCAAGGGACTTATCCATCTACATGTGGGTGCAGAACAGAGGAGGAGATGATGGACAACGGGTGTGAAATGGAGAGGTCGGAGGAGTTAGATGGCTGACTCCCTGCGGTATGAGATTGTATCTAGGGGCAGAGTTGCCTGCAGTCGCTCCAGGTCCAGGTGGCTCCCAAAATCCATCATTTGGATGACACCTCCCTCCTCCTTGGTGCTGCCCCCTAACACCACACCCACTTCATCATCATCTTCATCTTCATCTTGACTGACAAGAGCCAGCTCGTTCTCATAGCAGAAGGCACTGGGAGGTGGAGGAGAAGGCAGGATAGTCATCTTGCTCTCTTGCAGCTCCCGGGCAGAGCAGCAAGGTGTGCCAGCTACTTCGTAGGTCTTGTGAAAGCGTGAGTAGTCTACTTTGTAGTGGTTCTTCTCCTCAAACACAACTGGTTCAAAACGATGACCCCAGAGGATTTCACTAGCAAGGTAAGAGCTTCGTGCCTGTGTGGTCATGGCTGTGGCTTCCACCATCCCCTCCAGGATAACAACGATCTCAAAGTTCTCCGTCTCCAGCTCCTCCTTGCCAATCCCATAAAGTGGGCTCTCCTCATCAATCTCGTGAACAATAATAATGGGGGAAACCAAAAATATACGATCGAGGCCCACATCATAGCCCACATTCAGGTCCCTCTGGTCCAGCGGGAGGTATTCTCCTTCCTCTGTCATGTAGGGCTTGATGAGCTGAGCTCGGACATGGGCCTCCACAATGTGGCTCCTCCTCAGGTTGCCCACCCTCCACATGAGGCACAGTTTGCCATCCCGCACTGAGATGACTGCATGGTGACTGAAGAGGAGAGTCTGGGCCCGCTTCTTGGGCCTTGCCATCTTGGCCATGATAGTGCCAATCATGAAGGAGTCAATAACGCAGCCCACAATGGACTGGACCACAACTGCCATGATAGCCAGCGGGCACTCCTCAGTCACACAGCGAAAGCCATACCCAATGGTTGTCTGTGTCTCCACTGAGAAAAGAAAAGCCCCTAGGAAGCTGTTCACGTGCATGATGCAGGGTTTGAGGAGGGAGGGACCACCTCCCACCACCGGTGCATTGAGGTCACCATGGAAGAAAGCGATGCACCAGAAGAGGAAGCCAAAGAAGAGCCAGGAGACCAGGAAGGCGGCGGAGAAGATCATCAGCATGTACCTCCAGCGTGTGTCCACGCAGGTGGTGAAGATGTCCGCCATGTAACGCTGAGACTTGTTGCTGAGGTTGGCAAAGTAGACGTTGCACTGGCCGTTCTTCTTCACAAAGCGGTTGCGGTGCTTCCGCCGGGGGGCATGGCCCTTCCCGTTCCGGCTGTGCCCGTTCATGCTGCCCAGCGCAGAGACCTTGTGTCCCTCCTCTTCAGTCGAGACGATGCTGTACCTGGAAGAGAAGAAACAGGCATTTCCAGCAGAAATGCTTGAAGAATAACAGTGACCACTGAGACAGCGAGGGTGGGAGACATGTGGATGGCTCACAGGGCTACCATACCATGGTGCTGAAGATTACAACCACACATTTCCCAGGTTATTGCACTTTGGTGCCACTCTGGCCAAACTGATGGTGGAGATCAGTTGTCAGGAGGTTGTATCTAGCAAAATCCTGACAATGCAGCAAAGCAGGAGAAGCTTGCAGCACTGTGCTATCTTCTAGACTTTGTGGTGAGAAGAGATCCAAAGCTTCAAACTCTGACAGCATCTGGGACAGCTGGGAAGCCTGGCAGCAAGCGCTCGCAGTCTGGCCACATTTTGGCCTCGACATTATGTAAAGCCAGGAGTTGCTATTTTCTCCTCCTCTCTCCTCACTGATTACACGGTGCATTGGTGACAATGTTTATACACTTCTTGTGCTCAGGACAATTCTGTTGCCACAGCAACATGTGTGGCTCCCATCATCCTACATCTGAAGCCAAAGGTGTAATTTGGAGATCAACAGTTAAAGCGCTGGCAGTTTCCCTGGCAGAAGCTACACACATACTTTCTAGGAGACGTTTGGCCCTCCCTCACAGATGGCACTGCCACTGCCCTTCATGTGCTGTTGGGACAGTTGCAGATACTCCTTAAGTATTACTTAAGTATTACTCCTTAAGTAATATGATGGCAGAAGATGCTCTGACCACTGGAGAAATTAAGCAAGTGCACAGCCCTACCAAAACAACTCTGCCATTGTGATCATGGAGCTGCAAGCTCTCAGGACCCCTCAGGTTGGCAGTGTCTCCCTCCCACTCCATGGTCTTGACATGTCAGCTGGACCTCACCAGCATGGACTTTGTGGCTGTCACCCTCATCTCATGGCTGCAGTAGTCATTCCTAGGGACACAGGCCTTTCAGCAGTGCTGCTGGAATCTGTAACTTCCAGTCCAGCACCTTGCAGTGCTTTGCTTCTCCTCTGTAGTAGTCCTCAAAGCACTGCCCCCACCCACATACAGCATGTTTTGGACTGGGGAATGACAGAGGAGCTATACCTGGAGCAGAAGAGCCCCTGGCAGGTAATTAGAGAAGAATATACTGAAAGGCAGGCCTGAGGGGCCAGATGAGGAAGACCAAGATACAAAGGGGAGCAGCAGTCCTTGAGAGGGTTACTTACCGGTTGACTCTGACGCTGCCCATGGCTCACTCTATCAACAGGTGTCAGGGGGCCACAGGAGCTTGAAGGGCACAGGATCTCATGCAGCACCACTCACATGGGACCAGGCAGCTCCGTGTTTCACCTCTGGTGAGCTGGGACCCACACTGCCATTGTGATTGTTCCTGGGCACGTGCCTTGCAGAGAAGGAAGAGGCAAAACCAGTTAGAATTGACCCTGACAGCACTCGTCCTGGTCCCAGAGTGCAGGGCTCACAGCCTTTTCCTCTGGAGGGGTCTGGACGTGTTCACTGGGCATCATGCCACAGCCTGGCTGAGGCAGACCGAGCTACACAACCTGCAGCCTTCATGACCCCCGGCACCTACCACCAGGAGAGGTGCAAGGCTGGGTAGTCACTGCTCTCCAGATCAAGGGCACAATGGTTGATCAGCTTGCAGGGCCCTTGTCCTGACCCATTATATTAATATAATAGCTTACAGTAGGATGAGAGCTCAGCTAGGCTAAATACCTTGTACACAAGGACTCACACAGCATGGACATGCATGGCCACCCTGAGGGATTCCTGTCAACCCAGCCTGATCTAGAGGGGATTTATTTCCAGGGGGTGAAAAAACATCCCCCCATTTAAAAGAGGAGAAGAAAAGCAATAGGTAGGAAAAAGGAGAACTGATGGAAAGGACAGGCTATGGGGTAGCTGAGGAGAAGGCAGTTAGAGCAAACAGACCTTGTGACATGCCCTGTGTACAGCATCCAAGGAGCAGGTCGTCAGCAGAGCCCTGGGGAAGGATGTCCAGCAGATGTTATGTCCCGACCCAGTCCTCCCTGAACTGAAGAATGGGCAAACTGAAGACTCCAGACCTGACCTATACCACCTGCCCAGAGCTGCTGGGAAGTATGCAGTGAGGGAGTAGTGACTCAGAGATTAGGAAGGGCTTTGTACACCCATGCTAATCCTGCACCGTAGCCTTTGGATTACAGCAGCTGTGCGGACGGAGTGCAGGACGCTGTCAGGGCCAGCTAGTTTGCTTCCTCCCAGCCTCACCACTGGGCAACCAGTGATTGCCATATCTGGGAAAAATCCAAGTATTTTGGGGTCAGATACAAATTTTAGAGCAATTTGCTAGTGGTCATGCATGGACAGGAGAGAAGAGCAGCAAGTGATCTTGCCTGGGATGGGAAAGTTGTTGAGAACTATCCTTGTCTCATCACCAGTGTTGCAAAAGGGAGCTTCACTTGACTAAGGCTGACCACCAGCTTTCCCAAGTTAGGAGCTCAGATCAGAAAACAGAAAGTAAGGAGCTGCAGACATCACCTCTGATGTGCAGGCACTCTCATGTCTGAAATGAAGATAAACCAGAAGTTTCACTTCCAGACACCAGGGTTACTGAGGCAGTTTAAGCTCTGTGGCAACACAAACATGGTTGTTCAGACCAAAGGTGTTATGAAACCAGGAGAAAACAGCAACCTTGTAGTCAACAATTTACCATATAGAGGTAAAAGGGAACAGCTGCCTCAAAACTCCCATCAGGAAAAAACACTTTGACACCAAACTCTGCCAGCAGCCACCCACTCATCACTCTGCAGTATGCAAGTCTCTAAGGAGGGTCAGTTTGGCCAGATAGGGGAAATTGTGTTGTGCAGCTGGGTAAACCTACAGCAGAGACTGGAGTCGGTAACCTAAATTCACCAGAAACACTGAGGGATGACTAAGTGATGAAGAAAGGTCACTCCGTGCCCACAGATGGTCCTGCTGAAATAAAGCTAAGTGATTGTGTGCTGAGTTTGGACTGCAAAGTCCCATAGGTCCTAAGGGGGTGAGAGAGGCAAGCAATGTGGGTATGCCTCTCTATGCCAACACCAGCCAGTAGAGCAATGGCATCCTCTTCTTTAGCCAGCCTGGATAAGCTGAGCTGGTCCTTAGCCACTGTCACTGACACCAATAGGGGAGGAAAGACACTGCCACAGCTCACACATGTGGATACTTCACAACTTACTAAAGGTTTCTGATCACTGACACCTCCCTTTCCCCAGCTGCTGGAAAGTGCACCATTTATAGAGGCTTTGGATTTCCAGCCCAGGCAGTTGCCCTCCCCCAGAAGGAGAGGAAAGAAGACCTAAGGAAATTCTGTAAGCATTTGCAGCAGCACCTGGATCTGTGCTCCTCACCTTCCCTTCCCCACTGAGAAGATGAAAAGCAAGGGCTTTGCTCATAGGAAGGGATGTGCACACAGTGTAAGAGCGCTGCAGCTCATGCTGCTGTGCTCCTTCCTGGCTCCCACACAGGAGCTCAGCTCTGCTGGAGCAGTGGCACAACTTCCTGTGCACCACCCACCATGGCTGGACCTTGCAGCTTAGAGCCTGGGAAACGTTTGTTGCTGGTTCCACAGTGCCAGAGCAAAGCATCAGTGGGTAAAAGCACACCACTACTTATAATTTGTGCTTAATGACAAGAAAACTATTTCCTTGAAGAATAAAGGCTACAAATGTGAACACACACTTCAAGCACACCAAAGTAAATGGTTTTAGTATAGGTTGTAATGGAAGTTCTGTGTTCTCGGTCTGTACTCTCATCCATGGGACCTTCACAGAGCTGAGTTCACAGCTCTTCTTCTCCTTCAGCTTTGGAAATTCTGCCAGTAGATCTAAGGATGTCAGCAACAAAACACAGTGACTCTGCTCCAGAGGCAAGCTGGCTGATAGACCAGTTTGCACCCTTTAATATCTTGTCGAGGTTCTGCAAAGCAAAGTCTATGTTGTGCTTCACTGCTTCCATGTCCGCTGTTTGGCCTGCTTTCAGAATTTTGTTCTCTGCCTTGGAATACTCCAGCTCTCTCTGGAGAATGGAGATCTCCTCTCTCAGCTTCTCCACGTTGCTTTCTGCCTCCAGAGCCCGCTGGGTCATTAGACGGAGGCTCCACTCAGTCTGATGGGCAAAGTACTGCAGCTCTTGGGCTTTCCTCTGCTCTTTGGCCACCCTGGCCCTCAGATTCTTCTCCAGCTTCTGTACCACGCGTGCCTGTCTCTCCATGGACCTCTGCATGCTCCTGATCACCCTCCTGAGTGTGGTGTTCTCTGTCCTGAGCACATCATATGTCAGCAGCAGGGAAGGGAACTCTCTGTTCTCAATGGTCTGCTCATGCAGCATGTGGGGCTTTGCTCCCCTCGTGTGCTTTGGTTCACTGGCATGGGCCCATGGAGCAAAGGCATCAGTTTCCAGCTGCGTGCCCATGCTACACTGGAAGGAGTCATAAGAGCCACCTGGTGCTGTACTGGCGGTTTGGAGAACATGCAACCTTTGATCCACAGGGAGATGATTGGTCCAGCTGTGGTGCTCAGCTTCGGACAAGCCATCAGGAGTTTCTGTGTCTTCATAAAACAGCTTCTGAAACTCCTGAGCCTCCTCCTCAAGCTCCAGTGCATGTTCAGCCACCATCTTGGCATACATTTTGTTTTTCACTCTGTCTTTCACCATGTAAGAGTGCCTGAGATTTAGGGAAAGTGGGATGGGTTCTCCCATATCCTCTACCTCTATGTCACCCAAGCTGTCATAGCTCTTGCACTGGGTTTCAGGATGTAAGGAGTGGCAGGAGTAGCTGAATTTGTCATCACTGTCATCACCATCACCATTTTCCAAGTCTTGAGATCCTAGGCAGAGCTTCTCCATTGTCCCAGAGATGTCATGCAGCCACGACATTTTTTTCAGGATGGTTTGGGCTGCAGCAAGTGGGAGTATCCAAATTATCCTCCTGGAACACAGGTCATGCAGGCAGGTGACACTCACAAGCAAGGTGCCAACTTCTGGAGCCTTAGTGACACTTGTGAAGGAAAAGGAAGTCACCAAAATCCCTCCATTTAGCTAGCTCACCAGCGTGCTTGGGAGGGAGGAGAGAGGAGGATCAGGCATCTGTGTGTCCTTGCCATGGAGACAACAGGAATCACCAAGATCTGTGATGTCANAAAGTGCTTTTTTTGGCAGTAGGAGAATAAGCTGGACTCTTGTGGTCTCAGAGCCAATGCTGCCGGTGGGCACAGATGAGCTTATGAAGCCACCTGGGACATGCAGGGGGCAGCGGGAACCAGTCTGCCTTAGGCAGGCAGGGTGGGGCAAAGGGCACAGCTCTGCCCAGCAGGCTACCAAGACACCAGCAAAAATCAAGCTGCTGGTGTTCTGGTGCCAGGGCTCACCCCGGGCAGAGGCAAGAGACATCACCAGCACTTTGGCCAGAGGCATCACCTCGAGCCAATCAGCTAGCAAGGGGTCCGTGCTGTGCTGCTGCCAATCTGATTCATCCCCTGCTGCCAGCTGGCAGAGGGAAGCGTTAGTAATACCGGGCGCCACAAACTCGATGTGGCACGAGCCAGGAGACGAACAAAAATAAACCCACTTACCACTTCCACCTCAACACACCCCCACAGCGCACGGTGCCACCACAGGAAAGAGAGACAGGCAGCCGAGAAGCCCTGGGCCCCATTGTGCTGGGCCAGCATCTGAGTCCCCCAGGAGAAGCCACAGCAAAAGGTGAGGTAGCCAACATCCCTGCACAGCAGTGGGTGGCCCAGGCATATCCCTATCTGAAAGGTGGGTGCTACCAGATCAGCAAGGTTGTATCAGGCTGAACCTTATGCAAATTCAGTTCAGATGGCTGTGACATGGTCTTGTTGCTCCTTAGAAACTTAAAACACAGATGGGATGAAGGGGGGACCTCAGAGATCACTTCAGCAAAAAGGACGTTCATGTCCTGCACAGGCAGCTACCTGTCACGCAGGCAAGGAGAAGGAAGGTCTTGCCAAGGGCAGAGGTGCAAAACATGGAACATACCTGAGGACCTTTCTGAGACCTTGCTTTCCTTCCTGGGACCCACATGTGGAGGGGGAAGACAGGCAGTCAACAGCAGCTCCTGAGGAATGAGATTAAACCATGCTGGTGGGTGCAGCATGGGATACCCTGAGAGACACTAGGCAGGAGACTGGTCCAGAAAGATGCCTCTCCATCACTCTGCCACCCTATCCCTGTCACATGTGAGCACCCACATATTCATGGGCTGAGGAAGCCCCCCAGCACTTTGGGAAGCCACTGCAGCATGGCTTTGGAGCCACTGTCCTGCAGCATTGAAGCTGTCAGACAGATGGATCTCTGTGGGCCAAGAGTTGCCTCCCTCACTGCAGCCTGGGCTGCCCTTCCCTCCTTCCCAATCGCTTTCCCCACCCTGTGCCCTAGATTTTCCCTCCTTCCCAATCACTTTCCCCACTCTGTGCCCTAGATTAAGCAATACAGGGGACACTGCTGCCCTTGTGCAGTCATCCCCACCTTCCCAGGTGACACTGTGTTCCAGCAGCACAAGCCATCACACCAGCCCACACTGCCACCCTGGTGCGCTCGGACCCTGAGCAGATGCATGGGGATGGGCTGCTGCCATCTCTTTCCAAGGCATCCGTGGGCTTATAAAGTCAGGGCACATGGTGCTGATGTGATGCCTCCATCGCTCCATCCCCGGTACATGGTGCAGCACCTCATACATCCCAGGCATTCTCCAGAGCTTTTCTGCCAAAGCAGATCATATATTGTCAATTCTTCCTTAAATCTGTGGTGGAAGAGTCTCATGAAACAGAACAGAAAAGTCCACGCTGAAGCACTCCCCCACTTGTCTTTTTATAACAACCATATCTGGTGCTCTGGGACGCACGCCGTGAGCAACGCCGATGGAAAAATCCCAGGGTATTTTTACACTCTTAGTCTTTGCTTTATGTGGAGCTGTCTGGCAAATGCTTCCCTCCTGTCTGTGGTCAATACCACAGCCGCTGGCTGCGCTGTGCCTCATGCCTTTATTCCTCTTACTGGCTGTGTAGCACTGCCTGGCTTGGAGATCAGCATCCACAGACCCATCCTGATGGCTTGGACATGGTGACAACACAGCTGATGTCTTCTGTTTTCTTAGGGAGACAGAGTGGAAACACCTGCAGCAGGGCTGGGACCCCTTCAGCTTTTTGCAGAACCTCACAGATCTGCAGCATCCATTTTGTCCTCTCCATCCTCTTTGTAATTCTTCTGTTTTTCCTCACAAATATTCCCAGGGTTCATGCCAGGGCTCATAGGGCAGCTCAGTGCCACGGGGCTGTCTTAGCATGAGAGAGGGTGGCCAAGCTCTTGCTCTTCCATGCCAGCAGGACTGGGTGCTAGGTGCTGTACGAGCACGGGCAAAGGCACAGTCACCATGCAGGAGTTTTACCATATTAAAAAGGCAAGTGACATATGGAAGGTGAGGGGAGGAAGCTGCAATCAACTCTATACCATTTTTATATACACACTTCTGCCTTTTCGTTCAATAATTATAAATAGATCAAGTAAGTGCCAACAGTCCCCATCTGCTCCGCAAGGCATGATCCGCTGACCAGTTTCTCTCTCCAGAAGAGGATTTTGCTAATGTGCCTCTGCCCCGTTTATATATTTTGGGGTGGAGTGAGAACAGGGGATTTTTTTTTTCCCCTCGTGGAGCTCTGGAGCCTGGGAATGGGTAATATCAAAACAAAACAAAATGATTTGAAGTTAAACCATCTCTGTGTGTGACTCAGAGCTATTCATAGCTCCCTGAAGCCAGCTGCAGCAATGGAGCCAGAAGGATTCTGCCCGTATTATTATTCCAATTACCATCTGAATTAAAAGTTTGAGCAGTGATCAACCCACATACTGATGGGAGGGGGAGAGGAGAAAGCAAAGTGAGAAGGAGAGAAAGAGAGAGAGGGAGAAAAAAACAGATAAAAATGGGATCCACACAAAGGTCTCTAGGATGACAAAGTTAGGAAGAGGCACAGAAAGGTGACAGCATCACCTCCTGCCTGCTCCCACACCACCCCGGTGATCCCTTCTCTGGCTGCACCATTCAGGCAATGGCACTGCAAAAGCAGCTGCCTGCTCCCGAAGATCCTGGCTCAGAGTGGAGATACACCACAGTGGGGCTGATGGGACTGGCATGGGCACTCACCCACTCTTCTCCAGCCAAAATGGGGGTAGGAGGACAAGGAGCAGGGGCTGGTGGGCAGACGAGCAGAAAAAAAAGGAAAGAATGCTGCTGGAGTAGCAGCCAGGGAGATGTCCCCACTTTTTCTTGTCAAGTGAGATAAGTGGAGTTATTCTTTGTGGTCAACATCACGAGGGAAATTAAATGCTCAGAAGCCCCCTGGCCTTCTCTGGGCTGTCTTCTTGGCCAAAAAGGAGACAGGCTTTTGTGGCAGGCAGGCTGCAGATGGTGTGCCACCTGCTCCCAAAGGAGCACTGGGGTTGACACAGACCCCAGCAGCCACCCTGTCCAAACCATGGCCTGAACTCCAAAGGGCTGGGGCAAAACCCACAAGAGCAGAAAACATGAAGGTGCTGAGATGTCGCTCAGGCCCCTGTATCCTGGACAGCTGCAGTACACTAAGGTCACTTCTTCCAGCTTCCCTGCACAACTACACCAGCACAAAAGGCATCTCCCCTAACACTGCAATCCAGGAGCTCTGTTCTCAGAGCATCCTGCCCTGCAAGAGACTTGCCCAAAGATCACCCCCAGCAATGTCCCTATGCCTCAGCATCTCTCCATCACAGAGCCTCTCCTGAGCCTGTGCTGTACTGGCCAGGAAGGCTTCCCATGTGAGGCCTCTGAATAGCTTTTGGCTGGTGGTGGCTGAGGATTGTTATTGATGTGCAGGAAAAGGGGGCAAGGGTGCCTCACATCATCTGCCTGCCCATTGCAGTTGTCCTCCTGACAGGGCAAGGAAGGCCTGCCAGTGTCTCCCCAAAACACCAACAAGGCAGGCACCTGCAAATGGGTTATGAAAGATGATTATAACAGCAAGAGCAGCAAAGGGTGAGCAATACCCAGGGCAAAGCCTGCTCTGTGCCAAGCCCCTGACCAAGAGAGGCTGCAGCTGCTGCTCCACACCCAGCTGCTGCACAAGGGCTGAGTTCCCAGCCTGGCCTGGCCGCTCAGCACTAATCTCACCAGTGATTGGGAAAAAGAATTTCCCCTCCAAAGCCCTCGTCATTACTCTAGCAAGGAGTGCAGCTGAGCCACCAGCTTCTTGAGGGCATCTCAACTCCCCCCCTTTCAGTCATGCCTGCCAGGCATCAAAGACGTTGCTGAGGGACCATCCCAGGTAAGCTGCAAACGCAGGTTGCTCTCCTGTGGAGAGCAGATCGACTATTTCACTACAGGTCTGCTGACTTGCACTGCAGCAGCTTTGCTCGGTCTGGTTAAACAAATGCACCTGAAAGATGCCAAGCCCAAGTGCTACCCAATACTTCAGGTACAGAGGACCATCCCCTGCTTCCTTTCCCTGTCCAGTGGCTCCTCAAGCTGACAGTGTAGATGGGCTCAGATGCAGGAGGAGAGTGATGTGAAGTGGGACATGGAAGCCACGTTTGCCTGCTACTACACCAGTGATATTCCCACCACCATCATTACTGGTTGCTGTCATACTCCCACTCCTCCGGGCTCTGATGCTTGCCCCTGCTGGCACCCTGCCTGCTCACCTGCCTCTTGCGCCCTGGCACTTGGTGCTGCCCACAGCTTCTGCCTGGTTGCATCCACCCAGACACTAGGCTTTTTTGGTGGTGGGGTCAACATGAATGGCAGGGGAGAGGACTTATGGAATCACTGGGATCTAGTCCTGTGGCAGGCATCACTTCTTTGTAATGTCATTGAGCTTTTTGGAGGGATGAAGCACCTGCCTGTCCCACCTCTGGGATCCCCCTAACATCCTTCAGCCCTGCATTCACTATGCTGCTGGTGGACCCAATCTATCCAGCTCCCATGGGGCTATAGGGCAGCTTTCTCCTCCTCTACAGATAAGTCACTATTGACTTCACTTCCTGTAAATTTCTTTCTGGCTGACCCCTCTGTGTGAGTGCTTAAGCAGGCTGCCAGCAGACACCATGGCCTGATGCAGAAAGGCAGCAGGCCAGGGGGCAGGAGATAGCAAAGATAAAGGCAAGGGAAGGAAGAAGAGGCACCAGAGAGGCAGGTGAGATGAGACGAGGCTGGCAGCTCATTGCACCAGTGCTGGTGCTACTCCCTGGGCAGGGAGGAAAGGAAGGAGGAGGCAAGAGAGGTGATGTGATGTACTCTTCAAGCCTTTCACAGGGGACAGAGTGGGGGATGCTGCCTTGCTCTTTTTCACTCAGCACTAGGCTCCCTCTGAAGTGTTTCAGGAGAAATGTTGCCATAGAAATAAACCAGCCGTCCAGATTGCAAGGGGCAGGCCCACCATCATGGTGCCAGGGGCTGGCACAAGCACAGGCAAAATTGCAGCAGGAGTCCCTGGCCAGTGGCATGGGGCGGTGCTGGTCTGGAGGGTACCTTGTACTACATCCTCTGCTTCTTCTCCATCGAAAGCAGCAGTGGCGCTGCTGTGCCGGCGTTGCCGGTACCTGCCCCAGGTGGCATCTCCTCCCCAAATGCACCGGTGGGTGAATGTTGAAATTGCCCCTTCAGGCAAACTGCCTCACGTCAGGCTCCTGAGGGAACGGGCACGGAGATACATTGATCTCTGGGACAGTCAGGACAGGGTTGTACTGCAGCTGTCTCCCATTCTTCATCTGCCCAGGTCATGGCATTACCTTCATTGCTGGAGAACAAGTTTAAGAGATCTGAGGGGGAGAACCAGCTCAGAGGTAGCCCTGCCCACCGTGGGCCCCCCACTGCCGGAGAATCAGCATCTTTCCCAAGAAAAGGCTTCAAGACCGAATATCCCCACCAAAGCCACCTTGTCTGGGGAGGAAAAGTAGCGCCAGTGTCTCGGTAAGGGGCAGGGAACCAGCGCCGTCTAGGAACAGGAGTCTAGGCTGCCGCGGTCCCGCAGCGCGGCGAGGAGAGCGGGGACGGTTCCCTCGGTCCTCACCATTCAGAGAAAAGGGAGCGCCGGAGGCAGGCTGCGAGCCACGCGGCTGCGGGAGGCATTGATCGCTGCGGCGCCAGCAGCCACCTATCGATCCCGGGCCCTGCTGTCGGGTTGAGCCAACCTAGCACAATAACGAGACAGGACAGGGGGAATTTGCTGAGGGCAGATTGCCATCAACTGCTCTGCTCTGCGTCTGCACTGATGTCAGCAAACGGCCAGCACAGGTAGCCATCACCGTGGCCTATTCACCCTTGCTGGCACAAGGTGCTCAAAGAGTGGTGGCTGGCAGCTGAACTCAGGGTGGTCCAGAGACTGGAAGGGCCAGCAGGGATCCATGCCCTTTCTGTCCAACTCCTTGCTTCCTGGCTTTCCTTGTAAACCATGGTAGGGGGTCATACGGGGCAAGACCACTGCCAGTCCCCTTCCAGTGCTGCTCAGCATGAAACTTGGTCCTGGCACCCAAGAAAGGTGAGAGGAGATAAGAAGAGAAGAGGGAGCCCCAGTTCCTACCAGATCAGACCTTTCCAGATCACACTCTCTGTGGCCACCCTCACTGTCTCTTTTCTTCTCCAAGACCCCCTGTCCCCTCCTAAGCCACATATTCCCCCTGTACATATTATTATTGTCAGTAGCTACAAACAGGGGCGGTCACATGCCAGGATGACTCAGGCATCTGTGGGCATTCCAGTGGTGAATGGCGAGAGGGCACATCCACAAGTCTTAGGCAAGAGATGCTCCCCTTCCACCCCTTGCCCCGTCTCAGGCTCCAGGTGACCCCAAGCCTCAGGTTCCTCTCCACACCTCCCACCTTCTGTGCACACCTCCTCCAGAGAAGCTGAGGAGGGTACAGAGCAGAGCTTGAGGGTGAAATTGGAGATATGTCACCTCCGCCACACATCCCCTGTGTACGCTGTCACCGACTCCCCTTTTCAGCACACCCCCTGAAGGGGAGGGAGGGGAGAAAGAAGAGGCCCCAGAGCCACCATTCACTTTGCCATGGATGGAGCCAGGGCTGAGCGGTGAAGATGGAAGACTTTAGGCTCTAGGCATAGAGGTTTGGTTGTCTCCAGGCAATTTATCCAGAAGGGAGGGCATTGGCAGCTGAAGGTGGCACTAGGGATGTATGAGGTGACCTGCCTTTACTATACAAACCTGCATACCTGCTCCCACTTTGGCGCTGCCAACAGGGAGCAAAGGCAGAGTTTCTCTGGCATTTCATTCATGGCTTTCTCCTGAGCTCGTTCATGCAAACCCAATACCCAGAGGACAGTTTGCACTGTGCCTGTCTAGTGCATATTGGACCACCACTGGCAGAATCAGCCATGCTGGGACTAGAAGAACTGAAAGGCAAGGGAAACGTGGGCAGGTCTAGATCCTGAAAAGCTCCATGGGCAGTCTGAGAGCCAGCACGGCTGCTTGAGCCCCAGTTGTGCCCAAGTGCTTGGAAAACAGGTCTCCAGCTCCACTCTTCTCTGGGAACCAGCTGAGACCATCACCCATGTAGAACAGGAGAAATGAGAGGTGAGCAAGATCCAGCCCCAGGTAAGAAGGCACTAAGGAAACAGGGGGAGCTGAGAAAAAGAAGTCGTCACCTGCAAAGCGACTCAAGTCAGGGTGGTGAGGGATGAGGAGGGAAGCTTGGGGAGGTTTCCAGGCAGGCAGTCACCCCTGTCCCTTGGCCCATGGCCACCAGGACAGCCATATGTGCATATGCCGCACACAGAGGCAACTTTATTATTCACTGGCACGCTCACATGAAGCCACGCATCTCTCTCTAAGTTATATTTATAGCTGCTCCTCAGAGCCAGCGCAGATGAAACAATGCATTATTTTCCTAAGGGGAAAAAAACCCTCCCCGATCTCACGCCAGCAAAGGGAGCAGCGCGCCCCAGCACCGCCTCTTACCCGGGTCCTGCCGAGGGCTGCAGCCTGCTCCAGCCGAGCCAACATCAGAAGAAGTGGAAAGCGACCGGTTTCTCCATCTCACAATGAAATATCTCAGCTGGACGGGAGGAATCGGGAAGGTCTCCTCTGCAGCCCTCGTTCGCCTCTGGCTTTTTTTTTTTTTTCCTCCCCCTGAGAAGCGCCGACCTGCTCCACTGCGACCTGCTCCTCTCCTAACTGCCCTGCCCACGCCAGCCTTCTCCTCCTGCCTCTGCCTCTCCTCAGAATTTTTTGCTCCCTGGAGCATCCATCCCACGGAGCACTGATGCGACTTTGTGGCTTGGCGATGGGTTCAGGTCTCCCCCTCCTGCCTGGCTCTCTCTTTCCCTGGTGTTATTCGCCCCATGCCTCTCACTGCCCCCTTGCTCTAGTTTCCAAATTCTCCCTCTCCCTTCCACTCTTCCTTGCTTTGCGCTCCGCTCCCTTTCCCTGGCTGCCTCTCCCCCTCGCTGATTGCTATGCAGTCTGTAGCTGAGAAGTCAGTAACTCTGTGGTAGGATCCAACAGCTTTCCGCTACTTTAGCCCATCCTCGCGTGCGAGCTCAGAGCCACGGAGGCACTGCTGCCGAGCCACCATGGGGGAGACAAGAGCGCAACCATCGGCAGCAGGAAGGGGACAGACAGGCTCCTGGATGCCCCCAGGGAGGCAAATCCTCCAACCAGGCTGGCATGAGGGGCTGAAATATCCACTGTTAGGGTATTTTTCACACCTGAGTTTGGGGTGCTGGCCTGACTCCTTGCCCTGAGGAAGGACCAATCTCTTCCAGCTTGTGCAGAGCATTTGCCCCAGGGTCATCACCTCTCTGCATCTATAGCCTGACCTTTCCATCCTGCAGTGCTAGAGCCATCCTTCCAGGATGGGTGATGCTGGAGACAAGGCATGAAGTGTGACAAAGGAACACTGGTGAGGAGGGACTAGCCCTTGGGGCTCTGGGATGATGCACAGCTGTCCTGCTGAGAAATATGTCCCAGAAAGCTCCACTGGGTCTCCATGGTCAGCAATATCTCAGGGGCTTTGAAGAGGTCACTTAGTGGCAAGATGAGGAGCCAGGGCACTCTGTGGCAGTGAAGAGAGCCTCAAACCCACAGACAGCACCTGTAGACATGGACTCCTGGGGACAGCCCTGCACCAGGCTGGCAGAGTGCAAGGTTATTGTTTCCATCTTAGTGTCTCATCTGCTGTCCTCAGGGTTAAGGTCTGTGCTGTAAAGTTTAAAAAAGGTTAAAACCCACTTTTTGAGTGGGTCCCAGTCCTACAACAATTACAATCGTCCCTCCCCAAATCATCCCAAGATCCCTGGCTGACAGGATGCTCCCTTGCGTAACACGCTGCGAGAGCTGCTGTCCCCCATCAGCATCAGTGAGCACCACGGTGGCAAGCATGGCCTGCTCTCACCTGCCAAAGCCACCCCAGGGGAAGCAGAGGGTATTTTTAGCTGCTCTTCACACAGAGAAGCATCTGCAAATGAGAAGCATCAGTCTTCTGCACCAGCCAGCTCTCCCTGGTCTGCCCACAGCTGCTCCACACTGCTCGAATGGGATGTCTTGGGTGGCCACAGCACCTAGACAGAACTGGGCCAGCCCACTCTTTCCATCACCTCTGCAATTGTCCCTATGGTGACCTTGTTGAGGTTCCTGGTGGGACTTGTTTTCCCAAAAGCCCTAACCCTAGGGCAGATAGGGCTGCTTCCCAAAAGCAATCATCTGGGAGCTGCACAGAAGCCCCATGGCAGTGTAACAGCCCCCTGGCACCATGACAGACCCTTCTCTTCTAAGCAGTAAAGAGAGGAAGGTGCTGCTGACACATCTTGCTCCTACCCAGGGTGGGAGAATCCTCCAGGCATTCACACACCCCTTCAGCCTCCTTGATTTAGGTGGGTTTTCAACCTCTCTGCCTTTTGCTTCTCATCACCAGTTCTCCCAAGACTTCTCCTTGTTTCGCTCCAGCTGGGCAGCAGGAGGATCAACAGCTGCACCTTGTGCACGACACAGCACCCTGGTGCAGCCAAGAGGCAGCCAGCATGATCAGGGCCATTGGCAAGGACATGGGGATGTTGCATAAAGGATGTCACCCGCCTGTCACTGTCCTTCTGCCCCCAAGGTGCTGTGCCCTGGCTGTCCCAGGCCCGCTGGCCCCAGTACTGAGGTGGCTCACACTCGCCACCCCCGCCCGTCTCCAGCAGCACCGTCTTTAATAAGAAGCGTGGAATATTTTAGCACCTATGGAAAAGCCACCACAGACGGTGGTGGCAGCCGTTGCTAGGGAGACGCTCCCAAAAATAGCCCCACTCCGCCAACCTTTCCCGATGCTGCTGTGGGGATGAGGGAGGCAGAGGGATGGAGGGACAGAGCAATGGGAGGGTGGAGGCATGGGTAAAGGAAAGGAGGGAAAGGGATAGATGAAGGCATGTTTGGATGGATGGATGGATGGATGGATGGATGGATGGATGGATATGAATGGATAGGTGGATGAAGGGATTGAGGAGAAAATGGAGGAATGCATAAAGGAATGGATGGAGGGGTGGATGCTGGAGCTCCTGGAAGAGTGTGCAAGTGCTGCCTGACCCCTCTCCTGCCTGGGGATGAAGTCAAGCACAACCACCATGACAGCAGGTCCTGCTTGACCACCTATAGTCCTACTTCCCTGCTGCACCAGCTAAGCCAGCACAAACCCTCAAGACCTTTCTGCCCTGGGCAGGTCTGATTTTGAGCAGATCAAACAGAGTTTTGTACCCCTTAGCATCTGCCAGGCTCCCTCTCACACCCTCCTCTGTCTGTCTTCCAGGACTGCCCCATTCAAGCTGTGGTGGTCCAAGGGCAGAGATAATGAGAGATGTAGGTGACTCAGGATGCTGAACCCCACTGTGTTCCCCAGCACCTCTGGGAAAGCCAAATCACTTCCCACTCTGGGACCACTCTGGTATGAATTTCATGGGTTGCTCATCCTCTTGGGGTGTCAGACTGTGGCTTGAGACACAGCCTGAGGCAGAAATGCAAAGAGTGAGTGTCAGGAGGACAGAGTCAGGCTCTTCTCAGAGATATCCAATGATAGGACGAGGGGCAATGAGTGCAAGATGGAGCACAGAAGGTTCCATGTGAACATAAGGAAAAACTTTTTCACTGTGAGCATGACGAAAACACTGGAACAGGCTGCCCAGAGAGGTTGTGGTCTCTCCATCTCTGGAGAGATTCATAACCTGCCTGGATGCATTCCCATGTGATCTATTCTAGGTGACCCTGCCCTGGCAGGGAGGTTGGTCTCAAAGATCTTTTGAGGTCCCTTCCAATCTCTGATGTTCTGTGATTCTGTGTTTCTGTGAGATGGAGGGGGACTGCCAGCTGAGCATCTGCAGAAGCCTTCCTGGTGGTAGCAAGCAAATACTTCAGTGAGAAGGAAACGTCCTTCACTCCTCATGGCAGCACCATCACCTTGCAAAGTCAGGCAGGAGTGGGGAAAGAACCTTGATGGAGCTGCTGCTGCCTGGCCCAGGAGCTCTGCAGGTGGAGCCTCCCAGACCAGCGGAGGCAGAGAGGGAAATCAAAAAATAGAACTAAAGGGAGGAATTTTTAAAAAAAAANTTAAAAAAAAAAAAAAAAAAAAAAAAAAAAATCAACAATCCCAAATTCTCGATTTTCATGCCAAATCCCAGCTCGCTCACTTCCCTGTCACCCTGGCGACATTCCTTGTGGTCGCCATGGAGACAGGAGGCATGGAGAGAGCATCACCGTGTGGTGCAGTGGCAGCACCCGGCAGTATTTCGGGTGACAGGGAGACACTCGGTGCAAGGCACTTCGTGTTGTGGCAGGGAGGGAGGAGGGAAGGTTTATTTTTACATGCTCCATCTTAGTGTGCCAGTTTTTCCTCCTCGGAGTGTCCAGGTGCCCCTTGCCCTCCCAGCAGCTTTCCCATGGGCCTCCTTCACGCCAGACAGGGATGTCCTGTGGAGAGGCCCAAGCCCCACCACATGTCCCATCTGGGTGAGCTCAGTTGGGCTGCTTTCATGAAGCCTCTCTGATGGCCACCTCAGCTGTTGGGTTTGGGTGCTGCAGCAGGAGGTAAAGTTGTGGTTTGAGGGCTATCAGATCTCCTTGGGAAGATGTAAGATGAAAAGAATAAACCTTTGCCACCCACAACTGTCCTACACAGGATATTTTGTGTCCTAGGTGGGATGAGAAGCTGCAAAGGGGAATGGAGGGACAAAACAATGACAGGGGCTATACCAGACACTGCACCCCAGAGACTTCGAAGGGAGTCTGTCAGAAGAGATGACCTTAAATCTCTCCTTTCCCTGAAACCTCCCATCCCTGTTCCATAGTTCAAACCACTCTCTGCCCACCTGTAAAAGCACCTTCTGCACCAGGGACCTGCTGGATCACTGAGGCTGGGGCCTCACCAGCTGATGGCTTTCACCAGCACCCACACAGCCTTGCAGAGCCCTGCTGAAACCTCGAGTAGCTCTGCTCTGACAGCTGGAAACTCAGTTTTCACTGATACCTACCCCATTGCTCCTTTGTTAATGCTTTCCTGTGGTCTAACCTTCTCTTCTCCTCTGCACCAACTTCTGCCTTGCTGCCCTGTCTCGGGGCAGGCAGGCCCTCCCTGGTTTTGCAGACCCAAGCAGGTGCTTTCCAGCCTGAATTGGGAACATGACTGGAAAAGCCTGGTGCAGCAGGTGCTGGAGCAGCAGAGGGAAAACACAGCAGTCAGCCTAATGGGCAGGGAGGAAATGTATGCAAATATATTCAGAAAGGAATCTGGTGTTACTAATAGAGTTGGTTATTCCTCTCAGGAAGCACCAGGAATAACGTTTTTACACTTTAATCATTAAGGATGTTACTCCAAGCCAGCCTGTAAGGATGGAGGGACACCCAAAGTAGATGGCAGTGGGTGACAGCTGGGGACACGGAGGGCAGCAGCCAGAGCCAGCCACAGGTCAAAAGCAAGCAGGGTCAGGCAGTTCTTGAATAACCAAATTAGATCCACAGCCAGATGTGACTTGCTGGGGGACAAGGTGGCATATTAAACATCCACTTGGTTGTATTAAAGCAACTTTATCTTAGCGACTAAATAATGATGATCTAATATCTAGTGAATATCTGTCTTGACATGGACATCCCCCACTGCTGCAAGGGTTTATCCTGGCCAGGCTGCTCACCCAGGGCTGCTCCTGAGTAAATTAAAACTTAAGCTCTTTCCTGTTGAATCTCTAAAGGCAGCAGTAGCTGTGTGCTTCTTTCACTCAACACATGTGTGTTGTTCTTTGCAATCCACTTGCAAGAATCCAGCATTAATATCACCACAGAATACATTGGGTTGGAAGGGACCCTCAAATGTCATCTTGTCCAACCTCCCTGCAGTGAGCAGGGACTTCTCCAACCAGATCAGGCTGCTCAGGACCCCATCTAGTTTGACCCTGAATGTCTCCAGAGATGTGGCCTCCACTGTATCTCTGGGCAACTTGTTCAAATATTTCGCTACCTTCATTGTTAGTAACTTCCTCCTGATGTCCACCCTAAATCTACCCTGCTCCAGTTTCAAACCATTGCACCTTGTCCTATCTCTACAAGCCCTTCTTAGCAGTCCCTTCCCAGCTTTCCTGTAGGTCCCCTTTAGTTACTGAGGTTCAGCTATAAGGTCTCCCTGGAGCCTTCTCTTCTCCAGGCTGAGCAGCCCCAACTGCCTCAGCCTGTCCTCTTAGGAGAGGTGCTCTTCATGGCCTTTCTCTGGACCCACTCCAGCAGGTCCATGTCCTTCTTGTGTTGAGGGACACTTCAGCAAAGTTTGTTTCAAATCAGCTCTTGGGAGGATCTTTTCTTCCTTTCAGGGCTGGGCTCAGGCATTCACATCACTGCAGACTGGACACCCGAAGGCATGGGTGCCTGCTGGGGAGGCCACTAGGGAATGCGGCACATGGCCTGCTGTGGAAGTGAGGTGTGATGTACAGCTGCAGCCACAGAGTCATCCAGATCTCTTCCCTCTTCTTTGTTTGCTGCAGGAGACAAGGTGGAGCACTGAGAAGGCGGCACTGAAGTGCTGGAGCCAGGATGGGGCTGGGAAAGGCAGAGGGCAGGTGGCTGCCAGCTGGGAGCAGGACAGAGATTAATGCACCCACAGGAAACGACAGGGAAAGCCCAGCCCTCGCAGGATGGTGCATCCCCAAAGCCGGAGGATGCAGTTTCCTTCCCCTCTGCCTTTTCCCCTTTAACGACACTTCCGCGTGTAACTTGAGACAAGTTGGGGAAGCAAAAAGGGGAAGGAAAAAAAAAAGAAAAAGGGGAAAATAGCACAGCTATTCCCGCCTCTGCCTCCTCCTCTCTCTCCTCCCCGGCCAGCCAGGAGCCACGTCACCGTCACCCAGTGCTGGCTTTGGGGCTGCTCAGCAGGCTTAGCCCGAAGCTCTCCAGGCGACAAACCCCAGCTTTCAGCCTGCAGCAGGGAAAGGAAAGTCCTGGGGCACGGAAGAGAGAGAAAATACACCCTGGGGGAAACAAAAGGGAGGGAGACAGCCAGCTTGAGCGCCCGGCAGGGGAAAGGCACTCACGATAAGCGGGGAGAGGAGTCTGAACTTTCCTGTGCCAGAAGAGAGGACTCCGTACTTGAGGACAAAAGGAAAGTTGAGCCGGAGGAGAGCGTTCGCTCGGTGGAGGCTCGGGAGGAAAAATCTCCCGGCCCTTGCCCTCCCTGCCCACAGAAAGCACTCCCCTCCTTCGCCCTAAAGGAGCACCCCTGGCACCATGAACATCTTCCGCATCCTGGGGGACCTCTCCCACTTGCTGGCCATCATCATCCTCCTGATGAAGATCTTGAAGTCCAAGTCCTGTGCTGGTGAGTGTTCCCACCAAGGAGGGGAGCCCTTCTTGGAGGGCTCGGTGAGGGGTGCAAACAAAACAGGACGCCAAGAAGGCTAGCAACGGCCCACACAATCTGGCAGTCCTCCCTGGTGGGCTTTGTTGAGGGAAGTCATCCTCCTCCTCTGGGAAGTTTCCCGGCGAGAAGGACATGGCTACCTTGGAAGGATGTGATGTGGCAAGGCACACTACCTTGGGCGCATGTTGGTCTCTGGCTGATACAGCGAGGGAGAGGGCAGCAAGGCCAAAGAGAGGTGGAAAATGAGCAGAAGTTGTGGCAGCACCAACCAACCTGGAGAGAAAGCTGCTTTAGGTCAGTGGATAGGTACCAGAGGCAGCCCCATCCCTGGATGAGGAAGTCAGGGCAGCAGCTTCCCGTGGGAAGATTTTGCTCCAAGTTCGTGGTTTCCATCCCAACAGACTTTGGGGCTGGGTGGCAGCATCGTGGCTGTCACCTCAGGTAGAGAAATGGGTGCAGCTGACTCCCTCTCCCTGTCAGTGGTGACTAAACTCTATCAGCATCCCTGGGCTGGTCCTTGACCCCACAACTCTTCCATCATGCAGCAGATGTCACATCACACAACCTCCAGTGAGGTGGGCAGATGAAGGAAGCAAGGAAGGGAAAAGAAACGGGTTTGATGACAGTAAGGCCCAGATTGGCCAAAGCAGTGAACGTGCCCGCTGAGCACTGGTGCCCATGACCCAACGCAGGACTCAGGGGCATCAACAGAAGTCTGCTGACATAGTCTCTTACTTGGGAGACTTCAGGCAGTCCTGGGGCGGGTCTAGAGCTGTCACAGCACCTACATGCCAGACCCAGCTCACGATGCAACACACAACTGCTTGGCATAAAGGGCAACCACCCTTTATGAAGGTGGCATAAAGGGAAAGAAGGCATAAAGGGAAACCACCATCCTAAAGGTCCCTCCTCTCATCTGCATTACTTTCCTTTCTTCTCCCTGCCATGCAGGTATCTCTGGGAAGAGTCAGATTCTTTTTGCCCTCGTCTTCACAACCCGCTACCTGGACCTCTTCACAATCTTCATCTCTGTCTATAACACTGTGATGAAGGTAAGGAGAGGGCAGTGCAGAAGCAGAAGTTCCCCTCAGCTTGTGATGGTTTCTTGGGGAGGTGAGGGTACACAGTCACTAAGTCAGTTTTTCAGCCAGCCAAAAACTGGATAAGGATGCTTCCTTTGGTGTCACTGGTCCTCCACTGACCAAAAAAAAACCCCAGACCCTAACCACAGTCAGTGAGCAAGCTGAACCCATCACACTTAGCACCACCAGAACAAGACACCACAAAGCAAGCCTAGACGTTCTTGCACAGCAGGAGCTCTAACAAACAGCTGCCACCAAGCCAACTTCTTCACACAGAGCTCTCTCCAGAGGGCTCAAACAAGTGCAACCCTGGTTGTGAGGCAATCTTTAATTATCCACCAGATTACCTGCAGCTGAAATCAATCCACAGGACATTACAGAAAAAGCATTCACCACTATCTTGCTCTGGCATAGCCCCACCAAAGCTGGGTTCAGAAGTCTTGACTTTGGCTAAAGCCACCCTCTCTTTGAGCACAGAAGATGCAGTTGCCATCTCCCTTCCCTCCCCCAGGTAATTTTTTTGCTATGTGCCTATGTGACCGTGTACATGATCTACGTGAGATTCCGGAAGACATTCGACAGTGAGAACGACTCTTTTCGCCTTGAGTTCCTGCTGGTCCCTGTCACAGGCCTGTCATTTCTGGAGAACCACAGCTTCACCCCCTTGGAGGTAAGGAAAACCTGAGACAGGAATAGGGAGGGGGAAGCAGCAGCCTGACATGAGGCAGCAGAGTGAGCAGAATGTGGAGCAGTTGAGATTTTTAACAGCAAAAGCCAGAAGGAAAGGCCAGGCTGGCAGGCCTTGAAGTCCATACCATCCACACCGCAGCTCAACATTGTCTCCTCTCAGTCCCAGTGCATTTTATCCAACTCTGCCCACACCACAGGTGCTCTGCCAGATGAAAAGCTTTGGGTCTTAATGCATGTTAACCAGTGCCAAGACTCTCCACTGCTTTCACTTTGCATCTCACAGATACTCTGGACCTTCTCCATCTACCTGGAGTCCGTCGCTATCCTTCCTCAGCTCTTCATGATCAGCAAGACAGGGGAAGCAGAGACCATCACCACACACTACCTTTTCTTCCTGGGCCTCTACCGCGCTCTCTACATCGCCAACTGGGTCTGGCGCTACCACACAGAGAATTTCTACGACCAGATCGCTGTGGTTTCCGGGGTGGTACAAACCATCTTCTACTGTGATTTCTTCTACCTTTATGTTACCAAAGGTAGGTAGATAGGTTGGTATAAACCTGAAATGCTCATTTGGCATTCTTGTAAAGCATGGTGGAGCTGCAGCTTGCCATGCATTCATCCTTCCATGGCTTTATTGTCTACCTCAAGTCCAGTTTTAGAAATTAATCTGCTGAATGCACTTGGGCACTCCTGCTCACAAGGTTCTATATGTGCACGAGAAACAAAGCAGAACCAAGCTTAACCTCACCTTGGGAAGTTAATGACTGAGGTATATTCAGTTCTACATACATTTAGAAAGATTATGAATCACACAAAAACCCCTTTTGAGCGGGGAAAAAAAAATAGCTGTAGGCAGACAATGTACCTGAGAAAGCAACTGCAGACATATGGAGGTATTATTAAGCCTACTTTTTCTTTTGATGGAAAAGACATAACATTCTCAAGAATTGACTGTAAGAAGATGGGTGCCTGCATAGACAAGACACCCTTTCCTGCTTCCCAAAATCAGATGCTGCTTCCACTTCAGCACTGTGGTAAATGGCTATGTACCAGAGCTAACAAGTCCATGGAGGGCATACAAGGTGGTAGGACATGCTATGGTTTCTGAGGCTGAAGCATGCTCTAAAACACTTTTCTGCTAAGGCAGGCACAGGACAAGAGGCAATGGTTGGAAGTTGAGGCATAGAAAGTTTCATGTAAACATGAGGAGGGAGTTTTTCATTGTGAGGGTGACAGAACACTGGAACAGGCTGCCCAGGGGAGTTGTGGAATCTCCTTCTCTGGAGATATTCAAAACCCACCTGTATCTGTTCCCAAGTGATCTGGTAGAGGTGATCCTGCTCTGCCGGGGGGCTGGACTAGATGATTTTTCGAGGTCCCTTCCAGCCCCTGACATTCTGTCATTCTGTGGATGGAGTTTGATGAAATCTGAGCAGATTTCTTCCTACTTTCTTCTTTCTTTGCATTCCCAAACTACTCTGGCAAAAGCAGCAGTGATGCCCTGTGTTTGGTGTTCTGAGGGATGGATTTTGGTAGCTTTATGCTGACAGAGAGGTGACAGGAGCATTGAGCAGGTGGCTAGCCTTGGCAGATTAAGACTTCCTTCTGTCATTAAAACATTTTTTGCAGCCAGAAAAGTACTTTGTAAAACTGCCATCAAGGTGCTCCACGTCAATTGCCCCCCCCCTTTTTTTTCAAACTATTTCCCATTTTAGATTCAGTCAGTTCATGCATCCTGCATGCTTCTGTGTTTTGTGAGAAATCCACACCCTTTGTGGTCGCGGGTGGTGGAACAAAAGGGAGAAAAAAAAACAGCTTCTGTCTTCCAGTCTCACATCACTAGCATTAGAGCTGCAAAATTTAGATGATACGGCAGGCAGACAAAAAAAAAAAAAACCCAACACATTGTCCCTGAAACATCACAGCAGGAAGAGAATTGCCTTTTCTCTTTTTCTTTTTTTCTTCTTCTTTCTTTTACACAAACGTTCTGGATTACAGGGGAGAAAAAGGTGCTTGAAGATATGCAAATGCTTTGCAGTCATTTGTGAAATCCAGCAATATTAAAGCAGGTTGCATCTCTCGCACATTCTTGCAAAAAAAAAAAACAAAAAAAAACACAAACAAACAAAATAAACCCAAACCCAACCATCTTTTCAAAACATTTCTAACTCTGAAGGGCTTGGACAAAAGGGCAGCGGTGCTGCAAAGAAAGCAGAGATGTGTTACATAAAGAAATCTATTAACAGGCTTCGGGGCCGATTCCAAAGCAGTGTGAAGAGACTTTTATAGGACACAACTTCTCTTTATCTTGTTTTCATAACTAGATGAGATCCTTTCTAATACAATGGCCTGAAAGATACTCTGAGGAAGCTTTCAGCTCCCAAAAGCTTGTATTTCACAGAGTGGCTAGGGCTGTGAGCAATCAGGGGCATCACCTAATTAATCCACCTGCTCACAGCAGGATCACCTATAGCACCTTGTTGAAGATCCTGCCCAGCCAGGCTTTGAGTGTCTCCAGGATTGAGGCACCACAGGCTCTCCTGGACAACCTGCACCAGTATCTGACCACCCTCAGTGTAAACAATTTTTCATGTTTAAGTGGAATTTCTCATTGCCCCTAGCCCAGACTGAGCATTGCTAAGCAGTGTGGGTCTGTCTCCTTTACTCCTCCCGTCAGTCATACAAATGGGCAACATCCTCCTCAGCCTGCAGTCTAGTCCCTTAACTATCCTCATGGTCTTTCTGGACTTGCTCCAGTATGTCCCTGTGTCTTGTACTGAGAGTCCAGAGACAGACCCTTCATTCCAGCTGTGGCCTCAGAAAGCTGAGCAGAACAGACCACCCCCCTCAACCTGCTGGTAATGCAGCTCAGGGGAATGTGTTCTCTCCACAAAAGCACATTGGTAGTTCATGTTCACCTTGGTGGTTCAGGGCCTTTTCTGTCAAGCTGCTTTCCAGCTGGGCTGCCCTCAGCAACCAGTGGTGCACAGGGCTGCTCCACCCACTGGGCAAGACGTGGTGTTTCCTTTTATGAGGTCCCTGCTAGCCCAGGTCTCCAGTCTGCCACCCCTCTGATCCCATCTGGTGTTATCAGCTGCTCCCCTCCATTGTGCATCATCAGCAAATCACCAAGGTTGTACTCTGCTCTTCCCTCTGGCACCAAAGGCATTGAGCATTACCGGCAAAGTACCCACCCTCACAGTACATGACCAGTACCAGGCCGAGAGCTGGATCCTGCACGACTGATCACCACCCAGTCGCCTCATCCAAGCCTATGGACCCCTGGTATTCCCAAAAGGCCTCCCCAGTCACAGCTTTCAGATCAGATGAGATGAGGCAAATTCAGAGGGGCCTGGTCACAAGCCATGTTCTCTATTCAAAGGAGAGAGAAAGCAGTGGGGATAGAATGCAAGACTCCATACTGCATCGGAATCTTACAAAATGGGGTAAGAGGATCTGCACATGACAAAGAGTAACCATGGAAGAGGAAACAAGAACCTTTGCCTTTAGCATAAATAGGTTGTAGTTTCCACCCTCAGAACTTTGTGGTGGCCATCTTCCATCATTCTCAGGTTCCTTAATTTCACCCTTAATTGTCCTAGATGCTCCCTCCTGAGCACACGGGGACTTTCTGGACCTGCTAGTACACAGTCATAGCTGAGGATGAGCATTTCACTACTTAAAGGCAGCAAAGGTCTACTCCTACTAGCCTAGAGTAGCACATGAAGGATGCCCAGACTCTATTTAAACAATCATCACCTCACTGCTGTTTGCAGACCTGGCAACCCACAGTCCAGCACTCTGAACAGCAAGAGAAAATAAAACTGCTGAAACAGTAAAACAGTTGAGTTCCGCAGAGTTCCTTCATTACCTTCTCTTTCTCTTTGCAGTCCTAAAAGGAAAGAAGCTAAGTCTTCCCATGCCTGTTTGAAGACACTTTCAGAGACAACACAAGGTACTCTGTAGAAGAAGCTCTGAAGATCACAGCTTCCCTCTCCTGGCCCTTTTTGACTAATGGATGGCACAGCAAAGTTTTACTCCAGTGCCACAAAGACAGCGATGCCTGGAAGGCTGATAGCTTCTCATCCAGATAAGACTTTCCCTCAATTTTTTCCCCTTACTTGAATTTGGTGCTAGTAAGTAGTGCTGGTCAATACTTAAGTAGTTCAAATTAATCTCTCTTGGCTCTTCCCAGCATCTACCTCCAAAACATGCCTCTACTTCGACCCTGAGGCAGCACAAGGAGTGTAAGGGAACTAGTCACTACCTTCAATCCTGTAACAAGTGCCTATGGTAATGTGGCATTATTACACCTGGTAACCCAAAAGCCCCTGATCCATTTCACATGTGGTCACCTCTGACACAGCAGATACTATAAACTGTTACTCTAAATCTCTCTGAGCTAACAACCTCCTGGAAGTTAACTGCCTGACCCTCAGTTTGTTCAGGTCCTGTAACACTGACATTCTTCCACTCTGAGTGACAGTTCCTCATGTTCTACAAATGGGGACCATTTCAAGCACAATTCAGAGCGTGGCCAACAAATGTTTCCAACTCCTTGAATTTGACTTTAAGAACTGGGAAGAACAGGGTCAAAGACAGCTTTACACTCTAAAAATAAAGACAAAGTTCACAATTTATTGACAACAGTGTTTTTATTTATACCTACAAAAGAAAACAAGATGGTATCAAAAGGACAATTTACAAACTAAGAATAGTAACATAGCTCTTAGTATCCTGTGTCTGAACACCACAGATCTATGCATCTCTCAATTCAAGTCTTCGTTAATACAACAGGAATGTGCTCAGAGACCAGCAGGTGTGTGAAACAAGATGCTGATCCCACACAAAGCCACTAACCCTTCCATTGTTCAGAGAAATCCAAACAGTAAATTGCTTCAGGAAGTGGGAGGGGAGGAGACACCCAACTCATCTGACACTCCCACAAAACTTGTACAGATTGAAAACAATGCAAATAACATAAGGTGCTGAAGCTTTCTGCAAAAGGGTCCTGCAGCTGGTGGACAGAGTAGCGAGCGCCCAGTGGGACAGGGGCAGCACATGCCACGGTGCATTTACGCATTCAGCAGTCTGGTTACCACTCTGAACTGAGACCTTGGACTTCAGCTGACCTCAACCTCAATGACAATAAAGCGCTGCAAGACTTGGCATAGACGTTTACATGTGCACAAGTCATGTTGTGTCCCCCCCAAAAGAAGTGAAATCTATAGCAGACTATAAGGCAGCTTGAGCAGTCCAGAGATCCTTTTCAAAGCCAGTCAGTGGGACATTCTACTCCTACACCCCTCAAACACATTTCTGTGTTGAACTTGCAAATGTGATTTACTTTTTCAAGAAAAAAGAAACCAAACAAACTTTACACTGGCTTGTGAGGAAGGCCAAAAGTAAGTCAGTCAGTGCCTGGATAAACTAAATGTTTCTGGCTTTCATTTAACACAAGCAAGAGAACCTCCTGCCCAAGCACTGGAATTACAAGACTGGATGAGCGAACCAAGGTTCTGGAAGATGTCTCCCTGTGGCCTATGTGCCAGCAAACTTTACCTGTGTATGGCATTAAAAAAAGAAAAAAAAAAAAAAACAATCCCAAACCAAACAACAAAAAGCACATTCATCCTCCGAAATTTTACTCTGGGAAGAAAATACATTTTAAACCAAGTAATTCCTGTATAAGCAAGCTCTTTTCCTGGGCTGTAAGAAGTTCCACTCTGCTACAGGAGAGTGGGCTGCCTTGTTCATCCATATGCAAGAACGCCAACTGGAAAAAAAACAACCAACCACCAAAAAACCAACAACCCAAACCCTGCACTCTCGTAATGTAAAGATTAAATCTCACAAACCAGGTGATGCATCCAGTCCTTTGCCACAGTATCAGATCAAGAACAGCCAACTCCTGTTATCATCTACTGTCTCTGAACCGTCTGGTATTAGAAATAACGAGTCAACAACATGCGTTACTAAAGGGGAACCCCCACACCCCCCCACCTCAGCCTGTAAAATAAACAAGTTTTATTTATGTATTTACTAAAATTTCACTCTTCTCTAACATTTTCCTAAAATGCTACCTACCTGCGAGAGCTCTGCTCAAAGGGACCAATGGAGCAGGGAAATGCACTCAAAAAGCAAGGAAAAGCAACAGTCAAAAGTACAAAAGAAATAAAGGTTCAGAATCAAGATACACTAACCAGCTCACCTTACCTCATGAAAAGGAGATTCCAGGTAATCTCCTTCTCCTCCCTTCCTCCATGTGCCCTCCCCACCTCCCACCCTAAACAAACCTCTTAAACTGAAGTGTGGAAACTCTGTCACATTTTATTCGGCGTAGCGGCATTCAGAACATTCCCTATGGTAAAAGGTAGTTTGTTTATGAAAGGCAGGCCAACAAGATCTGCCATTCATCATCTCAGTCTTGTTTAGTTTCTGGGCTCTCAAATCAGACTTCTCTCAATAAACCCAACAGAATTTGAGACCAGAAACTAGTTTAAGGACAACCAAGCTCCACACATCTGAGATGGTGCAATGTAACAACTGGAGGAGAACTGACTTGGCTGAACATTACGGTAGTGGTACCTACACTATCTGGTTTTCAGGTATGGAGTCCAAGGCAGGTTTGGTCTCTTGACACTGGGGTTTTAATCCCAACCTCCCTATTGCAGGCTGCTATGGGTACCTGAAGATGGAGCTGCAAAATGTACTTGGGGTGTTTACTCTGGACACGGCCCAGCCCAGGCAAATAAGCAGAGTTTTCCTACAGAAATTCACCTACTATAGATGACAAGCAGTAATAGTGAGCTATTAAAAAAACAAAAACAAAAAANTGGCAGTCTGTCCCATGTAGCCCATCACATTAGTGGCAGGGGGCTGCGGAAACTGTTGTGACATGAGCGGCTGTGGCTGCTGGCCTGAGCGCCCAACCATCCCTGCATACTGCTGTTGGGTAGCGCTCTGTGAGGTTCTCCCAGCGGTGGCAGCTGTGGTGCTGGCACCATAGCCACTAGCACTGTACTCTGCAGTGCCATAGCCACTCGTGCCATAGGCAGCTGCTCCATAGCTCCCTTGAGCGTAACCATACTGACTCTGTGCTGCCCCAAAAGCAGAATTTGGGCTCCCGTAGGCACTGCCATAGGTCTTGTTGGCTCCGTTGGCAAAACTGTCACCACGCTCACGGTCTCTGAAGCCACCTGAGTCTCTCCGGCCCTCTTTCACTCCCCGAAGCCTCCTGTCACACTCCTCCTGGTACATCAGGTTAGGGTTGTTTACTGAACTGCTCGTTCGGTAACGAGAACGGCCTCCTGGCAATGGATATATTGAGATTTAGTACCATGAACAAGTCTTAAACAATGAACTCTGGTACAGTTACACCACCCTTTCTCCCCTTCTACATCCGTAATTTTGCCCACAAGGAGCAAGTTCTTTTGATTGATCGTAACTTCCCTGCACAGCTCTGCATACGCCTCCTCACTTTGTTCAAGGTTCAAAAGGGGTTCTTAATGCATGTGCTTGGAGACAAAGAAAGAGTAAATTCAGGACTAACTTGGAAATACAAGGAAACTTACTATTCTATCAAGAAATAAGAGGAAAATAATTTCAGTCCCTGAAGGTAAAGTTGGTGTATCCCTTTACTGATTTCAATTTTCCACGTGCATACACATGCATCCTATTGCCTGTGCCTACACAGGAGCTGAAAGGAATTAATTTATTCAAACAGAGCTAGTTCTGTGAGGAACTCACTAGGAGAAACAGAAGTAACAAATTCTACACCTAGTTGGGCACAAATANTGAAAACAGTTAAGATTTGGAGACGTGAGCTTTGCTCCCTTGCATTTATCATTTTAAATGAAGTGTTTTTTGGCTCCCCAAAGCTTCCCACCTCTCTGGATACTTCCTGAAATTAAGTTAATGTGTTACAGAACAGAAAGTTCCCCTCCTCAAAAGCAAGCTTTCACACAAACCTTAGGCAACAAGATGATCAAGCTGGGACCTATCTGCCTTACACTCTTTTCCTTTAGACAAAATAAGATTTCCAATTTCCTCAACATGCAAGACAAAAAAAAAAAAATTCCAGTCAACTATATATATCTCTAAAAAAAAAAAAAAAAAAAGAGAGAGAGAGAGAGAGAGAGAGAAAGAAGATAGGGTCAGTGAAGTGGACTANTCCCTTGAGCGTAACCATACTGACTCTGTGCTGCCCCAAAAGCAGAATTTGGGCTCCCGTAGGCACTGCCATAGGTCTTGTTGGCTCCGTTGGCAAAACTGTCACCACGCTCACGGTCTCTGAAGCCACCTGAGTCTCTCCGGCCCTCTTTCACTCCCCGAAGCCTCCTGTCACACTCCTCCTGGTACATCAGGTTAGGGTTGTTTACTGAACTGCTCGTTCGGTAACGAGAACGGCCTCCTGGCAATGGATATATTGAGATTTAGTACCATGAACAAGTCTTAAACAATGAACTCTGGTACAGTTACACCACCCTTTCTCCCCTTCTACATCCGTAATTTTGCCCACAAGGAGCAAGTTCTTTTGATTGATCGTAACTTCCCTGCACAGCTCTGCATACGCCTCCTCACTTTGTTCAAGGTTCAAAAGGGGTTCTTAATGCATGTGCTTGGAGACAAAGAAAGAGTAAATTCAGGACTAACTTGGAAATACAAGGAAACTTACTATTCTATCAAGAAATAAGAGGAAAATAATTTCAGTCCCTGAAGGTAAAGTTGGTGTATCCCTTTACTGATTTCAATTTTCCACGTGCATACACATGCATCCTATTGCCTGTGCCTACACAGGAGCTGAAAGGAATTAATTTATTCAAACAGAGCTAGTTCTGTGAGGAACTCACTAGGAGAAACAGAAGTAACAAATTCTACACCTAGTTGGGCACAAATACTACATCTATGTAACATGCTGGGGCCTGGAGTATAGAAGAGTTTTATCACTGATCTGTTACCTTAGACTGACTACTTCCCTACGTACTTCTTATCTTCCCTCTGTCAAAATGGGGAACCTATGCCCTGTATAGAATCATAGAATGGTAAGGTTGGAAGGGACCTCAAGGATCATCTAGTTCCAACCCCCTGCCATAGGCAGAGACACCTCCCACTAGTACCCTTTTCCCATGTATCTTTACCTCCACCACCACCTCCGCCTCCTCTGTGGTCGACAAGCTGCATCAGCTTTGGATTGATGGCTTGATTGGCTTCCTCCAGCACTTTGATAAGCTCCCTGGCTTGTTTCAGGTTTCCTGGTGTGAAGAAGGTGTAGGCAGTACCTTTGTTGGTACTACGCGCAGTACGGCCAATACGATGCACATAATCTTCAGAGCTGTTCGGATAGTCGTAGTTTATCACAAATTTAACATCTTCCACATCTTGTGAAGTGCCCAGGTGCGAAGCACAGTGAAGGGGTAGGGTTGAGGAAAAGGGAGAAGAAGAGAGGACGTGCCAACGAAAGGTGGGGAGCACGAATGCAGGTGACAGTAATAAGGAAAAAAAAAAAAGGCAACAAAGTTAGTAATTGCATGGAATAAATACAAAACAGACTCATCCCAAGAGAGAAGAAGACTTAAATTCACAATCATCAGGAACAAAGATCTGTGTCCTGAAAAAGTGTCAATTTGAAAGCAGTTTTGCCCTGTACTCAAATTCATCCTCCCCAGAATGCACTTCTCTGTCTTTCTGTGTCAAAGACATCGATGTTCATGCTAATTGAATTTCATACTCAGTTTTTGGTAAAAAAACCCTCACAATCCATGAAATAAAAATGTCACTCTCAGAGCAAACTGGGGTGGAGGATGGGCAGAACTGCCACACTAAAGCTTTTACTCTGTTGGGAGAAGTCTAACAAATAATGACGTTAATGAGATCACTTACCTTCCACTCCGTAACATGAAATAAAAGGCAATCTCAAAAACATTCACTTTTACAGTCCTAACAAAATACAGTGAATTACCTTCCCTAGTCTAAAGCTTAAGACACTCCAATTATGTTAGTATTTATTCAACCAATTCATTAAAAAAATATTTGAAGTATTTTAACTCAGCTTTGTAGTTACCACTAGAATGCATTGCACTAACATCTCACCAAGCTGCTCCGTCCAGTTCTGGCAAGCCTTCCTAATTTGGAAAACCCTGAATTCCATTACCAATTCTCTACTTCCAGCATCAGACAGAAGCAGCAAATGATGGGAATTAAGTTGGATGAAAAAACATTGTTGGGGGGTTAAGAGATCAGAACTGATGCTTTATGCGAAGACAGAATGTGCAAACTTGCGGGACAAAACAAGGTTAATGTTAGTGTAATGCTTCAGTAAAAGCACCTCAGGTACCAAACCCACCTATTTACTATAGTATACAAAACGTGTTTTTTAAAGCATAATATCACAGCCAAGTGCCCTAACAGCTCATTAAAAAAAAAACAACAAACAAAAACAACAAAAAAAAAAAAAATTAAAAATCTGCATTTTACAAAGAATATTCTGAAAATATCCAAGATAAAACACAGATTTTTGTGATTTCCTTTCTTTGTTCGTTTGTTTTTAAAGAGAGAAACATTCTCTGTTTGTTACCAGACCGATGCACACTCCCTCCTCCTGTGGGAAACCGCTGCAGCCGATCCCGTCTCTTTGCCTTTTATTTTTGGCGGCCTCCTTTCGAAAACTCCGCCTTCTGACACGGGACCACTGGAGCGCGGGGAGCATGCATCAAGGGTCCGTGGCAGCGAGAAGTCCCCACACACGCTCGCTCTGTGAACTGGCTTAGACGCTTCTCTGTAGCCCCATTTGGTTGTGAAGCGCCGGAGAACCTGGGCTCAGGTAAAAGTTTCAGGTCCTCCAACGCTTTTTGTCCCCTATTCAGGGTTCTTAGGGGCAATTGTCAAAAAAAATGAAGATACAAAAATTACATCCAAAGGGTCAGACTGCATCTATTGCCCAGACTGCATCAATTTCAAAGGGGTTGTAGGAAAAGTAAAAACGAGGGTTGTAGTGACAAGAGGGGGGACTTTATGTCTGTTTCTTATTACAGCAAAGGGGGGGGCTCCTCAGTCTTTGCTGACTCCAAAGTCCTGAATCACACCAAAAAAAGGGAGTGAGAAGGCAGGTTTCACAGGGGGCTGCGCGAGTCTCCAGCTAGGGTCCTTGATGCAACAGGGTTTTTTAAAAAGGGAAAGTGAAGTAAAGAGAGGAGTGTGCACGACAGATCTCATCTTCACAGCCAGGGTGTAACTAGTCTGACAAGCTGCAGGCTACATGATCCTCAGTCAGTCTCGTTTTTTTGCACATCCATCAGTAGCAAAGTGACTTGAATTACCAGAGAAGAAACAAGGACATGCTTTCCCAGTAGAAAGCACAAGGAATTGTGGCTATAAACACAGACAAAACTGACTTGATTGGGAGGAAGCGGGAAGAATGGGAAGGCCAGAAGAGGGAAATGCAAGGGTGTTTTCCAGACTAGAAAGTGGTCCTGGTGGAGCACGCAGCTTGCTGAAGGTAAGACCAGAGCAAGTACAAGACCCAACTCTTGTACTGGAGGCTTCTCCAGTCTAGCATGCTCCAAAGCGTTTCTGCGCTCCTGATCTTCCTGCACTTTTAGAAGGTAACAGCAGGATCAAGAATTGAAACTGTCAATCACTTTTGACTGCTACCTGGGAAACATTCCCTTTGTCAGACCATCAGGATACCCTATGGCACAGACAGTCTCCAGTTATTTATTGGGATAGATAAAAGTAGGAAACATGCTAGTCTAGAGCTGTTTAGACCATCAATGTAGATGTGTCCCCACCCCTGCACTGAGAATGATCTGCAGCTCATATCAAAGCTTCTGTCAAAGAAAACAAAACAGAACAAATTCAATGTTTTCAGTTTAATAGACTGAACCCCCAAAAAAATAGTCACTGTAGAGAGAGGACCTCACTCCAGGGAATTATCACAAGGAAGTCATTAGGGGACTCAGAACTTACCTGGAAGCTTTTTTGAAACCAATGTTCCATTAGGAAGAGGGAAAGCCCTGGTGACTCAGCCAAAAGGCGCGCGCCCCTGTTTTATGTTATTTAGGTAGAAGCCTTCACTTTCCAGGATCTTGGAGGAAGTCGTCCAGAAGTTTGCCAGTTAAGTGACTTATTTTAAGAAGCAGCAAACTCAGGGCCCCAAAACAAGCAGAGATGTTGTTCAGTAACAAGAAACAGACTCTGGTACCTTTCCCCCTTCGCTCAGGTGAAGTGGAAGATGGGAAGTGGGGAGACTTTTTCTGAAGTGTTATCCAATCGAGTAGGGATGGGCTTTTTGGTTTTTTGGAGGGGGTTGAGGCTGTTTTAAATGTCTAGGCAAGATGCACAAAGAAGCTACCAGCACATAGCAAGCCTGTTTAAAAAATGCTGCTAGATAAAGCAGCTCTTTCATACAAACTGGTTTCAGGCCTCAGTCCCTTCTCCCAACAGGCCCAAGTTCTAACTGCACAGGTCCAGACATGACCCTAGAGGGCAGAGACTGAAGTCCATATAATCACCTCTCGGAGGAAGTGTTGGACACTTTTTTTGAGGGGGGAGGGAAAGGAGGGGTGAAGGTTGTGTGAACAAAGATCTGCCAAGTCTAGTAATGGTCTGCCTGTATTGCAGTGACCATATGATGCACAGCACAGCCACCCTTTCAGCAGATGAAAAACCAGACATCAGATGACTGAGATTTTTAACAAACGAGATCTCTCTGCATTCATTTGGAGTAATTTTGTCTAAAATGTACTATAAAGAGACATTGACCTCCAAGTAATTTATCATCTACCAGACTCAGGGATGGCAGAGTATTTACTGTCTGTTACTTAACTCAGAGCACTTTGGAGGCCATGCTCATCTTCTTGAGGGGGCAGATGTACAAGCATTGCGCTTAGCACACAGTGCTTTACAATACAAACATGCTTATTAAGAAAGGGGGCACAACTGGTGCATCCAGACAGATCATCTTCATACCACTAGAATGGGGTTGTGTGATTCTGATTCAATTGCACCTTTGAGTAACACGATGCTAAAGGCCAGATATAATCTCAGTGGTCCTGCCTAGAAGGAACACAGAGGAGGGAAGGTTACATGTCAAGAGCAAAGATCTAGAGCAGTGCTTTCTCAGATGTGAACACATCTGTGGGGTAAACATGCATGTACACTGGGGTCGGTATGTTCAAATCTGTGGTGTGTCATATGGGGAGAATATTAACTATTTGCTGTTGAAATGCTCTCCCACAACTTCCTACTTGGAACTTTATCTGACAGGCTCTGAACTGAGAGCAATCCATCCCTATCATCCAGCCACAAAAGCTGGATTTGGGGAAGAAGTGAGTGTGGTGGAAGGGTTGGGTTGCATAATTGGACGTCTCTTCTCCCTCTTGACGATCGAATGGTCATGCCTAGGCCTTGCTGCAGACCAAAGCCTGTTCATTAGGAGCAGGAAGAGACTTTGAATATGAAAGAAAAAAAAAAGATTAATGTTAAAAAACGTATTTCACATGTGGGGGAAAATCACGCTTTTGATTTTTTTTTTTTAAAAAAAAAAACAAAAAGGAAAAAAAAAACAGCAACAAACATATTTCAGTCCAAAGAGAAATATATGCAGCAGTAGGCAAGAGTGGTCTACATGTACAAACCTAGCCCACGAGATGCAACGTCGGTAGCAATGAGGATAGGAGCCTTTCCAGAACGAAACTCTGTAAAACAAAGCATGCTATGAAGTGAGACTTTTTCAAAAAGTTATGTGAACTTGATTTACACTAAATTCTCATTTTCCAGAATCTAGGTAAGATGGGTCAGAAACCCCAACAAGTCAGGATAACATGTCAGCTATTTTTCAACATCTAGTTCTCTAGGTTAAGCAATTTTCTCATTGTATTTTTGTCACAGAAAAAAACAGAACACACACACACAAAACCCCACACCAAAAACAAAAAACCCCACAAAAACCCCCACTCACACAAAAAACAACAACAAAAAAACAACAAAACACCAAGGTAAAACCCAAAGAAAAGACCCCAACAAATGCCTAGAACTGAAATTATCAAGGCAAAGCAAGTTATTCTGAAATGTATCTATTGAGTATAGACACAAAAAATAAAAAAACTACAAAAAACTATATCTCAGTAAATTAGGTACAACAGCCCAAGTTATTCTCCCCTTAGTGATGGACTCACCATTAAGCACCCAATCTCTCTCTGGCTGACTCTTGTCTCCATGGATACACATAGCTGGCCAACTGCCAAACAGAGATGCACATTAGTACAGACAGAAAAGCACATACATTAAAGGCAACAAGCAGCTTTATTTGCCTTCTTACTGAAATACCAAAAATAAAAAGACTTGTGAAATATTTTGTTCCATGTCCTCCTCTGGCCTTTTATCTACCATGTTAAACTACCTACTTAGACAACCACCTAAGCCAAATCACATTTGCAATATTGATACAGTCCCAATCAGTGTATTGATATTTTGACACACAAAGAGCTGCAGAGCTCACAAATACTCTCTCGCATTAATGCTCTGATGGACTCTGATGAGGTCTGTGGTAATGGGTTGGACTTGATGATCTTTTAGGTCTCTTCCAACCTTGGTGATACTGTGACTTGAATCTTCTGGGAAGCAGACTGCATTGAGCCAAGAAAAGAACGCAGTTGTTCCCAGCAACAGCATCATGAACGTTTAAACCTTACTGCTTTTGACTATGATTTCTACTTCCCACTAGAAACAAGGGGAGGGGGTAGCTAATCACCCATCTCTGCGCATCCTTCGAGTGAGATCATCACATCTCCTCTTTGTCTCCACAAAGATGATGGTCTTGTTTTCCTTCTCTGCCATGATTTCTTCCATCAGTTGTATCAGTCTAAAACAGACATGAGAGACAAGATATAAATACACACAGAAAAACCTACAGAAGCACTCTCTCAACTGACATTGGTATCACGGAAACCATGTATCACATGCAATTTTAGTCTGTTGGTATGGTTAGACTATACACAATGGATGAGGACTCGCTTTGTAAGCCTCAAAGGTTAAATAACACCACAAGTCATTTCACTGTCCAGAAATCTTACATGGCTTACAAAGCAATGCAGAGTTTGAAGTACAGTTTAAAAAACTGAAATGGCAAAAAATTCGGCTTACTTATGGTCTTTCTCGCTTTCCATGCATACATCCACTATCTGCAGGATATTATGGTTGGCACTCAGCTCCAGGTTCCCTACGTTAATCTGAACATAGTCCTGCAGGAAGTCCTCAGCAAGCTGGCGCACTTCTTTTGGCCATGTGGCACTCCACATCAGAGTCTGTCTGTCAGGCTGAGAAAAAGGGAAAATGGATACTTTTATAAGGTACTGGACTGCGACTGAGAAACCAAAAGCAACTGTCCTCTTACAAGGTTCACGCACCCTTATCTGGTCAACTATTTTACGAATTTGGGGTTCGAATCCCATGTCCAACATCCTGTCTGCTTCATCCAGCACCAGGTATGTACACCGACGGAGGTTGGTCTTTCCTGCCTCAAGGAAGTCAATCAAGCGACCTGGTGTAGCAATGCAGATCTCCACACCTTCAAAACAGAATAAGTAAAAAGAGTAAGGCTCTTCATTTGAATGTCAACTGGTATTTTTAGTCAGAATGAATCACCTTCAGAGCAAAACTGTTTTAAAAAAAAAAAAAAAAAACCACCACAAAAAAACCAAAAATAAAAAGCACCACCCTCATTCGTACCCAACACTGAATCATTTCAGTAGAAGCCCTAGTTTAATACTTTTTTTTTTTTCCCTGTTCTGAAATTATTATTCTAATGGCAACGTAACAGTAAACGCAGTATAAAAAAATGTAAGCTCATTATCACAAACCACCAGTGAAGTGCTGTCCAAAAATCACAAGTAAACTCAAACCTGACCAATCTTCATCCTGGATGATGGAACCTAGAGAGTTCTCTTCAAAAATAAAAGCTAAATTCCCCATGCTAATCAAACATGAAGTGCTCCTCTTTTTATACAAGTCAAATTACTACTTTCACTTTGTTTTTAATATATAAAGCCAAAGCATGAATTTTAACTGAGTAATTATGCTCCAGTAGCATCGGACAACCATCGTGCCCATACATTAGCATAAAAACAGAATTCAAGTATTCATAAACTAGTTCCAGGTATGGCAATTTACACATTCCTTAAATCACTGAATCATAGGCTAGTAGGGGTTGGAAGTGAGCTCTGGTGATTGAGTCCAATCCCCTGCCAAACCAGGATCACCTAGGGCAGGTCACACAGGAACATGTCCTAGCAAGTTTGGATTGTCTCTAGAGAAGGAGACTTCACAATCCCTCTGGGCAGGCTGTTCCAGTGCTCCATCACCGTCACAGTAAAGAAGGTTTTTCCTCAAGTTGAGGTGGAACTTCCTGTCTTGGAGTTTGTGTCTGTTGTCCCTCATCCTATCATAGGTCACCATGTAAAAGTGACTGGCTTCCTCTTTTTGACACTCACCCGCCACATATTTGTAAGCATTACTAAGACACCCTCTAAGTCCCTCAGTCTTTCCTCATCTTACAGGGGAGTCAGTGTCACCGAAACATCCAAAAGCAAGTTTATAAAGTGAAAAGTTTAGGGGAATGAAAAACAGCAAAACCCCAACAGCTTTCTTGATACTGCACTTACAGATGCAGAGCATTTTGTGGCAACCCTGATCTTTTTGTTTACGTCAACCTGGGACTCCTGGGAGCTGACAAAGCTGGGCATATCTGCAGTTTCTATAAAGCTCATGCAAGAACTAGATTTCTAATGGAGCTACTGGTCTACTAACAAGACTGGATCGACTGCAATCTCTGTTGTCAATGACTCGCTCCTCCAAAGTAAATTCAATAAATACCCCACAAATCACAACTAAGGAAAAGAAAGTTAAAAAACATGTTCTGGGTTCTACCTATTCCAACAATCTTTGCTCCAGAAGATACTAAGCAATCATCCAAAGACAGTTATGCCGGAGAGGAGTGAAAGCCCTTAATATGCCCACATTCTCTAACCGAAGGGTTATCCTCATAAGCAGAACACCTGTGTTACAGCACTCCAAAAAGGTGTTCAAAAACCCACCAAGCTGATCCTGCCAAGGTCTCTTTATGTAAGCTTTGACTCTTCCATTCAAGATGCTACTTTTGAATTAGAATGCAATACCATTTTCCTGAACTACCCCCACAGCTTTCTACCGTTTCAGTTTTCTTTAACAGATCATAGAATGGCTTAGGCTGGAGATCTACTCTAACCTCCCTACATGGGCAGGGATGCCTTCTCAACTAGACTTGGCTGCGCAAGGTATTATCCAACCTGGCCTTACACACCTCCAGGAAGAACGCATCCACAACCTCCCTGGACAACTTATTCCAGAGTTCCACCACTCTCATACTGAAAAACCTCTTCCTAAGATCCAGTCTGAACCTACTCTCCCTAAGTTTAAAACCACCCCCTCTTGTCCTATCACTAGAAACCCTTATGAGAAGTCCCTCTCCGGCCTTCCTGTGGGATCCCTTCAGATACTGGAAGCCAGCTATAAGGTCCCTCCAGAGTCTTCTCTTCTCTAGGCTGAACAACCCTAGCTCCCTCAGCCTACCCTCTTAGCAGAGGTGTTTCAGCCCTTAGATCATGTTTGTGGCTCTCCTCTGGACTCACTCCAACAGCTGTCTGTCCTTCTTACGCTGGGAATACCTGAACTGGACACAGTATTCAAGGTAAGGTCTGTATAAATAATCTTACCTTGACAATACTTCTTTCATCTTTCCATATAGTTCTATCACTTTTTTCAAGATAGTGAAGATAAACATTCCTGCATTCAAAATTATATGCAACTAGCTCTTGGAATGAAAACTGGGTCATCTGAGTACTACTGTGTTACCCTGGCTACTGTGGAAGCAGAGCTCCTCATCACTCCCATTTCCACTCCCTTGCTCCACAGAAAGGCAGTTTCAGAATATTATGGAGTATCTGAAGAGAAATAGAACTCGGTGCTTAAGGACAAAAATGATCCAAAACACCCCAAGCCCCACTGTCTAAAGAAGTTACTATACATTCAAAAACTAAGTTTATTTGAACAAGTCTAAGCAGAAAACTTGAAATTTGGCTTAAGAAAAAAAGAATTCCTTTAAGGAAATGCAGTAGCAGCAACTTTAATTGTTCTCTTTTTACTAACTTTCTTTTTTTGCTGCCTCCTCCAGAAACTGCAGATACACATTTTAAAATTACCTCTTTCTAGATCTCTGATTTGGGGACCTTTGGGTGCTCCTCCATAAATGCAGGTACTCTTCAGTCTTGAACACTTGCCATAGTCATCAGCCACCTGCTGCACTTGCTGGGCCAACTCTCTAGTAGGTGCCAGGACAAGACACTGCAAAAGGAATCAATTCAGGATAGTCAAGTTGAACACACATCCCTAACAGAAGAGCTCCACACAGATACCATAAGCAAAGATGGACAAACTGCTCTTTATTAGCTAAGACATTTAAATCTTTTCAGACTATGTCAGCAATTGCACAGAATTTCAACTCAGTGGGAAGCAAACACTGCAACATGAAACATTTCTCTTAGTATTCCAATATGCCAATTAAATAAAGAACACAGCTCATTAACAAAGCCATGTCCTAAAATACAAAAAGGAAGAGAATCAACAAACACTTACAATTGGGCCATCCCCTCTCTCCAAATATGGCTGGTGGTTGATGTGAACAATTGCAGGCAACAGGTACTAGAACAGAAGAACTTTTAAGTCAAGTCACAGGACTTCAGTATTCAATGCCAATGACCTCCTCCCATGATAAATGGATTGCGGCAAGAGCCTATTTAGTTTAACACCCTTTGAAGAAGCCAACACCCAACATGAGAGATGAAAACCTTGACCATACAGAAATCAGAATTTTGCAAAAACAGATACTTGCATTTATCCAGCAAAACAGATTTTCAAAGCCACTGACCAACCATATCTGCTCTGACATAAGCACAAAACATAGCTGGCTCAGCATCTCCTAAAGAAAGGCTTATTTAAACTTCAAATCTAAGCCAACAGAATTGAGCAATTTTAGCCCTAACCAATGCTTTTCACAAAGGGTAGGACTCCTTCTTAGCCACTACAGATAAAATTCAGGTGGATCTTATGCTAAAGAGTACATACTGCTTTTTAAACTGCAATGTCAGAATAGACTAAAGAGAAGTGACTAAGCATCCAAAAAGGAAGTCAAGCACAAAATACATGCCTGTGAATAAGACAAGCTAGTTGAGACTTAAGTCTCACTCATGATGCAATAAAACAAGCCTTAAAACATATAATCCTCTCACTTTATGCTTGCAATACTGTCAAGCCCAGAAACCACTAAAAAGTACCCAAGGGTGACTTCTGTAATGACAAGGAAAACTAAATAAATGAAGAAAAGGGATGAGTACGTACTGCTAGTGTCTTCCCAGAACCAGTCTGCGCAATGCCCACCATATCACGACCACTGAGAGCTAGTGGAAAGCCCTGACACTGAATTGGAGTGGGTTCTGTGAAGTTCTGGTCCATCAAGGCGTCCATCACATACTCTAAGAATTTAAGAAAATTAAAAATTTCTTAAAGGATAACTAAGGCTTCTAAAAAGGTTTTACAAACTAGAAAGGCCTAAACAGTTACTGGGTTTTGAGTAACTCTCAACAAATAGCAAAATACTTACGCGGAAAGCTACACTGGTGGAAAGCAAACACAGGTTTGGGGCAGCCTTCCATTCCTCGAATTGTTATCTCTTTCTTTCTTCGTAATTCTTCAACTTCATACTATTTATGTTGGGGGAAAAAAGAGCCAATTAAAATGCCAGATGTCAGCAGGGACTCAAAGTGCACATTTTTACTAACTCACTTCACACCTATTTATTTGAGAACTGAAACACAGATCTAAAAAGGACTGCTATCACGAAGATTTCAGAACTGAGTTACCACATAGCTCCACCAATATTAAGAGGCATGAGCTCTCTATGCAGTCTGGAAGGACTCATGTTCCTCTTTTCTTCTTTTTCAGCGAAAAGTGTATTAATAGTGTTTTTAAGAATTATACTTTTCCAGAGAACAGAAATGGCCAACAGCTTCACAAGCATTAGAAACTGGTGTGCGTGTGCGTGTGTGTGTTCAGGAGGATGGGACTAATTTTTTTTTCCATGGTTCCTAGTGATGGCACAAGAGGTAATGGGTGCAAATCTGAACATAGGTAGGTTCCATCTAAACATGAGGAGGAACTTCTTTCCATTGAGGGTGGTAGAGCACTGGAACAGGCTGCCCAGAGAGATGGCCTGGAGGCCATCCTGTGCAACCTGCTCTAGGTGAACCTGCTCTGGCAAGGGGGTGGACTAGATGATCTGTAGAGGGCCCTTCCAACCCCTATCACTATTCAGATACAAAACATGGTTTCTCTGTCAGTACTAATAACTAAACAAAATAAATAGGCCCTGATATACTGTGGACAAGCAGAAGGCAGAGCAGTTTTCCTCCCTCAATTAACACATTCCCTTGGCGGGTAAATACAGAGCTCTTGCTGGGCAACCTGCAACTTGAAAATGCTGTTTGGTAATCTCTTATGAACAAGCACTTCTTTTACACATTAAAGAAGTTTAGGCAACATCATAATGATACATTAAAGCCTGGCAGGATTTTTTTTTTTTTCAAATAGAACTTCTTAAAATGATGAGGGTACACATTCTAGAAATATTTTAGTTAGAAAAAAATGTTTGTCATTGTCTAGGTTATCTTGCAAGTCCACCTGCCCTTTGCAACATGATTCAAAAATTCATGGGCTTACTCCAGTTCTCATTAAAAAAAAGAATCAACAGAGAGATAATCATCAACACCAAATATGCACTTTATTTAAAACAATGAACTCACTATTTGTGAGAGGCTCCCAAGCTTCAATAAAAGGTTAAAAAAGGAAAAAAGTACTTCTGGGGAAAATGTGAAAATCCTTTTAGTTGGCTAAAGCAAAGACAGTTACAGCACTGAACATCAGTTGTGGCTCAGTAATTCAAGTTGCTGTATCTTGAAAATGGCAACACTTCCTTGCATAGAATGGCTTAAGTTGGAAGGGATCTCAGAGATCATCTACTCCAACCCCTCCCCTGCCATAGGGCACAGACACCTCTCAACTTGATTGGCCAAGGCCTCATCCAATGTGGCCTGAAACACCTTCAGGGAGCGCTCTATGTCATGTAAGTATCTCATGAGTATTTCACATGAAGATTTTTAAGTCTATGTAATTGCATAAGAACATTTTGTTTGTTTATGGGTATTAAGAATTAAAATTAATTTCTAAATATAAAAAGATGTTAAGAGAAAAAAAAGACTTTAGACCTAAGTTGGGTAGGAAGGGGAGGTGCTGTATCTATACAGTAAACACAATGTACTACAGCCCCCAGTGTAAGCACCACATTGTTTTTAGCAGGGCATGTCCAATTATAGGGGAAAAAGCTAAAGGCCTTCTTGTCCCACCTGAGACAGTCACCCATAAAGGACAATCCAAACTCAAAAGGACAATGCACTATGCAACCTGCTCTAGTTTTGAGTTATTTCTGCTCTCAGAGGATTAAATGAGAGCTCTCATGGCCTCTTTCAGCCTGAATTATTACTATAACAAAATACATAAGAAATGTTTGAAAGTAGTATTTCTGGCAGTCATTATTTTAGTTCATTATTTCGGGTTCTTTCAGGTTCTTTGCCAGTACTGCAACTCTCACATTCTCCAAGTCTACACCGATGAATAGCTAGACCAGACAAGCATTATGATGATGAATTACAGACGATAAAGTGTAAAGTATCTTGTATAAAAACAGCTAAAAGTAGAAGCACCACCTTTGCTAATAATCAGGGCAACAGAAGAACCCATACTCTGCAAAGTAAACACATGCCAAGAAAGCTTAATGAAGACACAGTTCTATTACACACTGTCCCAGACATCTTTGGACAGGTTTTTCCACTTCTGACATTTTCTCTTCTAGGCAAATGCAACAGAATATGAAAACTTACTGGAGTAAGCCTGGCCACTTCTGGATGTTCCACGTAGAAATTCTTCTCAAACTTGGGCAGTTCGCTTAAATCCCATTTTTTCTTTCGCAAACGTTCCCCTGGATTACCAAATTTCTTTGGAGGAAGAGGACCCCCACGACTTGCTCCAAACCTGAAAATGTCAATGTCAGTTAGAAGAGAGTATTTAATTACTCTGGAATTTTCAGGTTCATTAAGCATTTTCCAATCTATTTTATCTAAATTGACACAAGTGCACAATGCTCCAGCAAAAGTCACCCACCTTCAATCACTATAATGGCATAAAACTTCTTGAAATAACCTAAACCTGCTTTAAGTCAGTTGTAAAAGTTTCCTTCCAGTACAACCATTTGAAGGTCACTTCCTTAATTCTCCTGCCTCTATGAAGGGAACCTTCATCAGGACAAGGCCGTGGGTACAGATACAGTACCTACCTCCTCTGGCAGTACACTTAAAACACAGTTAGATGAAAGGGATGAGGAAAATCTGTAACTGCAAGTTCCTTTAATCTCTCTCAAGGTTAATTTTACACAAAACCTGCTATTTTATTGATTGCCCCTCCGTCTTCTTATCAAGTAGCATACCTCAAATGAAAAACAAGAGTGTAGAATAGAAAGTAAACAAATCTAGCCACACCTGCAAGGCCACCTACAATTCTGGAACCAAAGCAACTTGGAAAAAAAAAATCTCTCTTTTTAAACTGAAGTCTAACAGGAAAAAAATCCAAAGAAGTACCTAGGAAAAACCATATCCTCTCTCACATACCTCTGATGAAGATTCAAGACAGCAAGAGAGTAAAGAACCTAATGTTTACTAAAAATTTCCTAACTAGCAGAGTAACTCAGAAGTTGCTCCCTGTGTCACCTTTTCTTCACTTTAACACACTTCAGAAGGTTAAGAACTAAATTTAATGACTCATTAATGCATCAGACAAAACATGAGTTTCTGGCAATAATCTGTAAGAGTAATTGAGTGGTACAGAATGATTATTTAAGATACATAATTTACAGTACTTAAAGTTCCATTAAAAAAAAAAAAAAAAAGTTCCTTCATTATTATCATACAGATAGAGCAGAAGCCAATTTCCCAAATGTTACTAGGTCAAATTTTGTCCTAATTCAGACTTTGGTTAATAAACCTGCAGCTTTCTGCAAAAGACAGATTCATGAGAAATGCCCATTTTATTTAGATGCCAAGTCTGAAGTGTCTGCATCTTACCCAATTAGACCACTAATAAATAACTGTTAATGCAACGAACTGAAACCAACAAAAATCCCAAAGTAATCTTATCACATTAGTAACCTGGGGAGGGGAGCATATGTCAAAAAGTAAAAGGTGAACAAATGCCTGAATTAAGTACAAGCCTATCTGTTCAGACACTAACTACTTTTAAAGTTACTTCATAATGGAAACTAGAAGTTACAGTGATGAAGAGATTAAAAAAAACAGGAAGGCTTACATTTTTGGAAAAGCTAAGCATGGTAGATATAACTTATCTTAAAACCTGCTAAGTGAGTTTTAAAATGTCTGTTTCATTGAAACTATTAATTAAGTCTCTTCCCTTTCCTGTAAGTATTTTCTCACTGCTATGCCTATCAGATCCCTTCATAATCAGCAATTTCTGTCATATGAAAAGATTGACACTCAAATTTAAAAAAAATCAAGTAAGCATTTCATTTTCTTTCAGGACAAAGTAAAAAAAAAAAAAAAAAAAAAAAAGTATTTATGTCCATTTACAGGAATATTTACCTTTGCTGAAGATGTCTGCTACTGATCATGAAAACTGGAGGTCGAAATGACAACTATTTCAATGTGCCAAAATAACAACTATATTTTTGGGGTAACAAAACCCAATCTCACTGAAGTCAACTGGAGATCAAAGTTGTCAGTGAGTTTCCTTATGAAACATATGGAAGAACTGATTGCAATACTGAAACAGATCAGTACTGTATTTGCTCAACTATCCAGAGGGAAGAATTCTTATATTTTACATATAAGTCACAGTTTCAATTCTTCATTCCTATACAATATGGCTGTCCACTGACCTGAAAGAAGCCCTGCGGAAGTCTTCCAACATTGTTTTGCTCAAGTTTAATAGGTAAACTGGCAGTAACACTCTACATTCTGATCACAAATAAAACAAGATTCCCATTTCAGTTAAACTGATTTAAACCTAAGATTACTCCACTGATTTGCCAACAGTCCTCTTTTCAAGTTTAAATTCAGACTAACTCAAAACATTCTTCTCAAATATTACCAGCGTCTTAATTTCTGGGATAGAATTGAGTGAATCTGTTACACTGCAGACTGAAAAAGTACAACTCCCATTCTAAGAAGTCACATACAACTCATTCCTGACAGGAAGTAAAGAGAACCCCTATATTTGGTTAGCCTACTAAAGAATCAGCACTGAGAAGGGGATAAAACTTTCAAACGCTGCTTGATCAGCATGCTAACTGGCTCAGAATTTATATTATAGAGGCTATTTATGAAATAAAATGGTTCCAGTGGTTACAAGTATTTTTACATCTTAAATAGATGCATATAATGACCTGAATCTAGATGCATTAAAGCTTCCAGGATAATATGCCAAGAAAACAATTTTCCATTCAAATGCTCAAAATACTTCACAAAGAAGCATGTAGGCACTCCTTTTACTTATGGAAAAGCCCTGGTCTAAAAAAGAAGCATCCACCTATATGCAAAGTCTTTACACAAAATGAGATTATACAAATTTTACGGCCCATCAAGTGATGTGACCACGCTTTGGTCAGTATTTTTTTTAAGTAACTGCATATAAATCTGCATACTCAAACTCACTCACTAAACTCAAAAAACAGCTGAGGTCTGAACTATTTCAGATTTGCCAAAGCATTTTCCAATGTCCTTGGGTTAAACTGAGCTGGAAATCTCATAGTGGAGCAACACCAGAACTCTCCTCTCTGTGAAAAAAAAAATGAAACTATCTTTTAATTTCAGAGCATGAAATGTGGGTGTAAGATAAAGCAAGGATACAACTATCTCTCTTCACAGGCAACAAGAAACTAAATGTTAAAATGCACTGCAACATAAACGAAAATATTCCTGACTCTCCCAGTAGGGAGAGAAAACAAGAGGAGGGGGGGAAGGAAGAGCTAAGACTCACTAACTGAGATCTAGTCTGCCATATTAAGAATAACAGAGGGCACATGCCACGTTTATTGCTAATCCTTGAGAATGGAGGCCTAACTACTCGTGATCTAAAGGACAGAAAACGCCACTCCTAAATTAGTTCTAACTTTAAAAAGGCTTAGGATAAACGTCTTACTACTCTCAAGCCTTTAAATACCTCAAGTCTCGAACTACTCATACACTGTCATTACAGTATATTGTTGCCATCCTCAGAAGAAAAAAAAAAAATAAAACCTACATAAACCTTTTCCAAGCCAAACTTTCTTTAAATAGCAGATTCGAGAACATCAAGCACTAGCACCCTGCACTGCCATACAAAATCCTGACTACTACCTAAGTAAGCTTGGTCATGCTCATTAAGTGGTCCAGGGCCATGTCTACTGAGGATCACCTCCTGAGTATGCATGGCAGCAGTTTTCAATCTCATTTCCTCTCACGATAAGCCTGGGAGCGCAACTGAGAAAGCTCTTTCACCAACTGCCATCTTTCTAGGGAGTCTAGAAGGAGCAATGACAACCCGAAGGGCAGACCGTCCAATCACCCTTGCCACGGCCACCAAGGCCTTCGTTGCTTACGGAGAGGGGAAAAAGAAGGAGGAGGGTAAAGAAATCTAGCAGAAAATACGAGGCCTTAAAATTACAAACAAGGCACGCACGGTTATACAAGAAAAACAGAAAAGCTGAACAAAAACCTCCTCGACCCACCACTCGGCCCTGCTAACAGAACCTTACTAAGAAAGTCTCCAGCCCATTCCCCTCGGGTAATTTCGGGGGAAGACGTTCCCCCAGTACCGCAAACAGAACGCGGCCCCCTCATCCCCACGACCTCTTCCCATCCTTCCTCCCACCAGGCCCCCAAAGCGGTAGAGACGGCTTCCTCCACCGACCCATGCCCAGTCGGCTTGCTCCGCGCAACAACCTCACCACCACCACCCCACCTCCCCCCGAGCTCTTCCAAACCCACCCGGCCCAGCCTATTCCCCCCACACCCTCCGCCCCCCATCCCCTTACCCGCCGCGGTCTCGGTCGCGGCCCCGGTCCCCGAAGCCTCTCATCGCACCCGGAGGGGTGGGAGAGAGGCAGCGGAACGCCGGCCGTGGGGACGGCGAGGGACTGGGGGTACGGGGAGAGGGTCCAGCCAGAGGCGGCTGTGCCTCGGAGGAATCGCTTTGCGCCACCTCGCTTCTTTGGTGGGATACAAAGGGAGAAGTCGTCGTCAGTGGGTCAGAGACCCGCTGAACGTCGGCGGAGGGAACGGCGGGGCTCTCGGTCGGCTCCAGGGCCCGTGCAGTGTGGACACACTAGCGTCTTCTATCTCCGGTCTCCCGGCACAAAATGGCTGCCGCCGCTCCAATCTGCTTCAGTTACGTTACGGACGGCCCAACGCTGCGCAAACTGCGGCTGTCGAAAATTGCTAGGTCTATTCCCGGAAGCCAACTACGCCCTAAGGTCGCTTGGCGAAACACTGCTCGGTGCGGCAGGAGGGCAACGAGAAGTACGTAGCGTTCTACACTTTAACCAGGCCCGGCGTGAGAGAGGGAGTGAGGAAACTAACGCTCTCCTTATTCTTTAAAGTCTGCTACGCATGGAGTCAATCGCATAACCTCTTCTGAACAGTAGGGAAAGCCTATGCCGAAGCGTAAATTACGCCAGTACACGGTGTACGGAAAATGCGTAACTCAGGCTATCTTAGGGCAGGAAGAGGCCCTGTGCTTTGCGTAAAATTCTTCGGCGGATTGTGCAGGCAGGGCTAGAAGATTACGTTAATTTTGCAGCGTAGTATGGTTTGGAGAATACGGCCTTTGGCCTACGCGCCCGTTGGCCCCGTGGAGGGTGGCGATGGGATTGAAGAGACAATAACGGGAGCAGGGGGCGGGGGTTAGGCTAGGCAGGAGCAGCCCCTCGTGCGTTCCCGGTGTGCTGAGAGTTTTTCTTCATTTGTTTCCCTGGCAGATCTGTAGAGGAGGGTTGGCGCTGGTGTAGATAACATGAAGGACACCATGATGCGTGCATTTGCCTGAGTGCCGGGAGAAATGGCATAACGGGCCCCAACGTAGGTGGTGCTGACAATCTCCCATCACACCCTCTGCTGCACAGCTGCAGGAGGCTCATGGCAACCTCTACAAAAAATAAACGAATTCACCAATTTACCTGCTGTGGTGTTACTGCGAGTGATCAGAAAAAAAAAATAACATGAAGGACACCAGGCACAGCACAGACATTGTGTTAATGGCCTGTTAGCATTGGCCGCCCAAATCAGCCAGAGACTCCTAGCTAAAAAATACAGTAAGCCATGAAGCGATTACATGGCATAGGCCACGAGTTCTGTGCTGTGCTTACACACTTAGCACCTGCCCACAAGCAGCCAGTCTATTTGTTTTGATGTAGCCAGCCACATCTGGAGGGTGGTCCACAGACAAAACAGGCATTGGCCTGTGCTGTCAGATTATCAGAAATCAGCTATACCGGCAGAAGAGAAAGACCTTTCAAATTTCGGACTCTCAAAACAACAGTTTGGAGTGAAACACAGACTGTTTACCATTTTAGTTGCTGTTATGTGCTATGTGCAGCACATGCGGGAAAGCAAAAGGCTTAAAATAGTGGAAGAAACTTGGGCCTTTCTAAGTGGGTGGGAGAGGGTCAGGTGACACTGTAAGCTCTCACCTACACTCTGTACTGAGCCATTAGATAGGAATGTCTGACGTGGCATGCCTGGCACACGCAAATAATTGTTACATTAAATGACAACGGCTGACCCACTCCTGGCTCCCTTAGGTCAGCCAGCTTCCTTGCTGGCTTCTCTCTTGTCTTGTGTCTTCTATAAAAAAACAGTGCTTTGCCTCAGGAAAAATCTCAAAGATCTGTTAAGAAACTACTTCTTGAAGGCAAACTCTGGCTCTATCACAGAGCTACAGTGGCAGCCTTTTCTCAGATGAGCTTGTGGTAATTGCTACCTTTTTACTTCATGTTATCTTACAGGCATTAACATACGTGGGAAAAAAATAGCATATTGGTGAGGACAAGCTTTCTAAGCAGACACCAGTCAGGCCCATTCCAGTCAGTGCTTTTGTACAAGAGGGCAAAGTACGGCCTTCCCTTAAAGCATCTAATATATAAATTGTTAATTTCAAAGCAAGCAATTCTATGAGGATTGAAGGTAATGCAAACCAAATTGATCTTTTGTCCCCTGACCTCCCATTTCTCTCTTTGCTCCCATCTCCTTCTTTTGCCCCCAGTGCCACACTTCCATAGCTGGTTTGGAGCTATGCCTGTGCCAGCCCTCAGTAAGCTGAGTTATTAGTTCCTTTCCCTTGCTATAAGTACCAGTGCCAGCCTCTTTGCCTGCCTACCCACTGTTTTTGTCATCTTCTGCTGTTTTAATAACATTTGGTATTTATTGATAATACTCTTTTATATTCCCACTTATATTAGGAGCCTAACAAGGCAATTATATAAAGTTTGTTTCCTTAGATAACTAGATAAAAGGTTTGAAAATGTTTGCACTTGGCTTATTTCTCTCTCAAAAGATCAGTGAGATATTGAGAGCAGGGTTTGATTCAAAGCACGCACACTTAAGCGGAGTGCTGTTCTAACTCATAATCTTTATTTTTAACTTTAATTAAAAAACAGTTTTGAAATATCCTCTCAAAAATAAAAGAAAATGCTAAAGAAAAATACAAAAGATACAAGATAAAAATGCCTAAAGATACATGTTTAAAGTAACTCGTTCCTCTATTGTACACAGGATTCCATCGAATTCTTGGGCTGTTTCACCTGCCACTGCCTTTTTACATCAGTTTTATAACTGAGTTTATTCCAGTTCTGTTCCATTTTGCACTATTAAATTCTACCCTGTAACAATCTTTGAAAGAAGCTGAGAAAGTGTACATTAATCCCATGTGAAAGGACAGCTTTGATTTTCACAAAATAGAGGAAAAGGATTCTTCAGTCTTTGCTGTTCAGATGACAAAAGAAGAACCTAAATTAACTAAATTCTATTAAGATAAAGAAAGCTGAACTGCACAGAGTTTATCCCAATATTCTCTCAAAAATATATCAAATGGTTCCCAAAAGACAGAAGTGTGGCTGGGCAGTCAGTAGCCTTGCACAAATCTTCACCCTAACTGCCCATGTAGTTTTCAGTTGTACACTTACATTGGTTTTCTGCCTATTCTTTGGCATCTCCAATTCCTCCAGCAGTTATTGCAAATGTGGCTTCATTTTCTGGCATCTCAGGGCTGGGAAAAGAAAAACAAACCAAACCAAAAAACACAAAGCAAAACAACTTGTGGTTTTCTACACGTTAAATGTAGCTGTGATACACTCCCCAAAATATTCTAAGTGTAAGCAACCTGGGATACTTCAACATATTTATGTGCAAACCATAGAACACGATCATTAGTATCAAAATCAGATGTGAAATCCACCTCTTGGAAGGTGACAAACAGAAGGGAGGAAAACGGAGGAGATGCAGGAGAAGGAAAGATTCTGTGTGCAAACTCTCGGTTTCTTGGTTCCTGAGCAGAAACACTGGTCTTTCCACTGTTCTGCCACAGTTTACCAGATAAAATAATACTAATTGTGTCAGCAAAACTTTGCTCCAGAGTTTTCATGCCAAGGGACCACTAAATTTTTTGATAGTTTTCTTTAAGAGATGAGCATCTCGCAGGGTTTGTGGTGAAAGATTTTGCAATTAAATGCATGCGATATGCAAGACAACTTTAAGTCTGTTGTTTGTCCTTTCAAGTTTTCTCTTAACTTACTTCCCAGAAACATGTTTAGTTTTAACCCATAAAATGGCTGTTCAAGCTATTATGTTTCACCTCACAGTTGCTCATCATGCAGTTTCCTTCCTGTGACGGAAGGGTGATTTACCTGTCATATATCTTTGCGATACGTAGCTCCCCTCTCCCTTTCCTCAAGCTAATCCTGGTAGTCGAAGCATGAGCAAGGATGTGGCCCCCAACTGGCTTTTTTGGGTCTGCCTGAAAGCTACATTAGCAAGAAAATTGCTGTGATTCACTGTCCAAATTCCACAGATGACAAACTGTCAAACGAGGCATATTGAACCCAATAATGAATAACAAATGGCTAAATATAAAAAAAAAAAAAAAATAAAGAGCACATTAACACACTTGCCTCAAGATAGGATATTCAGATGTTCAATGCTGGCGTAATTTTCCTCTCATGAAAGCCAAGAGGCTTTAGAAATACACACCTTAAATTTCATATATAAGCTGCTCTAAAAGAAAGTGGGGTGCTTTTTTAGTGTTTTTATGGCTTGGTTCTCTTTGTTTGAGTCACAGTAAGAGAAGTCATCATGCTAGGCAGCAGATGAACATTAAAAAACTCATTACAAGTACTGAGAGAAACCTACAGGTGTCATCTATGACTGACTCATCATATCAGAGGGACTAATAACCAGTCTGAACCTTCATTTTAGTGCCTTTTCCCTTTTACAATCTCAGTTCTCATCTCTGTTAAATATGCAATAGAAAAGAGACAAAGTATCTTACGTCATGGTTGCTCCTGGATCAGCAGTCATCTGGTTGGTCACAAACACAGCCACGTTATATTCTGCAATAAAAGTAAATGCAAAGTTGGACTGGATTACATCTAATTAGGATTCCAAAGTATCCTTCCATCCATGGTAGAAGCAAGACTGCTGCCGAAGTGTGTCAAATTTCAAATAAAAGAGAAGGAAGTAATGCTTTATGCCTGATGGTGGGAGTGATTCAGGAGACAGCCTCAATTTGCTTCTGTATGACTTTAACCATGGTACTTACAGCAAAAATTGTCACTTTCAGAATTCCATTGAACAAGTCTTCCTCAGTTCCCACCTTCTCTGTTGGCTACCTGCCCTCAGCCTTGTCTCCCTCCCTTTGTCTGTTTTTTTTTTTGGTTGGTTGGTTGGTTGGTTGGTTTGGGTTGGGTTTTTTTGTTTGTTTGTTTGTTTTAGTTTATTGCTTGAAGGGAAAAAACTCCAAAACTAAACAACATTTACTCATTCCTCATCAACATTCTGAGGCATTCCAAAGAGGAGGAAGCCTATTTGTTCTGTCATCCTCCCTCAGAGCACTGCAAAGCACTGGGAACATGGGAATGGGCACTGCTTTTTTATCTCTCTGTGCCTTCATCCTTTTTTCTTTGTTTGGCTCCAGGAAGAAGGACCCTGGAGTCCTGGTGGACAAAAAGTTATCTATGGGACAGTGATATGCCCTTGTGGCCAAGGCTAATGGGATGCATTAAGAAGAGTGTGACCAGCAGGTCAAAGTTCTCCTCCCCCTCTACTTTGCCCTGGTGAAACCACATCTAGAGTATTGTGTCCGGTTCTGGGCTCCTCAGTTCAAGAGGGACAGGGATATACTAGAGAGTATCCAACAGAGGCTATGAGGATGATTAAGAGACCAAAACATCTATCTGTCTGAGGAAAAACTGAGAGACCTGGGGCTCTTTAGCCTGAAAAAAAGAGAAGACTGAGAGGAGATCTTATTAATATTTATAAATATCTGAAAGGTGGGTGTCAAGAAGACACTGCCAATCTCTTTTCAGTCGTGTACTGTGGTAGCACAAGGGGCAATGGATACAAATTGGAACACAGGAAGTTCCACCTCAACATGAGAAAAAAAACTTCTTCACTGTGAAGATGATGGAGCACTGGGACAGGCTGCCAGAGAGGTTGTGCAGTCTCCTCCAGAGAATTTCAAGACCTGTCTGGATGTGTTTCTGTGCGACCTGCCGTAGGTGATCCTGCTTTGGAAGGGAAGTTAACTTGATGGTCTCTGAAGGTCCCTTCCAACCCCTACCAATCTATGATTCTATTATTCTCATGTATTTAGAGTGTCAAAACTTGGGTAAGACAATTTCTGTTACTGCTTATTTGCCCAGTTCTACAACCTATATTCTCCTATTTAGATCTTCTTCAAACACTGTGTCTAGGAAAACACTAAACATTCAACAGTTCTGAAGACTCATTAATCTGTCATCTTAAAATAATATATGAACAGCTTGATTTTGTTGGTAACTGAGAAACATAAAGTGAGGAAATATTCCTGGCCAATGCATGATGGATAATACACTTGGACTTTGAGGTAGTCATGCTACCAAGAGCAACTGTTTCGGTAACTCCAGTCCACGTTTTCCAAATTTTGCAATATTTCCCTTACCTTCTGATATTTTTTGGAGCCTTGACAGCATCTGAGCCAGCTTCTGTTGTCGTTCGGCCAGCTCTCCACGACCACTGAAATCCACTCGGAAAAGTGCCATTACGGAGTCAATGATCTGCATTGTAATGATGCTAGATAAGTAAATATAGTGAAATAAAATAGGAAAATGTATCCTGAAAGCAATAAGCATACACAACAGCAAAACCAAAATGGTTTGTACCAGTAGCTTGAAGATACCAGCTTCCTCATGGAATTTGGCTGCTACATAGTCAAGCAATTCCATCTGATGTTCACCTGGTGGGAATTACAATTGCCAAATGAAATTAGGGCCTGAAGGAGCTCTGAAAGCAACAAAAGCCTGAATTTTAAAATTACACTTTAAATATCTGCACTGTTTATAATTTCATTTCCAGCAGTTTTAAAGCCAGTAGCAAGCTACCTCTACAGTATCCAGCAGTGCCTGCACGTTTACAGGTTCCAGTTTCTACTTGCCCAGCTGTTGCATTAAGGTTTTACCACACCATCTAACAAAACTTCTTTGTGGAAAGCTTCACAACAAAACTATTAACAAAGAAAACTTTTTTTTTTTTTTTTT
>WBNM01020184.1:75384-92193 GCA_013399055.1 Ramphastos sulfuratus
TTTTTTTTGTTAACTGGAAAGCAATGTAGACATTTCATTTTAGTGTTGAATTAAATGGTGCACAGAAATTGTATTAATAATATTATTCATGTTCATATTGTACTCTCAAAGTCCTATTTAAAGCTTCCTTGAAGTTTTAATGCATTGTCTCGTTACAGAAGTTATTTGAGCTGTTCCTATGAAGTCCCATTCTCAAGATGATAGCGAATGTCTCAACAGCATGTATAGAATTAGCTTGCATTCAGGTGAGCAGTTACATTAATTGGTGCTTATTTTACTAAGATGCTATGTTGACATTCAGCATATACATGGTAGCATTTACTTAATGTTGTGACAAACTGCAAAACTTTATGTAGTGCAGGTGAGTTGGAAAACACAGTAAACAGACCTGCTCAGTGTACAACACCAGAAAAGGGAAGCAAGCTTAGGAATTAATTTTGTTAGGAGCAAAACATTCTCTGTCCTCCCCAGTTGGCCATCTCAGTTAATGAACTGAGGATGATTAAAACAGGAGGCTTAAAGAAAAAACAGGTATCATGCCAGTTGCAATGGCCTTACTAGTATATGCCCGTGCATAGAGCACGTTGTCAAGTACTGCATTGTGGTCAACATTGAAGCGATCAGCGATGTCACGAAGACGGTCTGGTCGGCTGACATTAGGCACAGTTAAGGATTCCTTTGTACAAAACATGATCTGAAAATAATAAAACTCCATAACAGAACTATGGAATAACAAAGATATTTATTTTTATTCTAGAGGAGACAAACTTCTCTTCACACTGTCCCACATACCCTAAAGATAGTTCAGGGCTCACAATGATAATTGGTTTGTGTTTATGGTTTGAGGCGGGGGTTGGGGGTTGGGGAGGTTAACATATGGATATCTGTGCTCTAGGAATTTAGCTGTGAACAAAACCTATTTATTCACAGTCTACCACAGATACAGAGTGTTAAAAATAGTGATCAGTACTTAGATGAATTTCTCTTGAAGTAGATAGAAAGTCTGCTATCACTGATATCATTATGAGGAAGGCACATAAGATCTGTTTCTCCAGGCTGGATTACATCAAATGATGGAGAAAAAAGTCACTACCTTGTGGGCTACTGCACACTGTGCTCTCCAGACTTTCTAGGTAGGTCATAAGGTCTTACATAAGGTCATAAGGTCTGGAGCCTTCTACTTACAACAGAATGAACCAACTTCCCAGTTCATTGTACCTGTAATTTTCAACAGTCCAAAAGATACAAAGTGTTTTCAGTATCAATGAAGATAACCTTTCCACCTGTGTAGCCATTTTGTCCTGGAAGCTGAGCTGTCACTACAGTGAACCATAGACCAAAATATAAAAGTGGGAAAAATGTTTTCTTCCTCCCTCTAAAATAAAATATGACTGGTTATCTGTAGCACAAAGAACAACCAGTATTAGTCAATGTAGAAATCAGGAGTAACTCAGGACTTAACTGCTGGCTTGAGAAGAAACTCAAGCCACTTAATCAGGTGAGACTTAATGAATGCTGTCAAAACTGTGTTTTATTCAGTACCACCACTCAATCTGTATATTTTATGTTGAAAATAGGTAAAGATATTGCTAATAATTTCTTATGTGCAAAGCATCCTCTAACCTTCTGCCCAAATTAATGATACTGACTTAGCAGGGTTTTTTTTTCCTGTTGTAACTCATATGATCAACAATTCTTTGAATCTGAGTTTTTTCCTGATACATGACTAGTTACTGATTGTGGGTTTAGTCTCTTTGGAGTGAATAAGCTGAAATACTCAATTCAGTTTGTGCAAAAGGGTATGAGTGCTGACCATTAGACTGTACTAAATGAAAGAAACCTTATTTTTCCAGAAGGTACCACAATTTCCTTTATTATATAGGGTTAATTTAAGGAGCTCTTTGCCTAGCCAGTGTCTGGTAACTATATTCTAGCAGCATTAATATTTATGCTAGTTATTGCATACTGCTATTTACATATTGAGAGATACTGTTGGGAAATCAGAGCTCTGCTGTATTTGGCAGTGCCTGAACATGGTGACTGCCAAAAATGTTTGTTTATGCAGTTACTGGATAGTCAGCCAGTAGTATCCTTTCAGGGCCATTTCAGAATGTCATATTAATAAACCTCTTGAAACCAGGGAATTAAAAGAAATAAGCCTGTCTTTTCCCTTTTCTGAGCAATGCCCCTTGCCACCTGTAACCCATATTCGTGCTCTCCTTTTCCAGATGGTGTCTTTACTGGTTTCTCTAAGACAAGTCTGTTATCTTCCCACTCCTTATTGCAAAACTTACATGGATGTGAGCAGTGTTAAAATGTATTCATTTATATGAGTTCTCTACTAAAACACAACTAATAGAGGTAAGAATCATCAAGGTCTGTTTCACTGTATTTGTAGGGATAAAAGATTCTGACTTGTCTCTACGTGTTTAATTCTGATGTATTTATAAAGAATGGATTCACTGAGAAGAAACAGCTTTTTTTTGTTTGTTTGTTTGTTTTGGGGTTTTTTGTTTGTTTGTTTTTGGTGGGTTTTGTTTGTTTGTTTGTTTTGGGTTTTTTTTTGTTTTAAGATACTGCACCTACCACAAAGGGTGTGAGATAGCTGGGTTTTGCCTGTCCGGAACTCTTAAGTAAAATAAAATTAAAAAAAAAAAAAAGAAAAAGAAAGAAGAAGAAGAAGGAAAAAATAAGTCAGGATTTCTTTTTCTAAGTTTGTCAAATTCAGGAGTTACTGCAGTTAGAAACACTCCTACTTAAAAAATTCACCTCTGCCTCTACCTTTTCAAATCATTTAACTTCAATTGATAAATCATATTCTGTGCAATAAAAGTATGTTACATGAAAAGCAAAATTTGAAATGCTTTAATCAATCTTGACTGCTAAGGTTATGTCTTCTTTTCTGTATAGAAGTTAAAACCACATGCCACCTGTGGAAAAATGTTAAGTGAGGGAGAGGGTGAAAGAAATGGTTGATTCCACAGACCTGGCCCAGTTTAATTTTCAGTAAAATCATCAAGGAGAAGCTTATAAGTTTATGAATCTCATTATGTCAAATCATGTTAGTCTCCAGATTATCTTTTCTAAAGGAAAGACTACTGTGTTTCATGTTAAAATATTAACCACTAACTGATCAAATTTACTATACTAGTAACTTAATTGTAATTTTAAACCTTCTATGAAACCAGTGTATCCAAAGTGTCCATAAATAAAATCTCTTTTGTGGCAGTTTTTTTACTGTAAAAGAAAATAGATTGCATCAGTGAAATCTTTTGTATATGACACAGTCATAACAGTATTAATAATGCTATTGTGTACTAAATCAGAATGTCTAATGATTACTCAGTTCAAGCTTAGTCTTCAAGCAAATGAAAAAGAAAACTGGGAAAATGCAAAGAGAAGTTGATTCTTCTTACACTCATGTAGGTACTCATCTTTATGACTACCAGATGGTTAAGTTTGATAGAAGTAATCCAGCTTGATTTAAAATCTAAACTAACTTGCATTTCTTTGTCCAGTAATACTTTTTTTTTTTTTCTCACCTCCAAAGGCCTCAGTGATTGCCATGCTTTCAATCCCACCACCCAGAAGTTTACTGGAGAAGGGAGAGGATTATAATATAGTTAATCAAACAAAATCATATGCAGAAAGTAAAGAGACATTTTTACTACTTTTAGAAATATTTTTTTTCTGCCTTACACCTCCTCACTTCATGCATTAAGTTCAGGGGCACTAAATGATCACTGATTCACAAATAATTAACCTCCCTTTCTCCATCCAAGAGAAAGATCTATTGAAATAATTTCTGGAAAGAAGAGAGAAAATAACATTTGAAAAGATAACATTCCATAAGAATATTTCAAGGGAGGTCTTGAAGACATACCATTTGACATGAGATGTAGAGGTTGCTTTGACTAGATCAAAAAATATTATGTTGGAGGATTTTTGGATGCAGATTGTGCTTGTTTACAATGATTGTACAATGACAATGAAGGCAGCTTGAGCCAGCACTGGCTCCCAATGCAAAGTAACCTGTGTGTCCTAGTTGAATACTTATTCCATTATATTTTTGTGTTTCATCAAATATAATAAATATAATAAATATGATTATTGGAACAATTTGGCCTAAGAAAGGATTTAAATAGAGATAAGCTTACTCAAATTCCTGGCTGCCAGTAGTAATATGAAATACCATCTTACGTTTTTCACTGTACTCAGAGGCAGTCAGGAAGCCTGGTTCCTAAGGAAAACCAAAGAGAACACAAGATATTTATTTTAACTTTAAGTTAAAGCTAAAGAGCAGTATCCCACTGAAGTATCTTTTTTTCTACTCTAACCTAATTTACACAGGTTGCGTATGAAAAGCACTACAGCATTTGTCTGGTTGTTGTAGAGTATAAAGTATTATCCGCGTAGAGTAAAAAGCAGAATAATTTTTAAAATTACCTTGATGTGGTGAAAAGGTCTGTTAAGATAAACACTGAACAACATTTTGCAGAGCCCAGCATTAGTTTAAACTATCAGGAAAGTGGTGGTCTTACAATAAGCTTGTTTGCAGCTTCTTTAATCTTGTCCACTTTGGCCTCTGAAAGCCCTTTTACATTGCATAGTGCCCGTCTTGTGGTCATCTGGATTCCTTTGATTGTGCAGATCCCAACTGACTTCAGTTTTTTAATATCTGCCACGTTCTGTGAAGAAAGTTCCCTTCTATGACTACTCAGGACAGTTAACAACTAAAAGGCAAAGTAAACCTTTGAATTATATTTTATTACACATTCATATGCATGTGTATTTTCACCAAGAAATAGACTTACAGTGAACTCTTCATGGTGTAGTTTGTGATAGCAACACCAGAAGGTTCTGAGTAAAATCATGGTGCAGAGACCAGATCCTAGTGCCTTTGAGAGAAAGGTGTCTTGGGTCCAGTTCTATTTATTTGGCCCTGTTCTATGTCAGTCTTTCTAGATTCAAGATGGTAGTAAAGCAACTGTACAGATTATTGCAGATAGTGTGGAGCCCAACCTTGTAAACCCTCTATCAATCTGGCCCTTAGCACAGATAATCTGTAAACCAGATATTCTGATTGTGGATAACTGGGAGCTAACTTGCAAGGCTTGTCATAAGCTGATTCTTAACTGCTGTTCTGGTTCTGCAGGTTCACAGTGTGTCCAGCTTAAAACACAGGTATCCTTCAGACCTGACTGACACTTTGTGCTGGAGGGAACTGCAAGAGTTCTTAATAAACTGGATGCACTGTGACTTCAGTTAGCACCCTACTCACACATTTTGTCTCCTCTCACCTCATTTTATTATTCCCACATCACTGTAAGCAACAGATTACTCTCAAGAAAACATACTATGTAAAAGGTGTGGGATAATGCTCCTATTTACCATTTCCAGACATGTTTTTTCTTTGAAGAAAAAAAAAAAAGAACTGGATGTACCATCTATTTATCTAGAATGTGTGGGTGCATGGGACATAAGAAGGGAGGGAGGTTATGCAAGAAATTAGTCATCTTCATTTGGAAGCTTATTTTTCATCCTGTGATGTTTTTTTATTATTACATTAATAGGGATGAGTGAGGTAAAATCAACCATGAATAAAAATGACTCTTTGATCCAAATGAATATAACAAGATGATCAGAGAGTTGGGACACCTCTCCTATGAGGACAGGCTGAGAAAGCTGGGGTTGTTCAGCTTAGAGAAGGGTCCAGGGACACCATATAGTGGCCTTCCAGTAGTTAAAAGGGGCCTACAAGAAAAATGTGGAGGGGCTCTTCACAGGGAATGTAGTGATACAACGAGAGGTGAACCTTTACCTCATGTTGCAGCCCTCTCCCAGTTATGTGCCTCTGGGGTGGAAAAGGAAGCTAACTGAGAATTTACAAATAAAACTCTCTAAATTATATTTTTTGGTGTGATTTTGTTTGGATTGATTTGCAAATCCAGTTCACAGGATGGCTACAAAAGTAGATGTGCCAGAAGAAGGATTCTAGGAGCAGGAATACTCAGCAGAGGCTGCAGGGTCACAGCACCTTAATTTGCAAAGAAAACTTTTTTTGGGAAAAAAAAAAAAAAGTCAAAGCCCAGCCCTGGTTTTGCTGATCTGACTTTCTTTGTGGCCACTCTGCCAGATCTAGTAAATAGTTCTCTCTTTACTGCTAGGGAAAAAAAAAAAACAAACTCATGCAACTCTAAACAAATTAATTTAACAGATGTGGGTCATCATATGCTCACACAAAGATTTTTAACTGGCACAGCTGAGACCAAAAACTCCTTCTGGGGTGTGGGAATAACCACTTGGAAGGAAGGGAAAAAAAAAAACCCAAACCAGAAAACAATTATTAATCTAGAAGAACAGCCTAAGTCATCCTTTATTTTCAAGATCTTTTCATACTTTACCATTCTTCGCATACCAAGTCTCATTTAATTTTGACAGGCTAGTACAGCTGCCTTCCAGCTCAGTCTCTTTGGTCAACTTGTTAAATTTTTTGCACAGAAATTTGTGTCTTTTCCCTATGTTCCCATAGTTGGAGCTTCCAACCTCATGATCCTTCTTCAGAACTCTCTTAAAAACTGTCAGTTAGTTGCCAATAAAAACAGTTGACAATTGCATGGTGAGCTGAGTGACTACAATGCTGTTAATGCTGTCTTATGGTGTCTGTGTCCTTCCTGTCTGTATCTATCCGTAGTCATTTATAGTAGAGTTAAATGTTACATTTCTTTGGGCAAACCCAACTTTTTATTCTGCTTTTATAACACTGAGTGTAATAAGGTTCCAATCCATGGGCCAGTCTCCTGGATAACCATATAGTAATAGTAATTCAAATAAGTAAGTCGTGTTTATATGATAATAATGAAGATGACAATGATGATAACAATTATAGGAGTTCATATTTGATGAAGAAAACTAACACTGACTTCTCTAACTACTAATATTTTCCTCACTCCCACTCTACCCATTCACAGGCACACTGAAAATAGTACAGCAACAATTGTCATGATGTAATTTCACAGGCACCAGAAATGCAGGAGTAATTACAAAGATTGGCAGGAACAGGAAATAATCTATCACAGTTTTCAAATAAATTAGCAAGTAGTTGTTTTTTCAAGAGTGCTGGGTGCTAAGTACTTTGAATATCTTGCCACTTTATTTAGAAGTCTGATGGGAATGAGATTTTCTAAAAACCTGTCTTATCACCAAAGGCAAAACTTGCCTTCATATGACTGATTTAGAATTTATTTCAAGGTGGAATTTCAGTTATTTATATCAGTGTGTATATGCTTTTGGAAATAACCTTACAATAGCTTTAAATGGACTACTCTGTGCAGTATAGTCACTGCTAATACTTACAATTCCATGTTTCTGTAGCAGGTCAATATCCTGAAAAAAGGATTCCTAGAAGGAATAGCAGGGGGAAAAAAGTAAACCTTTGTAAATATTTAAATATTTTTCCTTAACAAAACACTAATACTTGTTGGACTGCCCAAATAAGCAAAGCCATAGTGAGCCATGAAGGCCTATACATTTCCTATCACCTTTTTCATAAAATGTATCTTCACAGGCAAGGAATCCTCTCCTGTGCTAATAAAACTTATATTATGATCATCACCTTGTTCTTTTCCAAAACAGTTTCTCGATCTTTTCAGTCTGATGAACATCCCTTGGAAGCATAAAATTAACCAATAGTCCCCTTATGTTTAATATAGAAGTGTAAAATATGAAGTGTAAAATATAAAGAAATAATGGTAATCCTCTTAAAAATTGTGCATAGCTTTTGAAAGGTTCATGAAGAGTACTTGAAGAACAAGGCTGTACAGGGACTAAGAGAATGAGATTTTCTTGGTATTAGACTTGAACAAAATTCTAAATGCACTGAACTCCCTGATGGTCTTTGGGGACCTCCTGTCTTTCTCTGAATCTCATAACATTATGAAAATACCTTCAGATAATATTTGGCACACATTTTTTTCAATAAACCATAAATTTACCTCATCATCCTGGTACCCTAGTTCTTCTTGGACTACTTGATCCTCCATGGCCTTCATCATGAAAGGGCAGGCAATAAAGTATTGGTCACTACTGGGAAATGCAAACAAAGATAGTATTGAGGTAGCAATAAATAAATAAATTATTATAAGGGGATTTCTAAGAACTCCTTGAACTACAGAAACTTTGCAGTATGCCATCATATATAGATTTAAACCTGGATTCTGCTTCCAACACTTCATTACCAGACCAAAAGGAGATGATCTAACCAGATAGTAAGGGTCTGCCTAATTTCTTTACAAAAGTCTTTTGTATAGAGAGGATGGGAGAAGTGAGAAAGGAACTATTAGAATTTTAGAATTATTTTGTTTGGTGCTTGGGATGAAAATACAATGAAGTCATGTTTGATAGAGTTAATAAATAAAATATAAAATCAGCTCTTTCTGGTAGTGTCAGGATATAGTTAATTTCTGTTTCAGAACCCTGGGAATTATGGAATGAGAAATCATCCTTTCACATCATGTGTTGTATCAATCAGAAAAAAAAAATACAGTAAAACATTACAGTAAAAAAATACTTGAAGGGATATTAGTAACCCACTTATCTTCAAATACTGAAGAAAGAAAAAGAAGTAATGCAAAAGGTATTACAATTGTATTATAATCCCCTTCTCCACTAAAAATGTCCACTTAATCCTGCACTCCAAGCACAGCTGAACAGGTTATAGGACTGCTCTTCTACTCCCCATCCTCAGGCAACTGGCATCTCATAGCAGAAGAAGGAGTGATAAAAGAAAAATCAAGGAGTAATCAAGGTTGGTAAAGGGCCTTACAGACCAGATGCACATTTTGAGGATCTCTATAGCAAGCTATAAAACACCAAACTTTGTAGAAATGTTTGTTTATAGTAGTCAGCTGATAATATGCAAAGCTAAACAACAACTACTGCAGAAGTGCCTGCAGCTACTAGTTGGAGATCTGTGATATATACTCTTGTAAAGGCCCAGGCCTGCAGTGACTAAGAAAAGCAGGAAGGAGATAAAGGAGACATCAGCAATAAAGAGATGAAAAAAACCCTGTGAGGAAGACTGTGCTGGCACTCAGATAACCATTCAAGACCACCAGGGTGGGTTGGAACCAGGGCAGAGAACTATGTGAATGAACTACAAGAAATAATCGTAATAGCCCTACCTCTTAATAAGAATATGTATGCTCTTGTAACATAAATTGTGGCTTGTGTGCAGGATTGATGGAGCAATCCCACCTGCACCCAGTAATAAAATCTACCTACTTCATAACTCTGCATGAGTTTTGGGGTTTGTTTCGCAGGTCAGGAGACAGACCCAGATCTGTGCCTTCCTGCAGGTTAGGGGGGAAAATAGATAAATTATGCCACACGGTACTGAAAGCTTTAGAGATGAACACAATCCTCCTGCTTAGTGGAGAGGCCTCCTGCTGCTGGTGCATTGGCTCGCTGAAGACCAGGAGGATTTCAGCCACCAATGCCTGCAGTGAACCAGATAAAAGGGTGAAAGTCTGAGCCAACACAGCAAATCCATAAACAAGCAATGATCTTTTCGAGGCAACACAAACAGTTTTGTGCCACCTCGGGTGCCTGACTCCTGCTACTGCCCTGGTAACTAATTCCTTAGGATATGAGAGCAAGCCCTGTGTGCTGCACTCCTTCCAACAGATGCAGGCTGTTGGTGTGACAGAGACCTAGACCCAGGGCACAATATTGGGTTTTTAATGAGTGGGTTTTGAACTGGCAGGAGCATGGCAGCCGACTTGACTGCTGCCGCCAGGGTGGGAGATGATCTGGCCTGCTCCAAGGGGCACTGTGGTGGAATTTCACATCCCTTGACTCAGCAGAAAATAAATTATTAATCCTCTATCAACGCATGTATTTATTTGGTCTTTCCCTTGCCAGCTGCCTTTTCAGGGGATGCAAATTTCTATTCCCAAAGGGCAAGGCACTGTGGAATTGGGTGAGGCCCTGCGGAATTGCCCTCCCTCGTCGAGCACCAAAATCCCCTGTCAAAATGGCTGTAAATAAAGCTCAGCTCATCCCCGGGCACCCCCGGGAGCACGGAACTGTGAGTGCTTACGGCTTGCAGCGGCTGTGAACTCGCCAGAGCCGCCCGGGGTGCCGTGCCTGCCCGTCCGCCTCCTCCTGAGGGAACCGCCCGGGCGCTTTTCCCGCCGGAGGGGGCTGCGGGGCCCGGGGGCGCAGGGCCCTCCCGCCAAAACGGGGCGGCCGTTAGCTACAAGCGCAGTCCTGCCGTGAGGGAGGCTTCTGACGGGAGCGGTGACTGCCTGACTCTTTCCTAACCCCCGCACTGAAATGCAGTTGTGTTAATGTTCTCAATCACGTTAGTCTTCTAAAGCATATCAACTGCTGTATTTGCCACTTCTACGGAATGTTATATCGCCCTTTGTTTTACACCTGACAAAGACAGGCTCGATTAAAAACATTGCGTGGGGTTGGTTTGGAGGGAGATCAGTTCAACAGCTTCACTTTTTTCATGGTGCTACACACGCAGCTTCCTCAACAGGGCATGTCTGTATTGGATGGCTAAAATCCGTCAGAAAGCTGGAAGGGAACTCACTCGCCTAAAGTCACAGGACAAGAAAATGATGCTGAGTCATACACATGACTTACCCTGCTATTTTAGAAGGATGGAAAAGGCACTTCTTACAATACAGATACTTCCACAAGACTTCTGCAATCTTCTTGCAGACAGTATTTGGAAAGCAGTCACCTGTTTTAGCTCACCTCCAGCAGCACAATTAGTACAGGACTGTGGATCAAGGAGATCTCAGTGTACAGGAGTTCCTGGCTGCCCCTCACAGTTGCTGTCCTCCTGGGTAAGGGGATTTAAATGGCAGAAGGGATGGGGACAGCATCTCAGCTTGTTTTAAGTTGCTTCTGAAAACTTCCCACCCTCTGCCTGTGGAAAGTTGGGAGTATGCATGGGTGCCATCGATGTCTTGGTCCTATCAAGCGCTAGCTAAGTTATGAAACCAACCAACAAAATCCACAGCCCCTAACCATCATCAACGCACCACAGGAGTGCTCACAGGGTTCCTCATTCGAGACATCGAGTGGTTTATCTAAAGTCTAACCCTGGGTGCCCAAGGCTTTGTACAGAGGAACTGGCTGGCACTGCTTTCGAAAACAGCATTATTCCGCAAGAGCTATTCCAGAAGAGCACTTAGGCAGACAGCCCTTTAAAGACAAATTCCTTTGCAAAGTATATTTTTATTCCAGAACAGAATGCACATGCACGGAGTGATCCTTCTGGTGCTGCTGCACAGCTCTGCAACAGCTAATGCCTCTGTAAACAACCTTCCATCCATTATCTTTCTAGTTTGTAAAATACTTCTCAGAGGGGTTGATGAATGCACAGAATCTGAAGATCATTTCCCATCTCAAAGTGCTACTTGGGGCAATAGTTTACATTGTACATCTTGAAAATGTGTGATCATTAACTGCTCATTCGGCTGCCAGCTGGTGCCGTGCACCGTACCCCATCACATTACACACCAACCAGGTGAGTCAAGTCATCCCAGGGCTTGCTCCTTCCCTTCTACAGGTTCCCCTACTGACCAGTGCACCTCCAGCCACAGGTGAGCCACTGGCAATGACAAATACTGTTGCAATCTGCTTTTGTTCTCACTTAAAATCATCTACTGGTTCAGACAAGACAAAATCCAAGTCAATCTATTACCATAAAAATACTAAGCATCCAGCTGATCTTTTCATCCCTACAGACCACTTGATTCCATGGTGGCAATAGGGAAATCATGTGGGGTTTTGTGGGTTTGGGTTGGGTGGTTTGTTTGGGTTTTTTTGGTTTGGTTTGGGGTTTTTTTTGTTTGTTTTGTGTGTGTGTTTTGTTTTTGTTTTTGTTTTTTAGTTGGCTGGTTTTGATTCAGATGTATGTGGATCAAACGGATTAGAGTAAAATATACAAGCTAATGCCTTCTCTGAACTTTCAACTTGGCAGTTTGCCTGTTACTAACCAGGACACAGTAATCTGACATTTGGCCTTCCAGAATGTAACCCATGAAGAGTCAGTCTGGTATACAAGTGTACATTTATGTCTGAATTGTTTGGGGAAAACTGTGCCTTCTGGTTTCCATAGGAATGCTTTTCACTCACAGTTTGGCCCAGACTAAAACTGACACATCTGAAATCTTCCCAGAACTGTGGAATGCTTCTTGATAAAGATGCAGCAATTTCTTCACGTTCTTTAGCTCTCCTTTCTCTGGCAGCAATTGCTGGGTGGATTTTTTTTCCACTGTAAAGCTGCAAATGCATGTTGGGGAAGGAGGGAGGAAGAGAGAAAGTGAAGTAATATTGAATGCAATCCAAGTATTAACAAGGTAAAAATTTCTGTGTGTCTCCTACAGAAAAGGAATATAGAGAACTAAGAGGAACCACAAAAACTGTATGTATACAGTAGGTCTCAGGATAAAACTGGCAAAATACCAGATCAGCTTCATCAGTCAGGCTGGGATAACAAGAGGGCTCTATTGCTAAAATGGAATTACTGAGAGGAATGACTGGGGACACCTTATTATGGCCTTTCAATACTTGAAGGGGGCCCGTAAGAAACATGAGAACAACCTTTTTAGGAGGGCCTGACTAAGAAAGGGTAGATTCAAACTAGATTTAAGGAAGACATTTTTTACAATGAGGGTGGTGAAACACTGGTACAGGTTGCTCAGAGAAGTGGTAGATGCCCCCTCCCCAGAAATATTCAAAGTCAGGTTGGATGAGGCTCTGAGCAACCCAATGTAGTTAAAGATGTCCCTGCTTGCTGCCAGAGGGTGAAATAGATGACCTTTAAAGGTCTCTTCCAACCCAAAGCATTCTATGATTCTATGAGTCTGTAAGTCTATGAATAGAAAGGGTACTGAGAGACTTCTCTGTGCTAGCCTTTAGAACCTTAGGCAAAGTCTTGAGAAAACACTCAAATGCTACACTTTTGGGAGTGATCTTGCATTTAAAAGACAGATTTTGCTACTTCTAATTAATATTTAATCATAAGGACATGTTACAGGATTAGAGATCTTCTTTCTGTGCATCAAGATATCCTGTCCATACCATGGTTCAGCATTGCAGCTCTGGGGGAAATGAATTAGAGGGCTGTGCCCATTGATGAGAAATGCCAGGTCAAGTTAGGACCAAAACATATTGGAGGTGACTGGAGAAGGTGCCAAAGATAACTTATTAGTATCACAATACCAAGTAGAAAATTCAAGCATGGCTATTTTTCTAAATGAAAAAGAAATAATCTGTATGTCAACTGTACCAATGCAGTAAGTCATAGCACTCTGAGCATTGTGAGTTTCATTTTCTTTGTGATCATTTTAATAGGTGATTGTGAAGTAGTTCTTCATATATGGTGAAAACTGACATGGTAAAACAAGTTCAGACTGGAACAAACAAAGCTGCTTTTAAGCTTTGCAAAACCTAAACCCAGTTAGAGGCATAGTCTATCAGAAAGATAAAGGAGATAACAAAAGGGATTTTCTTTTGAGAATGCACAAGGATTTTTTTTTTTTTAATGTAAGACAAAAAAGCAAACTACTAATAGAGAACAATAGGACTGGAAGGGACATCAAGAGATCATCTAGCTCAAAGCAGAATCAGCTAAAACTTGGCAGGTGATTATTTGCTGGGGAGGCTGAAGATTTTCTTTTATCAGAAATCTCTGAGAAAGAATCAGACGATTTCAGTGCTTGGCTGTCCTTGCCATTGCCCTTATTTCCCACCATTCACTATGTAATGCAATTTTGTTTATAAAAATATGCATCCTACCTTCAGCTGTCTTCTAGTTTTAAAGGTTGGATGACTGTGAGTCTTATTAATGTCTGCATTCTTGCGTTTTCTACCCCAAGTGAGAAAAAAATGCTAGCATATCCAGTTCTAAAAACCTGCTCAAACCTGCTGGGCTGTCTGGTGTTGTGTACAGTTTGCTCTTACCTGCTCATGGATTTGGGGGCTAAAACACTGTACCCATGTAACCCTGTAATGCAGTATTTCCATTTTCAGTAATTTGTATCAAACTCCTGAGGCCTCAGGGCTGAGGCTTGTCAGGCTCAGTTTGTTTGAACTTCATTCAACCCTTCTGTACTTTTTACTTGGTTAGCTGTGACAGCAGTTTCCATAATTAACCAGGTCTACAGATAATTTGTTTTACTTCTGTTTATCTGTGTGGTACAGACAGTGTTTTATATAAATAGCAGTAACAGTTATTCTAGGTAGAATGAGAGATTTACAACTACCATACGGATGCAGTGCAGAGAAATACAGGCCTGGTGCAATAGCAGAGGCCTTGAAAGGTGGGAACACAAGATGTGCAGAGGAGTACAGGCACAAAGATAACAAGCAAAGCACAGGCTTGGCACTGGAGACCTGATGGCTATAAAAAAACTCACCAATGATCAGTCAAAGAAATGCTGACCTGGAGCTGGATGAAACTGGTTTTAAGGGTAACAAAGAGCAGAAAAAAATAGTAACTAACATATGTAACAGGCACCACATACCCTGAAATCAATATAGCATGGCTCTGCATACCAGTGAAGAAAGGTGTAAATGCATGCTAGCAAAGATTTTAAAATTCTGCCAAGTGCATCCTAGAGCAAGGAAAGAGAAACCTTCCACATGAGGATCATATGCTCCCAGCAAAACTCCAGGTGCTGACAACTTTCCCTATCACGCCCCCAGCACACACACCAGAATGAAACCATCCACCTTAAAACCCGCAGTGAGTGAAATACAAGGAAAAGGAGCAGAAGCCAGGAGACATATATGTTGCCATTTTACAGAAGTGCTTTCACTGCAGTATAGAATCATAGAATCATAGAATGGTAAGGTTGGAAGGGACCTCAAGGATCATCTAGTTCCAACCCCCTGCCATAGGCAGGGACACCTCCCACTAGGACAGGTCACTCAAGGCCTCATCCAACCTGGCCTTGAACACCTCCAGGGAGGGAGCAGCCACAGCCTCCCTGGGCAACCTGTGCCAGTGCCTCACCACCCTCATTGTAAAGAACTTCCTCCTAACATCCAGTTTAAATCTCCCCTCTGCCAGTTCAAACCCATTGCCCCTTCTCCTGTCATTGCAAGACCTTGTAAATAATCCCTCCCCAGCCTTCCTGTAGGCCTCCTTCAGATACTGGAAGGCTACTCTAAGGTCTCCTCGAAGCCTTCTCTTCTCCAGTCTGCAGAGCCCCAAATCTATCACCCTGTTCTTAGAGCAGAGCTGCTGCAGCCCTCTGAGCATCTTCGTGGCCCTCCTCTGGACCCGCCCCAACAGTTCAATGTCCTGAGCAGACCAGTAACAAAATGGACAGACATGGATTAAGTCATTTGTAGTTAAAATTCATTCCTTTAAAAATCTATTACTGAACATATTTCTAACCCATGCTAATATATAAATATTATTAATCTATTTTAAAGCAGCTTTTAAATCTTTAACAAAATCATTTTTTTCTGCTTGGGAGGCTGGTGCTGTGATCTCCTCCAATTTATCAATCTCTGTCCAAAAATCTCTATTGCAAGAAATGGAATGTAATTGGGAAAATATATTACTCTGAATTATGAAATGTATGCTGTGGGAAATACAGCTCTTTTTAAAACTGGGAGAGCTTTCTAAATAGCTTTTGCAAATACGAAAAGAACTGCTCATGACATGCACAGATTTTTGTTCTGGAATAAGTGCACCTTGTTCTGCTTTAGCTCAATCAACTTTATGATAAACAGGAATAACTACAATAATGAAATAAGACTGCCCATGCATATAGCTAAGTGGGAGCAGGAATTGCTGCTCCATACATCTTTGTTCATTTGAATTGACCTCCAATATCAGATAAAATAAGAAAGCGATAGTAACATTCACCTGGTATGAAACTGTTATCAGGCTTCAAAGTCAGTGACAGTGCTACTGACAAGCTTGCATTTGAATTAAAGCCTGGTTAAAGTCCACGGGTAAGTGGTTGAGTAAACATTCCTCCGTTGGCAGATGAAATGGGAAGCCATCACTCGGCGGAACGAAGTTCATCTCACAGCCAGCCAGGCAGTAGGGTTAGGTTTGGACTGACCACAGAGCATGGCCAGGTTCCCACATTCCCTTCAACTAAAGTCTCCCATTTCAGCTCTCAGAGCCTGAGTTTTGGTTTGAGCCAAGAGGGCATTGTGCTCTCCCTCATCTAAACGTCTTTGCATTTCTCCTCTTTGTATTCACTCTCTTGCTCATCTGAACAGTGAAAAGGAAAAGATGGGACCAGGCAACTAGGGGATGGGGAAGAGAGACAGGAAAAGACTGCCTTAGCAAGGTGTTGGACCAGTTTTACCATTTTGTGGACTCTCTCACCATACCTGTAGACTTCTCTTGGGATGAATGCTAATTCAGGAGGTAGAATTTGCATAGTGTCAGCTTTACACATTGGCGTATGAGACAGAAAAAGAAGAGCAACAGGGGCCTTAGGAGGAAGCCTAACTCATCAGAAAGGGAGCTAAGAAAATTGTTCACAGATGCATCTGCCATGCTACAGAACACAGGACTGTGTTTGTATTCTTCACACCAAAGAAATTCTGACTCCTAATAAAAGCGAGCTGGAAGTGCTGCAAATATCATCCCAGCTGTTGTGGCCAGCAGAGTCAATGATTCTGTAACTTATTCACACACTAGCATTGAAAATTAATCTGAAAAAGACACAAAGCAAAGCAGCTTTATCCACAGAACAGAGGACAGCAGATTTTTTAGTGTTACAGCTAAAAGCCCTGTAATTCATGGAATGTTTT
>WBNM01020184.1:92255-105310 GCA_013399055.1 Ramphastos sulfuratus
CCCCCCCAATACATTGCAGCTCACAGAAGCTGAGTGTTTCTGTTGTCAAGTAGGGTGAATAATGACTTTGAGTACACTACTCCATTTTGTACCCAGGACAGCATTTTCAGTGGTGTGCTTCAAAAAAGAAAAACATATTTCATGTGCAGCTAACAGAAAATTTTTAATTCCCAGGTCAGAGCAGAATTCACTGGTCAGAGAGTGGCATTTTAGAAGAGAAAACATGGTTAAATTCACCTTTGGAAGAGGTTCATTGCTGGTATTTGAGACATTACTTCATTGAAAAAAAAAAAAAACAAACAAAAAACCAACAAAAACAAAGAAGAAAAGCAGAAAAACTTTGATTGAAAAATTTATCATTTTGACAGTGTTTCCACATATCTTATGAAAAAGTTAAGGCTTTCTACCTCAGCCTCTTGGTTGATAGCAGCTTTTATTCTAATCAGCCATGCTGCAGAACTGAGCACACTCTTCTTTTGGCCAGTTTTCTGCTCTTGGCTTTGCCTGCTGCTTCTGGTAGTGAATTTGTATGTAAATCACAGAGAAGAAAATCCAATCTTGCTCCATTTGTATTCTGTATGTTTGCCTGACTAGTGGCCAGAAGAGATCATAAGCAGATGATTTTTTTTTTTAAATCCTGAAACTTGCATAGGCATTGACTGCATCATCACACAGTTATTTTTAGTTTAGGGTAATATTTAGAGCCCTTGGGATTTGTAATTAACTTTAAAATATTGCACATAGATTTTGCTGCACATAGAACCTTAATTTTCAGTGATGGTCCAGCTAATAATTTTCTTCACTCTTGCACTTTAAACTTCAGAGATGCATGAGCCTGGTTATATCTTGTTTTATTCCTTGTTCCCCTTTCCTTGGATTGTCATGGTTTCTTTACCAGCCTTACTGGAAGTGTGTCTATTTCTGAAACATTTTCTCTGTCCATAGCTGAAGAAAGCTTTTAATCTCTTCTCCTCATGTTTTTGCTGAATTGGTGATTTTAAATCAATCAGTGTAGATGTCTTTGAAACTCAGTGCAGGTGCACAACTCCTACTTGGTTAACGATACCCCAGTACCTCCTACTGGGGGTAGGTCTTTTTTCCTGTTTTGTCTGTCCCCACTGCTTTTTGTTTTTTCCCACTGGATTATTAAGGCAGCATTTCCTGCTTTAATGGCAGGCAATCCAAAACAGAGGAATAGGTCAAAATTTCTCTCCCACATGACCTCTGTTCTTAGGGCAATGACTATGAGACAAGTAGGAAATCACATGACATACACATATTTGACTTCAAAATAGTATTTTAGTATTGAACTGCAGCCATGAGATGTTCCCCACTGACCAGCCACTGTTCATCATGTCCTCAGCCAGCACAAATTATAGATAAGAGACTGATGAGAATAACAACCATCTTTCATCCCTGGCATTTGTTAGAAATGACTGAATGCCCTTGAAGGAACTCTCTCTAAAGAGAATCATCTCAGTCTGAACTGTCTCAGTGTCCTAGGTGTTCCTTCAGCTAGAGTAAGTATGCAGTAGATAGTTTGTCACCAACATTGTATTAAAGTCCCTAAGGAGCAACAAAGGAAGCTCCTTTGAGAAGCATACAATGCTAGACACTTCAAAACTGTCATCATTATGAGACTAAAAATATTTGCAAAGCAGTAAGGTTTAGAAGCTGTACTTGTCAATAGTTTGACACAACAGAAGTTGTTTCAGCTCTTGAAGGAGCTGCTTCCAGAGAAAGGAGTAAAGTCCTTTCACCCATTCTCCCCGGGAAGCCTAAAGGTTATATGAGGTGATAGAGAGAGGACCTTACTGGCTTAGGGACAGAACCCATGCAGGAAAACTGACAAAGAAGCAACACTAAGACATGCAAAGCAATCCTGCTTCCACACTCCCTTTACATGAGCAAGTGCCCTCAAGAATCTTTTCTGTGTTGCAGGGCATATGTGGGTGCCAAGAAGATCAGCTGTGTTGGCAGGAGGGAGAAAAATTCACTCACTCTATCACGTCATCTCCCATCCGTCTCCAAACACTGCATCACCTCTCTAGGTGAGATGCTATTTTTAGTCTAGTTTTGAGCATATGTTGAAACAGCTCCCAAACACTTTCCTTCTCAGCCATTTCAAGCTTTGCATCTTTGGTCTGGAGGTCTGAAATAGTAAATATTATCAGTTACCTGGCACATGTCAGTGAATCCAATACCTAGGGAAGTATTTGCACTGATTAAGCACATGCAAGAGGATACACACAAACAGCTTTGATAGGTTTGACAAACATGTACACACATATGTACACACACACACTCTGCTTCTTATACAGGGAACACATATTACAGCATAGCAAAGGCTTTCAGAACAACAAGCCTGCAAAGTCTTAGTAAAATAAACAATATTTTTCCTTTTCTTCCCAGCTTTATACCTGGAGAAGTCACTGTTTGTATTTTGTCTGTTTGGGATTAGAAGACTTTGGTTTTTGAAGTTGGTACTTGCTAGAAGCTCATTGATGTCTTAGTTCTTTCAAGAAAGAAGAAAAGCAGAAAAACTTTGAGTAGTTTACCATGTTGGTAGGAGTAATGCCTTAATTCTCATGTGTTTTCTAGCACATCCACAAGTGATTCATAGCTGTTTCCAGGGCAAAGTACAGCAGCCACTAGTGCTAACAGCACCACATTGCAGCCATAGGAAAGGGAATAAAACCACCCTCTCCTGCTGAAACGGCAGGAGAGATCGCAGGGTCATAGAAGGTACTTACAGGCTTGCAAAACAGCTCTGACACCAGAGTAATAATGTCCTTATCTAGTAAAAAGTAAGCAGTGGAACTATTCCATAAAACATCCAGCCAAGTTGGCTGTCTCCAACAGATTTATTGACTCAATTAATTGCCTTAACACAATTAATAAAGCACAACACACTCATGTGTTTCACTGTGCAGATCTGGGCAAAAACCAGCACTAACATAGTGGTTATTCTATTGTTCTAAGCCAATTTTATCAGCAAATTAATCTCTCTCAAATATCTACTCCTTGCATAATTACTCAATGAAACAGGTTTCCCCCTTTACACTGCTACAGTGACAAAGCAACACTGAGAGAGCTCTTTCCAACACTCAGTAATGGCAAGACCATGGTTGTGGTGAGAAAAAAATCAATATGCTGGCAGTATAGCAGTAGCACTTAAATACAATCAAAGACAGGGATTCCAAAGAATAAAAGTGATATGGAGCCTGGCAGGATTGTTCTAATAATGTACATTAAGAAGAAAAATACACCAAACTCAATTTAGGTTGGTCAAGAGAAATAGATATTGTTGCTTCCACTTGTTGCAGACATGTGATAGCACAGAGTTTCATTAAGAAAAAAAAAATGTAGAAATGAGCAAGATGTAAATTGTGCATTGTGCCAAGAAAAGTCCTCTGTAATATAAGTAAATATAAAAGAAAATACTTCATATACTTAATTTCAGATTTTAAGAAGAATAACTTGTTTTCCTGCCACCTTGTTTTCCAGAGCTCTAGGTTTTAATAGAATGGGCAGACCTTATGACTAATCACCTGTTTCTTTTCCTGCTCTTCAACATGGAGTACAGGAAAAAACACAAAGTGTATAACATTTTCACTGGCTTCTGTATCAGGTTCAGTGTTCCCAGCCTCCTATTCACCATAGCCTCTCTGTACATTGACCACAACCATTCCTTCCACCATTCAAATGTTCTCCTATCCCACTTTACCCAAATATCCTTCTCTTGCTTTTTTCCTTCTGCCTTACTGTCTTTGCTCTCTGTGCTTAGAACTTTTCCCATCTTTGTGTGACAACCATTTTCCCTTTCTCCTAAATCATTAAGAAAGATCCAATTATTTTCTATTAGAGATTTCAAAGTAATTTGCTATTCTGTATCCAAGTACAGTGGTAATGCTCTTGCATTAGTGCATCATCCAGGCCATCAGGTCCCAAGATTGCAAAACAGAAATTAAATCAGAAGCTCATAATTAAACAGTGCAAGGCACCTGCAGTTCCCACTGACCACAAAATAAATGGCTATCATGGAGCATTTTGGAAAGTGTTACTATTTGTCTGGGTGACTAAATATCAAATAAGACATTGTTTTAGGTACTGCAATCCTTGTTTTTTACTGACTTTATTATCCTTATTTGCAGCCTGTTGGATGCTGTTCACCTGTCTGAGTTTCAATTACAAGCTTTCCCTTGTTCTATGCAAGGCTTGACATACTGCCACAATCCCTGACAAAAAGTTATCACTACCAGTTGTTTAATCTTGCAACTGAAGCAGCACATTACTTCAGCTGTAAATGAATGAACGAATTGTGAGAACTGCTTGCCTGCTGAGCCATGAAAACAATTTAGCTTTCTTTTGGAATGACAAGACTTATGTCTTCAGAGACTTGGATTTTAACCTGGGTTTATTTCCAAAATGAATTAAATTACATAGATGTGTGAACTGGGAATTAGTTTCTAAATATGACATGCTTTCCCTCCCAGTAACATTGAAAATACAAGACTCTTCAAAATGATCAAGCACTTGGTGCATAAGTCAAAGTTAAGCATAATTTTCTCTGTGCCACATTCTTTGCCTGCTTCTTTCCTAAAGGAAATGTCTACTGTATCTTGCCTGGAGAGCAGAGTACAGTCAGCAAGTGTTGCCTGTGGAGTGATGACCTGCAATGAGCAAAAAATCCTGAACAGCACTTTTCTTCCATCTTCATAGTGGGCTATACATGCTAAGCTTCACAGTATCTCATGGTGCAGTTCACTTGTTTGCATGGACAAAGCACACTTGATGTTCATGTAAGACATGAGATAAAATAAGCTCAGAAAGGGATTTAGAATGCAGGTCCTGTTTGCTCTCCCTTATGAATGACATGGCAGCTCAGCTCAAGGGCTTAACTTTCATCTTGTTTCCAGCTGGAGACAGAAATAAGAAATGGAGATATCCTTTCCCTAGATCCTCCCTGCACCCACTTATCAGGGTTTGACAGACTGGAGGTTTAGTATTTCCGTATTTCGTGGAAAGGATATCTTAAGTGACCTGGAGAAACAGATGATTGTGAAATTAAGAGAAGAAGGAATGGAAAGACAGACATGAAGCAAGCAGGGAGAAGGGACTATTTACAAGGCCTTGTAATGACAGGACAAGGGGTAATGGGTTTAAACTGGAAGAGGGGAGATTTAGACTGGATGTTAGGAAGAAGTTCTTTCCAGTGAGAGTGGTGAGACAGTGGAACAGGTTGCCCAGGGAGGCTGTGGCTGCTCCCTCCCTGGAGGTGTTCAAGGCCGGGTTGGATGAGGCCTTGAGCGACCTGTACTAGTGGGAGATGTCCCTGCCTATGGCAGGGGGTTGGGACTAGATGATCTTTAAGGTCTCTTCCAACCTTACCATTCTATGATTCTGTGATTCAGAGGCCTGTGAGCTTTGTATACAACATCTTGGCTTCATATACCATATGCAGCATGGCCAGCACATCAAGAGAGGTGGTTCTGCAACTCTGCTTAGCTCTGGTGAGACTATCTGGAGTACTGTGTCCAGTTCTGGGGCCCCCAACAGAAGAAGAACGTGGACCTGATGTATAACATCCAGAAAAGAGTCACAAAGATGATTAGAGGGCTGGACCACTTCTCCTATGAGGACAGACTGAAGGAGCTGGGTCTGTTCAGCCTGGAGAAGGTTCTGGGGAGACATTATAGAGATCTTCCAGTACCTGAAGGGAGCCTGCAAGAAAGGTGATGAGGGACTGTTTATAAGGAGATGTAGCAATAGGACAAAGGGCAATGGTTTTAAACTAGAGAAGAGTAGATTTAGATTGGGCATTAGGAAGCTCTGTGCTATAAAGGTGGTGGGATGCTGGAACAGGCTGTCCAGGAAGTAGGTGGAGGCCCTATCCATGGATACATTCAACATCAGGCTTGATGAGGCTCTGAGCAACCTGGTCTACTTAGGAATATTCTTGATTACTGCAAGGAGGTTGAACTAGGTGTCCTCTAGAGGTGTGTTCTGTGATTCTATGATGCACGCTTTTTCTGTTTCTTAAAGCATCCATGTTTCACACACCTGTACATTTAAGAAAGGCCCAGCTAAAGAAACGTAAACACGAAGAATGTGTGTGTGTGTGAATTCAGGGAAGAAGGGCAGAAACTGAGTTTAAAAACCAGGGTATAACTCAGCAGCATACTGCTTGCACAAACTGCATTTCCTGACACAAGCTAAACTACTCTCATCTATCAGCCACTCTGAAATTGCTCTGCAAAGCTCTGTTTTGGACCCATTAGGACTGAAACATGATCTTGTGAAACCAGAAAAGCAGCAAATATACAAGGTTTGATTCAGCAGTAAAGAGGGGGAAAAAATAGGGTATAAGGAAAGGAAAAATGACAACTTGTATATGCTTTTTAGTTAAGAGGTCATGGACATATTGTTCCTTTGAAAAACAAAGGCTACATTTCAGCCAAAGCAGTAACTGCAGTTGTGAAGAGGCAGTAATTAAGTAAAGAAGTGCATGATTTGGAAAAAAACAAACAAACAAACAAACAACAAAAAACAAGGGTCAACGATGAAAACATTTCTCATTCCTCCTTTCTTTAAAGCAGGTCATGTTAGCAAGAAAGAGCAATAAGGCAGGCTGTTAGCACAGATATTTAGAAATTTTTTGAGACAATAAAAGCCTCCTGTGTGAAGTGAAAGAAAATTAAGAATCTGGGAATAAGTAAATAATTAAAAGAAGGCAGAGGTGAATTAGATGAAGGCAGAGGTTGTCTGAAAGACAGAGGACAGACATAAGTAAGCAGAAATCAAAACCTTTTTTTACTCCATTTTATTAATTCTGTTATTAAGAGCTTTACTATCCAGAAGAAAAAGGCATGAACTTTCTTTACTATCACTTGTTGATTCCACACAGGGATAACACCCATACCACCCCAGTATCCTCAAAAGTGGCAATACAAGTGATAGTTGGATATTAGGATCCCTGCCATCATTAATTAATAGGTGTCTGCACAGCACTCCCAAAATTTCTGTTTGCAGAATAAGTATTAGGTTCGGATTGCTCCTGCAGGGACGAATTATCTCCATCTCGTTTTGCTGCCCTTGTGCTTTCATTGCCTTGCCGTAAGCACTTCAGTGAGGGCCTCCTGGTGGTGGAGGAGAGCATGAGGCTTTGTAAAGAGGTGAAACACCTGTTCCTCTGTCTCTCGAGTTGGCCATAAAGAAAAAAACAGAGAAAAAGAGGTGTCTGCATTGACAGTAAAATACAGGTGAGATATTCAATAACTGGGATACTAAAAAAAGGGGCATCACTAACTGCAGAGCACTGAGGCAACAGGAATTGTCTCACTGCTGAAGAGATTGGGAATGGAATTAATTTCAGTATGCAAAAAAAAAAATTTCATCAGTTTTAAACACGGTCTCATTTAGCTCACCAGTTAATGTAGCAAGTTTCAAGCAGTGATAATTATAATAAATATTCTCTTTAACATCAGAGTAAGCCTAGAGTACCTCTCCTGAATTCAACAGTCACTGGAACTTCCCTATAATTATAGATATAACAAAGAACAATAATAACCCTGCAGTGTGTATGAAACAAAAAGGAAAGAGAAACACCGTGGAGTTAAAAGTGGCTCAAATAGTATCTAAGCTGTAGATTCTGTATCACTCCTGAACCAAAACCACCAAAGATGCTGCAAATTAGGCTACCAAGAGCAGCTTGGATCCTTTCCAAAATGTACACTTTGTCATATGCTCCAGCTTCATTGTGTCATTCTCTCAGCCTTCCACCAGTGTGTCCAAAAACATCTTCATCAAGAGCTATGCAGCTTTCTTACATGATGACTGTAACATGTAGGTTCCTCTCTGTTTAATGAGCTTCTGCAGGTCCTGAGTGACAGCTGTAGTTATTGTACTGGGAGAGAGAATCTGTACTAGGTGTTCACTTCCCCACAGAGTGACAGGCACAGAAGCTGTGCAGTGCTATGCCACAATGCATTACTTAAAATCATTATATCAACACTACCCGCCCGCAGGAGAGCAACACAATACATTGAGAGGCAATGCAGGAAACGCTGATGGTCTTGTAATGACAGGAGGAGGGGCAATGGGTTTAAACTGGCAGAGGGGAGATTTAAACTGGATGTTAGGAGGAAGTTATTTCCAGTGAGGGCAGTGAGACACTGGAACAGGTTGCCCAGGGAGGTTGTGGCTGCTCCCTCCCTGGAGGGGTTCAAGACCAGGTTGGACGAGGCCTTGAGTGACCTGTACTAGCGGGAGGTGTCCCTGCCTATGGCAGGGGGGTGGAACTGGATGATCCTTGAGGGCCCTTCCAACCTTACCATTCTATGATTCTATGATTCTATGGTCAGCTCTTGTCTCTGACATAAGTGCAGAGATAATTATGAAAAGCTACTGCCAGAATATCCTGGGACACTGCTGCAGCAAGGAAATTCTGTAGTGTTTTTCAATGAAATGGAGTCTGTCAAAAAATGAGATTTAGCAAAACCATGCCAAAGAAGAAAGATTCCTGAAGCAAATCACCCTAAAAATCAGACAGTGAACCTCTTTCTCTTGCTTTCAGACTTCAGGAGAAGCTTTCTGAACTCTCATTCACAAGCCCTGCCAACTGTGAAACTATTCACCCACGTATTGGCATCCATGCACACAGCAATCAGGCACTAAGAAGCATGCGTTCACCTCACACTCCAAGGCAGGCTGCCTGGATGGGCCGTCTGGCTTTTTTCAGAGCCTTTGCCTCGGGGAAAGAAGCTGGCAGAGATTCCTTCTGTCAAAGAACCCTGGATAAATGAGACAGTTTAGTTTTACAGTAATTATGATATACTACCATAATACTCATATTGCTTAGTACAAAGAGAATTCAAACATCCACGTTTCCTCTAAGAAGGTGAGCATTACTAGCCCTGGCAAACCACACCCTGACCAGAGCTTCTTAACATCTATTTTTTCCTCTTCTCAATAACAAATCTTTGGGGAGAGAAGGCTTAGGGGAGACCTTATTACCATGTTCCAGTACATAAAGGGTGGCTACCAGGAGGATGGAGATGTCCATTTCATGAGGAGTCACATGGAAAATACAAGGGGTAATGGGTACAAGTTACTCCAGAGGAGATTCTGACTGGACTGCGGAAGAAAATTTTTCACCATGAGAGCAGTCAGACATTGAGATAGTTTTCCACAGAAATTAGTGGGTTCTCCTACATCAGACAGATTTAGGACTCAGCTTGACAGGGTGCTGGGCCACTCATTTAAACTACCTTATCACCTAGAAAGGCTGGGCCACATGATCCTTGGGAGCCCTTCCAACCTGGCATTCTGTGAGTTTGCAATTCTGTGAACACCCTGAAGTATTGAAAAAGGGAACTTAAAGTGCCTTTGTCTTTGAGCATCTCAGAAAGATGTTGCTCTCTGCTCTTCAGGTCTGTGTCTCTCTTCGAAGTTCAAAATTCTCCAGTGCATTTAACAACAACAACAAAGGTGAGTGTTAAGAGTTTGGTTCCTCACAATCCTGTATTGTCTTTGACTTTTCTAAGCACTCACCCAGCTACAGGGTTTTTTTCAGTTCAAAATTGTATTTTACATTCTCCCAGCTTTTCTTCCAAGGTTCCCACACGCACTGTAATCCCTTATTAAAAAAAAAAAAAAACCCAACAAAAAACAACAACCGAAAAAACCCCACTGATTTCCAGTACACAGACTGCAGTACATGGGGTCAGAAGACAAATTGTTTTATAGGATGCAACCTGCGTGAATCAAGATACCGCTTAACCGGACTACCAGAAGTTACTGCAATGCCAAGGATTTTTCTTGTCTGTAGCCACTGGGCAGGCACTGTGTTATCTTTCAAATTTTCATTCCAAGCAAGCAATTTTCTGGTTCATTTCAGGCAAGATGCCAATCAAGCACTCTGAGAAAGAAAAGACTGATAAAGAACTTTTTACTGGAGTGCTAATACATTATAAACCAAAATAAAGGATTGGTTGGTGATTCTCTCATTTTCTCCTCTCTTTCCTGGCACTTCTGTTTATCTGCTCCTCCCCGCCCCCACCTCTTTTTCCCATGTTTTAATTGTTCCGTCTTAAGTCAGCATTCTTTCTAGTATCTCATTTACTTTCAGGAAAGCCTCACAAATTCTTTGACAGAAGCTTTTCTAACAAGCAATTTCAGATCACTGAATTCCAACAGTATGAGGAGAATAAATTTAAAATTTAGGAAAATGAATAGCATTTTGCCTCTGTGATATAAATCAATATTGGTAATACCTGCTGCGTACCCCTGCCGTTCAACAAACAAACTACCAAAGCTACCTCCCAGAGAGTGCAAACCAGCAAGTAACTGCATTTATTTCATCATGTGCTAAGAAGGGAGGACCTGCAGCATGCATGGAAAATCAGGACAGCGGGACTGCTTCAGAGGATAGCTTATTAAGGAAGCAGGCAGACAGTTCTGCTCTTCTCCAACTTCTAACTCATCGTTCCCTGAACTCCTGCAGTCCAGGACCCCAGTCCTTCTCCACTTCTCTCATGTTCACAAGCAGGGAAGGATTCTCTGCCAAATGGCGCTTTGGGGCTTTTCTGCAAAAGTATTTTAAACGTCTTTCAACTAATCCCAGCATTTCAGGAAACGCACGGAGGCAGCAGGCGGAGCACCTCAAGTGGGATGCAGCCCGACCACGAGGAGAGCCTCGTCTGCACCGCAGCCAGCGGGTCCGAGAGGAGGCTGGGGCCCGAAGCAGGGCGCCGAGAGACCGCCGAGACTATCCACAGGCAAGTCAGCCAAGTCAGCCAGACCCTTTGCCGCGGCCTCTGCCTCGCCTGCGGAGCACTCCCCCTCCTCCCCACGGCAACCACCGGCCCCTGCGCCCAGGCCCGGGGGCCGCCCACCGCAGTAGCGGCGGCGCTGAGGAGGAGCTGTTGAGCCTCGCCGTCGCCAGAGCAACGCAGCAGCCGCAAACCGCTCCCGGAGCACGCAGCGGCAGACGAGGAGCGCTGAGGAGGAGCTGTTGAGCCTCGCCGTCGCCAGAGCAACGCAGCGGCCGCAAACCGCTCCCGGAGCACGCAGCGGCAGACGAGGAGCAGGCACAGCTCGGCGCAGAAGTACTCATCCCGGTAATTAACGCGAACCCCGGTGGAACAGCCCGGCCTGGCCGCCCCCGCACCGCGGGGCTGACTCTACCACTCTGGGGCGGGAGGGCTGGGGGGGGGTTGGGATGTTCCTCATCTGCTCTGGCCTCTGCCCGCTGCTCTGCCGGGAGGGAACACTGACGGAGGAGCCATCCCGTGTCGGGAATAGCGCTCTCCGCTTCTCCCCTCCCTTCTCCTCAGCGCTCCCGTTGAGTGGTGCGGCCTGAGCTCCCGCCCCCACCCCCAAACGCCATTTAACTCTGAAGAGTAGGGGTAAGGGGAACTTGTGTGGAGTTTGGTTTTAGGTGGAAACCGGGCACCGTCGGTAGAAGTGCCGGAGAAGGGGCTGCTGGGGGAAGCTTCGTCCCCACCAACGTGGCTGCCTTGTCACGGTTCTGATTCTGCTCTGCTGCCTCCCTCCTTTTCTGCGGGCAGCGCTGGAAGAGGTGGAGGGGAGCATCCCGTCCAGCCAGCCAGCAACGCGTGATGCCCCTCTTCGGGAACACCTTCAGCCCCAAGAAAACCCCCCCCAGGAAATGCGCCTCTCTCTCCAGCCTGCACATGGTGAGTGCCTTGCCTGGGGGAATGCTTGCTCCGTGACCGTGGAGGGTGGCTCCTGCCATCCGTCCAGTAACTCTTCAAAGAGCTCCCAGACGTGCCTTTTACCTCCTGCACTGCACCACCATTTCTAATCACTGGTGACTGTATGTGAAGGTAGAAACAAAGTAGCTCAGGGTAGGCTCATCATCACCCCACCCACAGTCCAGAACTTTCACCTAAAACTTCTCAGCAGTGGTCTTTAGGCCCAGGTTGATGAGTGCATGTTGGGGCAGGAGGAAGTGTAGGCATGACAGTGAAAGGAGACAGTCTTCAGTTGCAGTGGTACACGACTAAAGCAGAGTTTCAAGCTCTGGGCCCAGTCAGACCAGCAACTTCTGCTGGAATGCCAGTCACTAAGAAATGGAAGAGCAGGAGGAGGCTGGCTTTGGATTCCAAGAATCACAAAAAGGGTTGGAAGGGACCCTTGAAGGTTGTCTTGTCCAACCCCCATGCAGTGTGAGCAGGGACATCTCCACTAGATGAGGGACCCATCAAGCTTGACCTTGAATGTCTCCAGGAACAGGATCTCAACCACGTCTCTGGGCAACCTGTGCCAGTGTTTCACCACTCATTGTAAAGAACCTCCTCCTTATGCCTAACCTAAATCTACCCTGCTCTGGTTTAAAACCACTGTAGCTCACCCTATTGCTATGTGCCCTTGTAAGCAATCCTTCCCCAGCCTTCCTGTGCTTTTGTAAAACGTTGTCATCTCCTTTTTAGCTGGATAGATCAATCCGTGAGATTGAGCTGGGCCTGGAGTATGGCACCCCCACCGTGAACCTTGCTGGCCACAGCCTCAAGTTTGAAAATGGCCAGTGGGTGGCAGGTAGAGTACAGCTCAGCTTACTTTGATCTGTAGAAGCCATGGTTGGCTGACAATCCATATTTTGACCTATTTCATTCCTTCCAGAATCAGGAAGCTTCACCGGGGATCACAGGGAAATGCNCAGCGGGTCCGAGAGGAGGCTGGGGCCCGAAGCAGGGCGCCGAGAGGCCGCCGACAGGCAAGACAGCCAAGTCAGCCAGACCCTTTGCCGCGGCCTCTGCCTCGCCTGCGGAGCACTCCCCCTCCTCCCCACGGCAACCACCGGCCCCTGCGCCCAGGCCCGGGGGCCGCCCACCGCAGTAGCGGCGGCGCTGAGGAGGAGCTGTTGAGCCTCGCCGTCGCCAGAGCAACGCAGCAGCCGCAAACCGCTCCCGGAGCACGCAGCGGCAGACGAGGAGCGCTGAGGAGGAGCTGTTGAGCCTCGCCGTCGCCAGAGCAACGCAGCGGCCGCAAACCGCTCCCGGAGGAGCAGGCACAGCTCGAGGAGCAGGCAC
>WBNM01020184.1:105654-124686 GCA_013399055.1 Ramphastos sulfuratus
CACTAGATGAGGGACCCATCAAGCTTGACCTTGAATGTCTCCAGGAACAGGATCTCAACCACGTCTCTGGGCAACCTGTGCCAGTGTTTCACCACTCATTGTAAAGAACCTCCTCCTTATGCCTAACCTAAATCTACCCTGCTCTGGTTTAAAACCACTGTCCCTCACCCTATTGCTATGTGCCCTTGTAAGCAATCCTTCCCCAGCCTTCCTGTGCTTTTGTAAAACGTTGTCATCTCCTTTTTAGCTGGATAGATCAATCCGTGAGATTGAGCTGGGCCTGGAGTATGGCACCCCCACCGTGAACCTTGCTGGCCACAGCCTCAAGTTTGAAAATGGCCAGTGGGTGGCAGGTAGAGTACAGCTCAGCTTACTTTGATCTGTAGAAGCCATGGTTGGCTGACAATCCATATTTTGACCTATTTAATTCCTTCCAGAATCAGGAAGCTTCACCGGGGATCACAGGGAAATGCAGCGCTTACGCAAACGAAACCAACAGCTACAGGAAGAAAACAACCTCCTTCGGCTGAAGGTGGATATTCTGCTGGACATGGTGAGTCTGCCCAAGTGCTACCTGTTCACAGCAGCTGAAGTGCCCATGCAAAGAATGCCGAGACTGCCAAAAAAGCCTGTTTTGGCTGCACCCTACTCTTCTGCTTTGCCCTGCTACACAAGGCAACTCTAACAGCAAGGTGTCTGTGGCAGTAAAGTCTGACCTTTGAAAGAAGAGGAGAAGGTTTCCCCCACAGGATTTTAACTATAATTCGGCTGTGGCTGGATTAGAGGAGCCACTGCAAGTGCCATGTCACCTGTTTCCCTTTCTGCATTGAGTATGGCATTTTTATTTTTGACCCTCTGGCCTGTGCCCTAACTGTGAAACCAAGTTACAGCCACCTTTTCTTGTCACAGAAGGTTAAAGCTTTCATCTGCTGTGACAAGTGCTGTGACATATGCATGTAAACCTATGGATGAAGGAATTCCCAGTCCCTAAATAAATTAAAATTTGGCATTACCCAGAGATCACAGCTTTCATGCTTAAAATCTGGAGATATTTTCAGTGAAACAGTATTCTCAGTCAGTTAAGTGATTTAGCCAGTTTTAGGAAACGCTCAACCCTTCATCATTTTCCTACCTTATGTCCTTCCCATGTTTTAAAACTGCAAGCAGCTTCAGTGGCTGGAGCACTCAGCAGAAATCCCAGCTGCTTTCCAGGTTTTTCAGGCAACCTTGGTGAAGTGTGAAATCTCAGCTTCCCTCTCGCTCAAACAGGAACAAATTCCTTCACCCGGGTGCTGGCCTGTGGCTCTAAATCTTGGTGATGTGTCTGGAAAGGTTGTGCTATGAAATCAGAAAATCTTCCAAGGCACAAATGTCTCACTGCATGTGCTGCTGCAACATGAGGTGCTTCTCCAGAAAAAGAGCAGTCTCTGATCCGTCTAAGGGGCTTTCATGTTGTCCTGGTTTTAACTGGGATAGAGTTAATTTTCTTCCCAGTAGCTGGTACAGTGCTGTGGATTTAGCGTGAGGATAATGTTGATAACACACTGATGGTTTAGTTGTTGCTAAGTGGCACTTCTCCTAAGCAAAGGATTTCTCCATTTCCATGCTGTGCCAGTGAGCAGGTACACAAGAAGCTGGGAGGGAGCATGGCCAGGACAGCTGACCCAAACTAACCAGAGGGATATTCCATACTGCAGGACATCCTGCTCAGTGTGGGGAATTGGCCAGGAGGGGCAGATTGCTGCTCAGGCATCAGTCAGTGGGCAGTGAACAATTGCATGGTGCATCACTTGTCATTTCTGGGCTTTTTATTTCTCTCTGGTTTTGTTATATCCTTTTGCATCATTATTATTAAATTATGATGACAATGAAATATAATAATAGGCAGGGCCCCTCTAGTACTGGTCATAGGATTCTCCACTCCATGTAAAAACACATTAGAATTCCTTTCCATAGGAGCAGGAATAAAATCACCTCTTATACCCCATCTGGGAAACTACCCACTGGAGACTGGAGCATGAATTCTCCTGAAAGAATCCTCTTTTGCGAGGACTTCCTTGCAACTCATGTACTTGTTCCTCTAGGATCAAGGTAGGTCTTCCATCCCACTCCTGCATGTCCTTTCCATGATCCCACAGGTAAAATGTAGGTTACCCCATGGTGTATATCTTCTGTATTCTCTCTTGAGCAGAGAAACAAGCATCTCCTAGTAGCTGGGATACTGTTCTCTACAGACTGGGGACAGAACTTACCCTCAAATCACTGAAACTCTCTGGACAGTTTCTCAGCAACAAGATAAGAACAGTTTGATAACTAAAATAATAGTAATGAAAAGAAAAATAACAAAAAAGATGGAGAAATAACACTTAAGACAAGTGATGCACAATACAATTGCTCACCACCTGCTGACTGACCCTCAAAGAGGCACCCATCCCTCCCAGACAGCTCCTCCCAGTTTGTGTACTGGGCATGATGTGATATGATTGTCCCTTTGGTTAGTTCAGGTCAGCTGTCCTGTCCATGTTTCCTCTTAGATTCTTGTGCATCTTCTTGCTGGGAAACAGAAAAGCCTTAACTTGTACCTGTACTTAGTGACAACGAAAACATCAGTGCGTTTTCATTGTTATTCTCACACTAAATCCAGGACACAGCACTGTACCAGATACTAGTAAAAAAATCAACTCCATCCCACACAAAACCAGGACATATGTCCCACCACACACATGTCCAAAAAACACATCAGGCAGCAAGGTCACAGATCCTGATGTTTGTCCCACAGCCATGGGACAGGGTGGAGGTTGGAGGAGTGGCTCAGTCTTGGTCCTTTGCTGTGTTGCAGCTCTCTGAGACCACAGCTGAGTCCCACCTGATGGAGAAGGAACTTGAAGAATTGAAGAACCCCAGCTGCAGAAGGAAATGAAGAAGAAGTTGGCTGGAGGAGAGGAAAGCAAGGAGGCTGGCTCTGAGCTGAGGCTGGCTCTGAGCCGAGGCTGGCTCTGAGCCTTGGCTGCCCGCACTCACAGGATCCCGGGGCTTGCTTGAGTCTCTAGCTGTGCTGGTGTTACGAATAAGGGGGACTAAGGCGAGAAATTAATAATAATATAGTAGTAATAATAATAAACCATTATAATAATATGAATATATTTATTCAAGTACACGAATATAAATATATTATGATAATATATTATTATTAATAATATATTGTATGTATGACCACAGTTGGTACTGTCTGCAGGTACATCCTTCCATGGGACCATGAATAATAAGTTACTCCTAGTGCTGTGTGGTGCAGTAGGTACTCTGTCATAGCAATTTTGGCACCTCAATGAGTCACACCACGGCACTGTCAACACATTTTTCTCAGAGCACTTTATGTTTCCTCACTGCAGCCTAGTCATAGGTACCCTCTTTCCTAAGGCAGATTGACAGCAGGTGCTGGGGAAGGTCCACTTCTTGAGTGGGCCCTTGCCTACTCGGTGACCTTAAAACACAGGACGTCCTGCCCCCTCCCCTCAAGACAGTCTAGGCGGGTGCGTATAAGCTTCGCTGCTTGCCTCTGGTGAGCAGGATGGGTATGTTGCTTCTTCTCAAGAGTTTTGCATACTTTATATAAAAATTTACATTTCAACCCAGAGTCTGTGGGCTTTTGTCATATAGAGGGTCGTGCTGCGAGCTGAGTGGCTGTGGGGAACCGGGAGGGAAACCAGGAGCGGGGCCGGGAGCCACACGGAGGGAGGCAGCTGCGCTCCCGTCCGCTGCGGGTCGCCCTCTCCCCGAGCCCTTGCGGCAGGAGCATCACCCCGCTTCCGGCGGCGCTCTGGCTGCCATTCCGCTTCCGCTGGCTCGCCGCCCCCTCTGTCCCTGGCTGGTGGTGATGGCTGCCGCTGCGTCCCTGTCCCCGGAGGAACTGCTGCCCAAGGGCAGCTCGGGCAAGGCCGAGGAGCTGGAGGACGAGCTGGAAGAGGAGGACGACGACGAGGAGGTAGCGGCGCGGGTGGCGGTGGGCCGAGCTCGCCCGGGCGGGCGGGCCGGGCAGGGTGACCCCGGCGGGCGTGTAGGGCCGGGATGGGCCTGACGTGGTGTGTGCCGCCCGCAGCTGGACGAGACACTGGCAGAGCGGCTGTGGGGGCTGACAGAGATGTTCCCCGAGAGCGTCCGCTCGGCAGCTGGAGCCACCTTCGACCTGTCGCTGACAGTAGCGCAGAAGATGTACAGGTGAGGGAGCGGCGCGCCGGGCTGGGTGGGAGGCCTTCGGGAGCGGGCCGCACGGTGGGCGCGGGGCGGCTCTGCCGTTTCCCGCTGCGGCTTCGGCCGCTGGCAGCGCAGTGCGGAGCGGGTGGGGAGTGGCAGGGCCGCAGCATTTGCTTCTCGGCAGCGTAGGCAAAACCCCGTGGAGACGGGGGGAAAGGGCAACCCCGGGGCTTGGGAGTGGAACCGGGGGAGGATTTTTGTTTGAGGCATGGAAAGGAAACACGAAGAACCCTAGCACTCCTAAGAAGCAGGTAAGGATCCGGTTCTTATTCCTACTGTGCTTTCTTCTCTCTAGATTCTCCAGGGCAGCTCTGTGGATTGGGACCACCTCTTTCATGATTCTGGTTCTTCCTGTAGTCTTTGAAACTGAAAAACTGCAGATGGAGCAACAGCAGCAGCTGCAGCAGCGACAGGTGAGGCAGGAACACTCCAGCCCTCTCTCTCCCGGCCCTTCAGAGTTGGCTCAGAGTGCCTGCACCTCTTTCCACTTAGCAGCTGTTGGAGCAGCGTAGGGAAGAAGAGTATAGTTTGTTATATATTTTGGCCTTGTTCATCCCAGCAGATGCTCTGGCTGGATGTTCCAGTGGGACAGTCTTGCTAATTCACAGCTGGCAGCAAACTGAGGCAAACACAACACAGCTTTAATTGGGCCAAAACAAGCAGTAGGGGGAGCTTACAGGCCTAATGCAGTGATGTCCAAACCTGCCCTGTTTGCATGTGGTGTGGTCAAATGTGGCTGTGGTAGCAGGGGAGGAACCAAGTACCTTCAGTGGCCCACTGAGTAGCTGTGGCAGGGGAAGGTGGTGCACGGCTGCTGGTGTGTGTCCTTGCAGCCCCTCAAATGACCATTTTTCTTCCAGATCCTCCTCGGACCCAATACAGGGCTCTCAGGGGGAATGCCTGGAGCCCTGCCTCCACTGTCTGGAAAAATCTAATTTGTGAAAGCTGCGTTGGATTCATATCGTGTGGGAAGACCTTGAGATTACTGTACATTGAACTGTTGATTTATTGGGTCAGGGCATTTTTTTTCTGTTAGTTTTTATTTTTGGTTCTCCTTTGGGACATTGACCTGCTCATAAGGTGGGGGGATGCCCCCCCTTCTGGACCTGATGATGGCTCCTGTCTGCATCCTCCTGCCATAGAAGTCACAAGTCTTTCCTTTTATTCAATCAGTATGCCATAACCAGTTACAGACTTGAACTGGGAGAGTTCCTCTCCAGCCTCCTTGCTCCCACACCACCACCCTGGCGCACAGGTCAGGCCTTGAAAGGTAGCAGCCAAAACCTATCCTTTCCTGGCTGACTTTGAGCCGAAGGACACTGGTGACAGGAGGAGGAGTGACTTCCCCAGCAAAGGAAGGAGGGGTGCAGGTAGCTGTGCCTCGTGGAAAACACTCTTCGGAAAGAAGCATCTGCAAAAATACTTTCACTGCAACTTTGTGTGTGCGTGAGCCAAGAGAGCAGCAGGCCAGGTTCGCGCTGATCATACCCGCACTGATCCTCTGCCTCATAAAGTAGAACTTCAGATATCAGCTGCGTATTTTTTTGTATTGAATATTAAATAAATCCAACCTGAGCAGTGTGGTTTTAATAGACATCCTTTAGGGAGGCTCAGTTCTTTCTGGGTAGAAATCCTTCACTGTCATGCATGCCACAGCAGCAGGGGAAGGCACAGACCACTCACTATCAGGTGGCTAAGAAAGCTTTGTATTGGCTTAATTGCCAATTCAAAGAGGTGCCATTCAGAGAGGTGACTACCTCAGCACCAGCGCCTGACTTTCAAAGTTCTTAACTCACAGAACAGTTGCAGTTTTATAACCAAAAGAAAAAAAAAATTTATTTTTCCTTTACATACTTTGTTACAGAACAACTCAGTTGAACATACAGAAAGTGATAGGACATTTATATGGAAATGTTTTATCCATTTTTAATATTTGGTTAAACAAAATACATCTCTGTAAACAAACCCAAGATGAGGCTCTAACAAAAAACCAAACAAGCAAGAAAACCATGGGCTTCCCCACTCCCAAGTGGTGGACCTGAACTGGCTCACCCACCCTTCTGGGCAACAACAGCCCCACCTCCTATGGGGGTGTGATTGTACGCTTTCCCTTTACCTGAGCAGTTGGATCACACTGTGTCCCCGCCACGGGAAAGGAGCTGATGTAAAAGGAGAAGTAGCCCCAAAACATTTTAAAACATCTTTGCATATTGTGCACTGATCTGTTGGCTTGCAGTTTTCCATGCAAACAGGGTTTTTTCCAAAGTGCAACTTCAATCAGCGTAGAAAATGGTGCTGTTGAGATTAATTTTACCACCCCCCCACTCCTTGAAGAAATGGCTTCAAGTCACGAGCAGAACGGCTGCAGGGCTGTGCATCTGCCTGTGAAGTGTTTAAAAACTGCCAGCTGGTATCGGTCACTGGAATGTGTTATGAAACAGGACTTTTTATAGAAACATTGGGTCTTTAAAACCTAAGAGCCATTTATTTGCCCTTGACTGTGGGAGACTGTGCTCGAAAGATTGCAAAAATGCTGCTTGCCAGGTGTCCGGGGGTCTCTGAATGGCATCGTCCTGGTGTCATGTGGTCTTTGTTCTGTGGTAGAAAGGTTTGATTTTGGTGGTCTCTCAGCTTCAAGCACCTGCTCATGCATTTGAAGAGCTCTTGAGAGAAAAATTAACTGAGAAAAGGTAGTTATAACCCCTCCTTTTGCAAGCTCAAACACCAGCAATGAGACTTCCCTGCACAATGGAGCAGGATCCTTCAAGCTCCGTCACATCCCAGAGATTGCTGTCTAACTGACATCCTACGTCTAAAGGCAGGGAAGCGCTGAACGCAACAAAGTCTGTTCTAAATTCAGTGTTTCCTCCCCTTGCTACAACTCACCCAGGTGACCAGGAGACAACCAGTGGAGATTCCTCTTAGTGTCTCCACATCTAGTCATTCTTCCCCACAGAAGGGAGAGGAGGGAAAACACATTCATCCACTAGTGGAATGTTTGTCAGCTAATGCTAAAGGAGAGGTTGGTTTGACTACCAAGGCAGGATCTCTGCAATGCCTGAAGGTTCTGGTGCACCCTCTGCATCTCCCACATAACCAGCTAGTAACTACAAAGGGCAAAATCTGACTAAAAGGCTTCCTTCCTCAGCTGTTTTTTCCTTTGTAACTTTACCCCTTTCTGAGACATTCTGCATGATATTAGTGACTGTGGGTTAGACTCCTGGAAAGAGAAAAATTCCTCTAAAAACCCCTTCAAGTTACATTCCCCTTTTCAAGCAGCCCCTAAACTACCAGGTGATCATGCAGAAAACCAACATAGATGTTCAGGAAGGATAAAAGCCAACAATGTAGCACAAGGAAACCCAAGCAGAGTAGGCCCCCTCTCCAGACCAGAGAAACTAGATACTCCTTAATTAGCCAGTGCTTGCTGTTTCCACATCGACTTTGACAGCTACATGCTGCCGAACAACCTCTTGCAAATCCCTGGAGACACTGGGGAAGAATGTGCTAGCTACCCAAAGAACTTCCTGAAAGATGACACTGGCTTTATTACTGTTTTCTAAGTCCTGGCACAAACCATCCATAAGAAGCAGAGGGTCGTGCTGAGCACCGTACCATTCCTAGTGTTTGGAAATGTCCTGAGAGACCTTTAGGAATTGCAAATGTCTTCATGACAACTTGTTTTGGAGGAAGAGACTTCTGAAGAGGTGGCAGTGTGCTCGACCCCTGCTCTGCCCCAGCAAGCCCTGGAGGGAGCAGTGTTCCACCACACATGGCCTTGGGCCACGTGGGGAAAGGGAGGCCAGAGGCTTCCAGACACCCTAGCCCCAAAGCCCACTTTTAAAGACTGCAATGCCTTCTGGCTAGCCGAAGGGCGAGCAGCTCACCTGCCTTTACAATTAAAGTGATTGGCTTCCAGTTTCCTCCACTCTGCTCTCAATTCTTCCCCCCTACCCGCACCCCAGCAATGTCCTACGCAGCTGTCCTATTGCACCAAGGAAGGAAGAGAAAAGCCTAACAAAGGAAATTCCAGATGAAAAGAGTCTGGGGCACCCATTATTCAGGTTCAGGATGTCAGGAGTTCAGTAAAAGGGAAGAGCTGTAGTGGGAGGACAGAGTTGGTCCAGGTCACACGTCAGCTCTCCAGCTCTGATGTGCTTCCACCTCCTCTGGCACCACCAGCAGGAGTTCACAGTTCTTTCCTCTCAGCTGGTGTTTCAAAAATTTCCTATCATAAAGAAAAACAGAAATAACTACTGAATACAGAACTTAATAATCTTCTACAACAACTAAATGCAACTGACTATGCAGATATGACAGGAAATGGGAGGAAACCCACAGACATTTAGTTTTTTCTGACCAAAAAAACCAAACAAACCCCAAAAAAGTATTAAACTTGTCCCACTAGATTGAACACACCTAGCCAGAAAATTATCACAGAATCAGACAGACATGATCATAATCTCAGAAGAAGGAACTCAACATCTATGTACACTTCCAATTTTCCCAGCTGGCAAAAACAGAAATAAAGCCGACTCAAGTTTCTCCAGATCTGAGGTAAAAAAAAAAAAAAAAATCCCACTTTGTTTTAAAATAATTCCAACAAATCTGGAATGCTTGTGGGGATAAACCATTTAGATATCTTTACCACAGGTCATAGCAGCAGGATACTAGCTGGTCACTCAACATGCTTCTGCAGCTTCTATCTGCTTTTCTGCTTTTTCTAATACCAAACTTGAATTTTCTCCATTAACTATGAAAGTAAAATCAATGTTTTCTCTCCTAGGTTTTCTAAATTCCTTATACAAGGAAGCCCTTGTTTACTGCTGAAGAACAGCACATCCAGATTAAGATCCAATGACAGGCTGTGCACAGTAGTTCCAGAACCCATGCTATTTTATCCCAGAAGTTCACAAGAGACTGATGTTCACTTCACCAAGACTTCAGTGGCAAGGTAGGCTCTGCAAATACTTTTCATGTGCAATCCCTACCTCAGTACAAGTCCAGTCAAGACAGCAAAGCTGTTATTAGGCTTTAAGACAGGATGGAATGGAAACTAAACAACTAAGAGCAGGTGAGACTTAATAGTTAAGCTAATTACACCAACCATCCTGTGTTAAGATGAAAGTGGGAAGGGAGCTAAGCCAGGATGATTCCTAACAAGCAGCCTTCTCTACTGTCAGGAACAAGGCTGTGATTTTGGTCTTGCCAGTCTTTTGTTGGGAACACACAGAGAGATTACTACTGAAGAGGTAAAGGAATGGCAAAAGTCTTACTCTGAGGAGGGAGCAAGACACCGCATATCTTGTTACAGATGTCACTCACTGAAACCACACATGACATCTACCTTCACCACTAGTGACCAAACCAGCCCTTAAGACACAAAGTCAGTTTCTCCCAAGCTCACAGAGATTACCACTGCCAAAAGCCATTTTCCTGGCTTCATTATTAAGTGGAGTCATGAGAACTTTATTATTCTCACATCTTTGCTATTGAAAGTCAACTCCAAATGCTTCAGTCACCAACTGGTTAAGGATACATTCCCCCACCTCCAACAGGGAGGCATTCAAGGAGGAACAGGATGAAGGTATAAAATAAAATGCTACCTGAGCTCACTTTCACCTCCAATCCACTCAGGCACCTTGAGTTTGGAGTCAAGGTTGTAGTAGCTGCCTCCCACCTCCCGGACACAGATCCAGTGCTGTCGCTTGAGGGGGAGCTTCAAGGGGCCCCAGCAAAGGCTAGAGGGCAGATTCATGATGAAGCCCATCACGTTAGACAGGGCAATGACGTTAACATCCCTGAAAGAGTGCAGAAAAGAAGACGGCAATAAGATTATATTCTGGTACTTCTTCATCTCTTTCTTGCTTTTACAAATGGCTGCCACCTCTGAAATTCCACAACTGCTCAATACCTGCGCTTGTCCCACCAAACCGCCTCATAGCCTTTGGTCTGCAGTGCTGCCATGATCACGTTCACATCATAGTTTCCATTTCCCAGCATGCTCTTCTTGTGGGGTGTCACCATGGTGTTGGGAGACAGCCTGCAAACAGAACAGGAGACTGCTCTAGCAGGTGTTTGTGGAATCTATATTCCACAAATGGTAAGGGGATACTTGCTATGTAACTTGAGTCTGTTTTCAAGGGGCTTGTGTTCAAACACAGTTACATTCCCCTTTATCGCTCAAAGGGGCTGAGAGGGCTAAATAATGCATTAAGAATAACTTTGATGCATAAAGCCTCCAAAAATCCTAGCTTCAATGTGGGGAAAAAAAAAAAAAACCACAAAAACCCACTCTGCAAAAGCAGGAAGCTCTTTCTACCCTCTCTGAACTTGTACTTCTGAAAGATGCTTCAGTTATTTCTTCCCCAATTCAGAGTTGGAGTAAAAGTCAGTTTGACATTCAGAACAACTATCATGATTTCAAGAGTTCAACAGACAACAGTCTTGAAGACTGGATGAGGTAACAAGAGGCAGGGTGGTTTAGCTTCAGGAAGGGTTGTTCTGCCCTACTCCAGTAAACAAAAAAAAGAATTCAGACACACAGCTGTGAAGATATTTGGGTTTGGGAAGCTTTCTAAAGCTTGAAATGATCTGTTCCTGCAGCCAACTCAACAGGTAACCTTGCTGCAAACAAATCTCAGCACCAGCATTACTACAGCATCCAGAAATGCAGTCCATGTTACACACAAAAACATAAGACAGTCTTTCCAGAAAGGCAGGTAATGGGTTCAAGATATAAGACATAGAAACGCATGGGGAAGAACAAAGAAAAAAGTGCCAGTTAGTCACTTTTATTATGTTTTTCCCCTAAGAAATTTTTTAAGGAAGGGGTGAATTATTATGGGGTGACAGATGGGCTTCAACAGCTGGAAGAGCAAGCTCATGAGAAAGCTGCAAGCAGAGAACAGCAAGGTCATGCAATGCCAAGCCAAGGAAAGTCAAGCCTGATGTCAGTTCTGTTGTGATGAGTTTCTGTTTAGATGTGCCAGCAAAGCTAGTGAAGTTCTGGCTAAAGCTTCAGATGTTCCACGTAATCCAGATACCCACATTTCACCTGCCTCTCCCCCAGGTCAACTCTGTGCCCCAAAACTCCTGATATTCCTGCACATTTTTTTCTTAACCTTAGCACAGTGCAAAGTCTGCAGGCAGATTTTGTCCAGTGAAAATCCCTCAGCCTTTCTGCGTCCCTCTCCTGACAGCATCATGCATTTGATAAGAAGAAAGCAGTTGTGATTGTTTGGGAGTTCCCCACACTTTGTAAAATCCCCCAGACTAGACTCAGCCGGCTGGAAGTTAAGGAATGGAGCTCTATTTATGGCTTAGCAAAATATACAAGCAGATGTTTACACAATATACAGGAATATTTACAGAAATATACAAGTTAAAGGTAATACAGAAACACAATACTCCTCCCAGAAATCAGAGTCCCCAGGAGGGGCTCCCAACCACCCTTCCACCTTCTCCCCACCCCTCTACTTTACCCAGGGGTTTGCCTTACATGCAAGGTGAATTTGGAGGATTGGCCAGGGGGGTTAGAAGTAGAGTCATTAGATTATTCAGCAGAGAGGAGAGGACCCACTGGCTCCCAGAGAGAGACTGTCTTATCTATGGTTGTGTTCTTATTCTTAGAACATCTCAGCAAGCCTATGAGTGAAGTAGACATCACCATTGTTTTCCTTTCACAGCCTATATTTTCCTCCATTAAAATATTCCAATTAGCCTCAAACCAGCACAGCAGTGGATTGAGTAGGGAGTTGCAGCCTCTCTACCTGTGTTCATGTCTACAGCCAGTCAGCTTTTTGCATCAGCTGAGTTTTCTTGCAGTGGAGCAGACCACAGCAGAACAGCCCAGGAAGTGATTTAACCACCAAAGGCAGAAGAGTGCAACGCAGCATGGCAATAGGAAAAGCTATTTAATATCCACCGCTGGGCACTGCTGAGCCAGGCAATGATGCTTTCATAGAATCATGGTTTCCAGTCTCCAAAGCTCTGCTGTGTTTTACTAATCAGAGACATGTGACTGCAGCTTGTCACAGCTCTTCCAGCATCTCCATAAACCATGATCACTTGGCTACCACTAATTCCTCAAGATGACTGCTTCAGCCTATTGACTCTCATTCACAAGTGCAAGTGAGCTAGAAAGTCTTTCAAGTAACAGTGCCCTTTGGGTTGGACAAGCACCCTCTTGTGGCACCAGATTTCCAGACACAAGTTTGAGAGCTGAGAGAACATGTACATTTATCTTTATCCCTTCCTGCAACTTTAAGAGCCCCCAGAAATGAGATGTAGAGATTTTCAGAGGTGGCACACTCAAAAGAACTGGTACCTGTGAGTAAACTTTCACAAGAAACCGCCTCTAGGTCTCTACTCACACACACCTAAATAGGTTCCACAATCACCAGCTGAAGAATTTTTAAACAGAAGAGGAATTGAGTTGCCTTCTGAAAGTTTTTTTGAGGTTTGTTTGGTTTGTTTTTTTTTTTTTTAATATCTAGACACTAAGCTGAGGAAGGCTAGTGAAATCAGACAGAAATCCAAGTAAAAATCATTTTGAGCTTTCCAAGTCAGAAAGTTTCATCAACATGTTGACTCAACACAACAGGATCCAAGATTCCTGTATGCAGTTGTCTTTCCTAATCGGGTCTCAATACACACTCCAGTGAAGCAAAGAGATTTTGTTTGTATCTCCATGCAACATCTGGAACACACAATCTTACTTCCTGCAACAAAAGCCAGAGGAAGATAAAAAAAATGTATTTTTGTATTAGGGGAATGAAGAGAGGAAGGACTACAAAATCAGATAGGAGCTCTGACCAAGTTTTGGCACACTTGATAATCATCAGACTCTACTTGGCCTTATGCAATGGCATGCAGCAAAAGGGAATCTAATGATTAAGTAACGTGGTTCAATCAGGGGATCATCAGGGGATGTGGTGAAAGCTATAGAAAGCCTAGAAAGCTCACTTGTGATATTGTTACCTTGTCAACACCAGGTTTAAAAAAAAATTTTTTTAAATCCACGCTTTGCCAGGTTTTCATGTCTTATTAAAAATATTCATCAGTCCTTCTTCAAAGTCATCACTACAGAATAGGACTAGACACAGGAAAGATATCAGGAAAAATGGTGTACAACAGGCAACTAAATCCACACTTCTTAAAGGTAAGGAAGAGAGCTAGGTATGAACAGTAACCAGCACAGATATCAAGGCAGGTACCAATGCAATTCTTATGCACAGCTTACAGCTCATCCATTTCTGAGAGGAATTTCTACAAATGTTTCAATACTACCATAGGGCTGAATCAACCTGTATCATGGTTTGAATACTAGGAAGGCACAATACCAGGCTGGAATCAAAGACAAATTCTCTATTGTAGGGCAAAGGGTCCAAGAAGACTAACATCTGAACTCTGAGAGGTTTCAGACTGCACAGTAATGCTCTCTCACCAAGCCCAAAGAAAGCCAACTAATTAGATCATCACACTCCTCCTACCATATGAACTGCTTTTGTTTGCTTCAGGCCAATAGCAATTCATCTGTGATTATGACTCTGACAATTGCTATTCCGGAACAAAACCACAGCACCTTTACACTGGTCCAGCTCCACTTCAACAGGAATTTTATTTATGATGCTATCATAAATAGCATTTCAATCTGACATTTGCTCTTGACCATTGCCATGCTTCTTTTGCCAAAGACAGGCATATAGCTTAGTAAATCAAGCTCCCATTCCATAAACCTGATGATTTTTGGGACAGCAGCAACAGACACGTAGCTCCCTTCTCATCAGCACAGGATACCACGGCTGCCTTGTCCAGCAGTACCTGTGTAACCAGTGTCATCAAGTGTGACTTCCCACCTGTCACAAACAAGATGCTGTCAACTGCTGGAACAGGTATTTGAGCAAAACTTATGCAATAAGCACATCCACAGATTATCAGGAGACCCTGTTCCTATTTAATTGTTTTCTTCATCACAATTTTCAAAGGGCATGCTCAGAATGTGCGCAAAGCACCAAAACAGCATAAAACAAACAGAATGTTGAACAAAATGTGAACTATATTACATGCCACATTAATAATTTATATTTATCCCAGTAAAACTCAAAAATGCTTCTATTTGAGGCTGCCTGGGAAACATTTATCAATGCCTCAGAAGATGGAACCTTAGCTACCAAAATTAAATCCAGCTTGACAGAGTACACAAGGTCTTGCTGCATGGAAAAAAAGAAATTTGAAGAACTTCATTTAACTGCCTGAATAAGGAGTCACTCATTTGACAAAGCTCTCAATTAAAAAAAAAAAAAAAAGTGTAAGTTCTGTGGTACTAAATCAAGAAGTTTTTATGATGAACCATTTCTCATCCGGCTGCCTTCACTCTCCCAAGGCAATCCCATTATGAGTTATTAACATATACACAAGGCAGGGGCAAAAATACAAATGGGTAGAAAATGCACTGTGGTGGGTGGGGGAGAAGACAGCAGTGCAACCACATGACGGTATCTGCAACAAAGCCCTTGGACCCAAAATTGGCAGCCAGAACAGTTTTAGAAATAAGCAAAAATTTCTGCACGAAGAAAGGGGAGGGAAAAAAAAAAAAACCAAAAAAAACCCGACGAGACATTTAAGATAGATTCAGTTTAGAACAAGCAGTGGCATACTCTGATCCCTTTTTGCTCTTTTTTTCCCCCAAATGAAATCTGAAAATTCTTCTTAGCAACAGAAGATGGGGAGAAGCTAACACCAGTGCAGTGTATCTTACCTCTGAAATATCTCCTGCAGGGTTTCCCTGGTGAAAGCGTTACTGTCCTGGAAGACATTATTGAGGGCATGGAGGGCACACAGCTCCCTACGCTGCTTCTCATGGTAAATATGCAATGGTGGTTGCTGAGGTGGCTCTGGTGATTCCGATTTGGTCTTGTCACCTTTCCATGGCACGCAACTCATTTTCACGTAGGGTGGATGGAGAGTGGGTGGCGAGAAATGCAGAAGGCTGAAGTTTCTTCCTCTTCCTCCACAGTCACAACAGAAGCCCACTGCCCCTTTATTTTTGCAGACTAGCGTTGCTTCCAGCTCACAAACTCCACTCTTGTGCTTCGGTTTATTCAGTAATTGCCTCTGACGGCTGGTTTTAAAAACCACATAAAGATCTGCAACATATTTTTCCTCCCTCCTCCCATACCTCATAAAATGTATTATTTCCCTCCCTCCCAGCCCCCACAGGAAGAAAAAAAAAAAGTCAAAATATATGAATTCCCTTAGTCTCAAGGTACCAGTTGGAACTGATCACATCGCTCCTTTTCTTCCATCTCCTTTGGTTTATAGTGCCAGTACAAAGGTACCCAGAGATGGTTACAAAGGCCCACCTCCAAAGCGCCAGAATGGAGAAGATGAAGCCACCTTCTGCTGCTGCCTATGGGATCACAGGGTGGTTAAGGACTTATCAGCTGCATTCCTCCATTCCTCCAGGAACGACTGAATCCAGGCAGTAAGATGCCAACCACTCAGGAAAGGAAACCGCTTCTTGCTAGGCCATCGAAAACCCCAGGTGCAGGCTACGAGGAAGTCAGTTCCTCACAAGCCACCCCGCACTTCGACAAAGGGAAGTCTCCGTTAGCAATGAGAACATGCAGCACAAAGCCCGTGGGGGCGAGGGAAGGGCAGGCGGGACCGGCCTCAAGGCCTGCCTCGAACCTTCCCACTCCAGCCCTCCCCACCCCACAGTCGCACAAACAACCGCCGCTACCAACGACAACCCGGGCGGCAGCCGTGTCTCACAGCCAAGACCCAACTCCGCACTCCCTAACCCCCGCCCCAGCAGTCTCCCGTCCACCCCGCGCTGAGAGGAGGCCTCCACCTAACCCCGGCCTGGCAGCCTCCCCACCCCTCAGGGCTCGTTGCTGGGCTGAGGCGCCCGCTGAGGACGGACGCGAGGGGAGCTGCTGGGCACCCCTGGGCCCTGCAACTGCCTCACCCGCTCCTCGGCCCCGACCGTCCCACAACGACACCCGCCCGCGCATGCGCGCCAGCACCGCTGGCTCCGCTCCTGCTCTTACTCCCCTCCCCTTCCCTCCGCCCCGTGACCTCCTCCTTCCCCCGCGCCGCGCGTGCCCCACGATCCGCCCCGCACGCGCCGGCGTCGAATGCGCTCGTTCGCCCCCGCCCCCTGACGTCAGCGGCCGGCGCGGAGCGGCTTCTCGGTGTTGTTGCGGCTTGAGCTCCGCCGCGCCCCGGGACAGCAACGGAATCAGTGCCCGTCTCAGAACCGCATCCAGCTTTCCAAGCACTCTGAGAGCTAGGAGCCCGACGCGGACGTGGTCGGCGGCGCGGCTTGCCGGCTTCGTGCCCAAAGAGGGGCAGGGGGGCCGTCTGGGTTTGCTACCGGCGCACAGGCAGGGCTTGGTGTGGGGAGTGCCCCGGTGTGCAGCTTACGGCAGGCAGCGTTCATTCCTGGCCCTGCGGCTGGTTTGCTGCATAACCGTAGGCGAGTTAATTTCCCTGCACTTCAATTTTCTTTCTCTTCTCGCCTGCTTAATTAATAAGTGCGTCGAGTCTCACGCTGCGATAAAGAAGCCGGGACAAATGAAATGGTTTGCCGCCTGTTGAATAGACATAAATATTCATATTTGGCTTCGCTCTGAGCCAAACTGGAGCTTGTGGCAGTTGAGGAGCGGATGAGTCGTCCGGTGGAGGCACGGGACGGCGAGGAACTGCCGGCCTGCCCTCCGCTGCTGGGTCGCCTGCCAGCCCGCAAAATCCCCACGGTGTGCGGGATTTTCTCTTCGCTTTGGTGCCGGCGTCCTGCTCCTCACGGTCTAACACTGCGGGCTAGCCCGGTGGGCAGCCGGGGCGACAAGGGTATTTCTGTCAGAAGCCCACAGCGTAAGGGGGTGGCGCGGCTGTTCCTGTTTGTGCAGCGAGTGGCTGTCCCCTTTATCGACCCCTGACCCATCCCGGCAGCTGGCGGCCTCCTGAGCAAGGCGTTGAGAGCTACGAGACCCGCCACCTCAGCGGAGCACCTGGGGTCCGGGTCTTGGATAGACACCGTTAGCGCTTTATCCCCGTTCTATTGGCTTACACAACTGCCCGTGAAAACTTTCCTCCTTCTCATTGGTTAGCTTGAGAGAGTACCTACCCACCAGGGAGGGCGCCACTCATCTTGACAGCGGTTTAGTCCCTCAAATCTTCTTATCCGGTTGGTCCTTAGGGCTGTTTGTCAGGACGGCCAGCTCTTCTATTGGGTGGGAGGCACGGACACGTCGAGCGGGCTCTGTTGTGTATGTATTTATAGAAAACAAGCCGAGCTGGCAGTGCTTCTCCCATTGGCTTCGCGCGCTCCGCGGGGGCGTATCCCTCCCTCATGAATAACAACTACCCGGCCCTCCGTCGTCATGGCGATAGGCTAATGACCCAGCTCCTCCCCCGTGATTGGCTGGCTCTGCCTTGCTGGGCCGGGGGCAGGGCCGCCGCTCCTCCCGGGGCGGAGGGGCGGGCACGGAGAGGGGAGGGCCGGGACAGGAGGAGGAGGAGGGCCGGGACAGGGAAAATGGCGGCGGCGGAACGGAATCGATCCCCGATGGGGGGCTCACCGGTGCCGGCTTGTATGTTCGCTCCGGAGCCCGGCTCCCCGGGGGGAGGGCCTCGCATAGCAGCGGCCGCCTGTCCCCTCCGTGCCGCTTTCGACAGCGAGGACGGCGAGGCGCTCAATGGCGAGCCCGAGATCGACCTCACCAGTAAGGTAGGCCCACAGGGGGACGGGCGGTGGCGAGCGCCATCATCCCGCCGGGCTCCGTGTTGCCCTTTCCTTGGCTGCCGCCTTGCCCGTGGGGATGCCCCCCGGCCCTTCCGGAGCGGGGTGGCCCGTCAGCCGGGGCCGACCCGACAGCCGGGGCCAGCTCGACAGCCGCTCCCCTCACCGCAGAAGAGCGAGGGACTGAGGGGTCCACCTGCCTCTGACAGCGTAGGGGGAGGTCCCCCGGAACGCCCCTGTGGGCTGGAGCTGGGTCCCAGGAGCTCTCCTCCTCTAGCCTCAAAATCCCTCATCAGGGCGCGGAGGGCCGGGTGGCAGAGCCCGCCGTGTCGTCGGGAGGCGGCGGGAGAGGTGCAGTAAAGTTGAGCTACGAAGAGCTGGGAGAGCTGTGGCCTAGCCGGGAAAGGAGGGTGCTGACGGGCTTGTCCGTCCTGCCCCTTCTCCTCTTCGGCTCCTCGGGAAGCGCCTGCAGCGGGTGTTGCATCCTCTCAACAAGCGCAGGATTTGAAGCTGACAGCTGCTTTAACGTCTCACGTTTTTCCTCAGCGTTGGTTCTTTGTAGTTATCTCTGCTGCCAGTTGTACTGGTTCTGAGGCTTCCTTCACAATCTTGAAAGCAAGTCAAGAGCTCGTAACTTTTGTGCACAAGGGCTCAGCAACAAGGGTGGCTTGCTCTTGCCGAGCTGAAGTTAAGTCAATACAAAAGGTTTGTTGACCTTGTGCAGTTCCTTTCTAGAGTCCAAGTGACAGCTGTGTGATGATCTTACATCTGTCAGAATCTGTTCACACTTCTGTCCATCAGGAAGTACATTGTAGTAATGTGTGTACACCAGGCCCCACCACAGACTGCATCAGCTGCCTTTCTGCACCGTCTTCTGTTTTTTCCCTGACTGACTGATCTTTTGCTGCCATGAGTTCGATATGTTGCAGTGACATCTCCCACTCTACAGTCTCCTGACAACGTGATTTGGTCCACTTGACATTATGTGATCCAGCAGTCAGTGTAGCCGCTGTTTCCTTTTATTTTTTTTT
>WBNM01020185.1:0-40844 GCA_013399055.1 Ramphastos sulfuratus
CTTGTGTTCAAAGCCCTTCACTATCTTCATTGTTCTAAACTGGACATACTTCAGCACCTCCATGTCCTTTGTGTAGCAAAGGGCCCCAAATCATCATTGTCAGGAGAAAAATCTCTTCCTGACCTCTCTTTTTTAAAACTAGCCAAGTGAAACAAGGTTGCCTCCAAGCTCTGTTTGTATCTGGTAAAGGGCAATCTGGCTTTTTGGAGGAGTTAAAAAACCTGATAACCAGTGACACTGAAACAAGCAGCTCCTTTGGTTCTGTAATTATGAACACTTAATGGAAAAGCCACAAAAGATGAACTAACAGAGGTGAGATGAAACGAGTTGTGGGGATTTCTTGCCTCAAGCCATAAACAAAGTAAAGGAGATGCATGCAGCATGTTAAGATACTAGATTTAAAGGCCTAAAGGACCACAGGTACTTAGCAAGATGGCTAGAGCACCCTTCCTTTAAGTTGATACCATTATCTAGCATCACACTAACAGGACTAGGTTTTTATTTTAGTTTTGGCAAGATTTTAAAATATTTTAACCTCAACTCCATCTGTCTGTTCTCTGTGCTAAATCTGGAATTGAGTAAGGAAAAACTGTTGTTCTCAACAAATAAGTTTTAAATTAATTTATAGAATCACAGAATGCCAGGTTGGAAGAGACTTCAGAGATCACCAACTTTTCTAGGTAATATTAAAGTTTAAATAAAATGGCCCAGCATCCACTGGATCACAAGATCCCAGGATGCCAGGGGTTGGAAGGGACCCAAAGAGATCATCCAGTCCAATCCCCCTGCCAGAGCAGGACCATACAATCTAGCTCAGATCACAGAGGAACACATCCAGACAGGCCTTGAAAGACTCCAGTGAAGGAGACTCCACAGCATCTCTGGGGCGCTTGTTCCAGTGTTCTGTGGCCCTTACAGTAAAGAAGTNACACTGATCTCCCTGGGAGACTCCACTAGTTACAGCTCTCCAGATGAATCTGGCACCACTGATCACCACTCTTTGAACTCCTCCTTGTAACCAGTTCCTTATCGACCTCATTGTCTGCTCTTCCATCCCACACTTCCTGAGCTTGCTCACTAGGATATCATGGGAGACGGTGACAAAGGCCTTGCTGAGTCAATTGATTGTTATGTGCATTTTATGTAAATATTTTAATGGACAGATTGTCAAAAATCTGGTAAGCTTTGTGGAAAGCAAAAGAGAGAGTAAGGAGGAACACTGCATTCAGCTATTTCTGGCATCTGACCACAATCAATACCTCTGCTACAAGAAAGTATGAGCTGACAAAACTCAACTAAGAACTAGGCAAAAGTACTATGTCTAGCTAAAGAGGCAAAATTGACCATTTTCCTAGGCTTTTCTCTTCCCTTCTGTTCTAAGCTGAAGACATTACATGTTTCTGTAATTGAGATGTTGAAAAAGCATGATCTACAGGCAACCTGGCAAAGCACACAGGTAACAGAGAATGTAAAGCGTAATACTTCCAGAGCTTCTACCCAGTGTTTTTAAGCCGTCAGATGCCCTTTCCTAGCATGAACCTCTTCAGAAAGAAATTGTTTCAGAAACATTGTGCAACAGTCAATATCTGCCTGCCTTTCCAGCTCCATAAACCTAACCACCCCGACTTTTGAGAATTATTCATTTCTCAGTAATTCTGTCTTTGTTGTTTTAACATGAGAGTGCACCCACAAAACCAATGCCTTGCAGTTTCTATTGACTTACATAACTCTCTTTAGAGGACATTCTTGCTAAATCTTAGGAATTACAGAAATATCTCCCAATGCCAAAAATTAAAACACATATATCATTGTTTACATTTGGGTTTCAGTTGACCTCACGTTCTTTCTTTTTCCAGAGCTATAATGATTAGAGAAAATGCATATTTACTGGTTTATACATAAACATTATTTTAAAAATAATTTTAAAATACAGAGAACAAATTAAATTATAATGGACCATCAACATTCTGGGGTTTTAAATCATTGCAGAAGCTACCATATTCCAACAGGCTCAAAAACCAACTTAAATTAGTTTGGCACCTAACAGTTGAGATACAAGCAACACATTCTTTAGGGACAAATTATCTTTGATGAAGTGAGGAAGATTTGTCCAATTTTACAAGCAGTTTAAATGATTAATTTTAATTTATACTTACTAATGAATCATTAACTTAATCTTTCTTTAAGTGCCTATAATAGACCTTTTCGTGAACCTGTTATAAGGCTTGTGCACAAGTAATTTAGTGAGGGGAGAAAAGTCAGAGAAAGGACAAGGAAAACTGTTTAGGAAGTTCTAAGAGATGCCAAATTTTGTGCAAAAAATCCACACTGAGAGAAACAAAAGAGAAAAAAACCCCAAACAATAACCTATCAGCTACATCTCTTTCAACTGTACTAAAGGCAGGTTGATTTAAATGTTCACGTAGGTTGACAGAAAATATTCACAGCACCCTTCAGCAGAGCATATCACAGTACCTACCCTAAAACACTTGTAGTCTGAGCCACACAACTGTTGACTGTTTCACTTGGTTGAACAAAAGCAGACAGCAGCAAGAAGGAAGCCTGACCTGCTTTGCCAAAGCTAACAGGAAGGTAACCCCTGACAGTTTGGGTGCAGGTTCTGCTCTGGAAATTTAAGGACCAGGAAATCTAAATGAGGGAAGAGCTTCACAAAGTCTTATGAGAACTGTAAAATAATTTCAAAAGGAATGCAGAGGAAGTCTCATGGCTTGTGTGCTTTAAACTAGATGGAACAAAATAGTGGCAAGTAATCAAAGGAAAAAGCTAGTCCTGGCAAGTTAACAGGCTATACAGAATAATTTTTTTTTCTCTTGTATCTCTGACTTCTATTAACATTTTTGTGGCTCTTGAGGCAGCAAGGTAAGAGCTTTGGCTTATATTCCATCCACACAAGCCAAAAGCCTCCCACAGTTCCATTTGGTAATGTCAGCCCAACATGCTCTAATACACACAGACCTCTGACAATGAGTCAAGTTCCCACTCAAACATAACATTATGCCAAAAACCGCCCAAGATTATTTCAACTAATAAACACTTGGTTAAAAAACATGTCAAGTCAACTTGGTCTTTACATCAATTTAACTGCCTCTTACCACAACCATTGCCTAAGCAGTAGCATGCTGCAGGAAGCACCAAAAGATAAAGGCAAATGAAAACACTCTCACAGCATTTCTCTGACTGTCATTGCTTCGCTTCCATGGTTACATAAAACTAAGGATTCCGCACTAGGAAAAAAGATTTTCCAGCAACTGGGCTTATGTTGTGAGAATTATTTTAAGGGTGTCCATGTCCTGAGTCCTGAAGACTAGAATTTGGAACAAACACTACAACAAAAGTCTTGCATCCTGTCACAGTACACAATTCCAAAGCTCTCTCAAAACGTTGTCCTTTAATTCAGTCTTCATAGTGTCATTCTCATAAAAGACATCCACTTCGCAATACTTGAAAATATGTACAATGTTACCCCAAGTTTATACAGATGCTGTTCATTAGCATATTTATTCTTTTCATGACATTTGGGCTTCAGATTTTTCCAAATTCCATTCCAACTCCCTTACTGAGTTTGTATATCGAGCGTTAACAAGACAACCAAAGCAAAAAATAAAGTCAATGTAAGGACATAACTAAATACAAAGTGAATTGTGAAATGCTGGATTTATAGATCCTGAAATCATCAAGTGATTGTGCTTTCCAGAATATCTCTGCAGAAGGCACAGCTGGTGTGGTTAGCTCTTGCTCAGGAGGCCTTTCCCATGTAAGTAGCATCTCTAATAGACTGTTCTGACAAGTAATTAAAGAGCATCAAAGAAAATTTCTGCCAGAAAGAAACACAGAAAAAATTTTTCAGTTAAAACATCGACTGGAATAGCACCATCAGCAGCAGTTATAGCATGGAGAAAAAAACTGAAATGTAGAGACTATTCTACTCCACTAAAGGCTGTTTTTCTTGATTAGGACCAAGCCCCATTTGAGAGGCTAAACTGAAGTATACCTTTTCCATAAGAACAAGTCTTCCTCCTCCACAACTGCCATGCAGAGGCTAGTCATGAATGAATAAATACTAAATTCACTTCAGAGACAGGAGTTCTTAAGGACAATCCAGTTCAACTGAAAACACATGTATCCCCACCTAATGTCCTGTCTCCATATGTATTCCCTCTCAGAGAACAGTGACACAAGCTAAAATTTCATTCCTGCTGTGAGAGCCCTTGGCAACTCTTGGGAAGATGAATCACTATTCTCAATGGAAAAAATGACTTGTGACAGCTGTAACTTCTGCTATATAAAGCATCACATGGTCAAAGTTAGTCCGACTCACTGCTGTAAAGATTTAGTGGATTGAAACACAATGTATTTCACTACCTAGCTTTAAAACGTACTGGTGAATTAAGCCTAGGGCCTCACTCATACTCACCTGTACAGGGCAAATGCATAAGGAAAGCCAGAGGCTGAACTAGTCAAAAATCTTTCTGATAGCTTAAAAGCAGATGCTTGGACAATGAGAGCAAAAAGAGCATTAAAATTGTGATCCCTCTCCTAGTACACCTTCAGCTACCATTTAAAGATTGAAGGCACCTCCAGAGCATTCTGCTAAACCACCACAACCACGCTGATCCTCCATGAATACCCTACAAGGCAGGAAAGGGGCATATGAGAAAGTTGGGGAGGGATTTTTTACAAGGGCTTATAGTGATAGGACAAGAGGGAATGGATTTAAGCTTGAGGAGGGTAGATTTAGACTGAGAATTAGGAGGATATTAATTACAGTGAAGGTGGTGAGACACTGGAACTGGTTTCTCAGAGAGGTCATGGATGCCCCCTCCCTGGAGGTGTCCAAGGCCAGGCTGAACAGAGCCTTGAGCAACCTGATCTAGTAGGATATGTTCCTGCCCATGGCAGAGGGGTTGGAACTGGACGATCTTTACGATCCCTTCCAACTCAAAAACCATTTTGTGATTCTATGATCCTTACTGACTGCACTAACACGTAAGCGTTACATACTCAGGCCTTGTTGACATCTTGTGGCATGGACCTCTAAGATTTGACTATGTGTTGTGCAAGGAAGTATTTTAATTTTTTTAAATTTTGTGGCAAACCTATTCATGGAATGTTCTCTGATTATCATACTATGAAAAAAACCCAAACAATTAATTTCATACGTACTGTTCAGCTATATGAGTCCTAAATCAGATACCTGTTAAGCATTTTCTTTCACATTTGAAAGTCATGGTCTAGTAGTTCCAGAAAACACAGTATAGGTAACTTGGTGTTACCTTAAATTTTATGGAGATAAGAAATCAAATGCATCTGATACTCAAAAACGTTTGCACAAAGAGATAATGGTGCTCTCTGATTTAGCTTACTTGCCTTGTTAAACTCTCTGGTTTCTGACCAGTCTTAGAGACTGCAATGAAGTTTTCCCTGAACTATGAGGAAGGATCCCCTACAAGCCTTCTTTGCTAAGAGTTGTTAATAATTAACATTAGGACTTATTCTGAGATGTATCATGAGGAGCATCTAATTAGATAGGCTGGTAAGTCATCCAGTTTACTAATTGTCATACTAAAACTCCAACAGGAATTCTGTAGCACTTCAGCAAAAGAAATTCTGGTATGCCACACTGAGCAAGCAGTTCAACATCTTTGAGAAGCAACATTGATTCTTTTGGGAAGGAAGTGTGCAGGACAGGGGAAGAATGAGTGGAGGACAGGGAAGGAAGACTGCAGAACAGGGAAGAAGTGTGTAGGGCACGAAAAGGAAGTGTGCAGGACAGGAAAAGGAAGACTGAAGGACAGGGAAGGAAAAATGCAGAACGAGAAGAAAGGAGTTGTCATGTCTCAGTGCTTAGGTTGTTAGCCAACTGGTCTCGTCAATCACCTGCCACATCTCATCGAGAAAGCAAAGCTTCACCTCTGCTCAAAAATCCAGTCTTGGATTTGTGGAAGAGCTCTCTGATTGTCCCATCTCTCTGCACTACCTACAGCCAGCTAGGTTAAGCACATATGCACACTGTAAAAACCATCCTGCACACTGCTCTTCATATCCGAAAGTAAACATTTATATCAAAATACCTGAATCATCACAAGGTGTCAGGGTCTCAGTCCTTAAATTTCCCTCACAGCGGAGTAAGTTTGCATATGCCACTACTTTTACACTATAAAAGATAGATACTTTTCATATATCTAAATGCAGAGGATCCTTATTTGTGTCCCACAATAAGCCACAGTGTTAATCGTAGGCTTCCAGATGCTCTGTCCAGTTCAACCTGTGTGCAGGTGCAGATTGATGCAGCAAAATGGAAGCCAGGCAGGGCTGCCCACCCTGAGGCAGGGGGTACCCTGGGAGCAGTGCTGGCAAGATCCACCACTCCAATGGTTAGATGATGGCTGACACACTGCCTTTGTTGTACCTGCCAAGCCAGGGAGCAGACGACCAAGGTCTATGCTCAACAAGGCAGATGCAAATTTGACAAAGCTATTTCTCTCAAGTATTGTACAAGCCCTTTGGGAAGGCAGCCTGAAATCTCCACAGGGTTACGTCTTGCACAGGTGGCCTGTATAACTTCACAGGATCCTGTCCTTAATATTTTTTTCAAAGCTTGCTCACTACATTTATTAGTGTAGTTCTGACTAAGCCTCCAAACTATTTTTACGGGCCCCGAACAATAGTAACCATTTAGAATCAGGTTCAACATGCTAAACTGAATCATATCTAGTTCAGATCCCTAAAATTCCACATTTCTGACAAATTCTGTTGACTGTACAACATAAAGGATATCAATTGGCATAATGTTGGTTTAAGACATGTACGAAAAACACTATACAAGAACAAGAATTTGCCATAAGGCTTTTTCATCTTTCAGAGGCCCTAGAAACACAGTGCATTGTGATACCCTCTTAGCAAGTACTTCATTTCAAAATGCGCACTGCAGATGTGGCAAGGTAAAGGTGATCAGGTTTCTGAGCAACCACTCTTGTAATTTTCTTTTTCAGTATCATTAAAAAACCTGGCTCAGGAACTAAGAGGACATTAAAAATATATGAAGATTATCCTTCAGATAAAGCAACAATAAAATTTGAATTTATATTAGTAAAAAGCTATTTTCAAAGACTGAGATTTCATTCTCTTGAGGGGCAGCAAAAATAAATTATTTTGGCTTATTTCAAAGAAGCACAAAACGGCTTGAGTTGGAAGGCACCTCAAAGTTCCAAACCCCTGACATGGCCAGGGATGCCTCCCACTAGACCAGGTTGCTCAAAGCCTCATTAAACACTTCCACAGATGAGGCATCCACAACTTCTCTTGGCAACCAGTTCCAGTGTCTCACCAGCCTCATCGTATAGAGCTTCTTCCTAATGCCCAATCTAAATCTACCTTACAGTTACTATACATATGCATTTCTACTCTGTTTCCCCTTCAGTTCTAAGCCAAAGTGGACCATCACTTTTATTTCTTGGGTATCATAAAAATACCTTCCCCTCTCCTATCTCAGTGAATTTCATGTTTTGGGGTTTACACACACATTTTTTCTTCTTTTTTAAGGTTATATGGTTAAGAAAATTACTAAGCCCTAAACTAAGGAGAAAACATCTTATTATCTCTAGATTAATTTTCTTAATTAATGAATATGCTAGTGTTAACAACAGACCTTGAAAAATGCTACATTTTGAGACTGGCCAGACTATCCCTGAAAGAAAAGGCATGAACTCAGAATTACACTAGCAACGACAGGCACAAAACCCAGTCCCCAACCCTGTAATCCCATCTTACAGCTGTCTTACACAAACTTTGATGGGGAAAGCCTACTGAATGCCTTCATGTGCACTCAGCTAGCTGTCTGAATGTGAGCCAGGAGTGTGCTCATGTGGCCAAAGAAGGCCATCAGCATCCTGGCCTGGATCACAAAACAAATGGTGTGGCCATCAGGAGTAGGGAAGTGATTACGCACCTGTACTCAGCACTTGTGAGGCCACACTATTTGGGTTCAATTTTAGGCCCCTCACTGGAACAGACACTGAGGTGCTGGTGCATGATGAGAGAAGAACAACAAAGCCACTAAAGGGTCTGAAGAACAAGTCTTGTGAAGAGCAGCTGAGGGAACTGGGATTCTTTAGCCTGGAGAAGATGATGAAGGGAGACTTCATTGTTCTCTATAGCTCCCTGAAAGGACGTTCGAGTGAGGCGGCCAGTTTCTTTTCCTCAGTATTAGGTGGCAGAATGAGAGGAAATGAACTCAACTTGTGCCAAGGAAGGTTTAGATGGGATATTAGGAAAAATTTCTTTTGCTGCAAGAGTGGTCAGGGATTGGAACAGGCTGCCTAGGGAGGTGGAGTCACCATCCCCGGAGATGTTCAAGAAATGTGTGGACATGGCACTTCAGGACATGATTTAATGGCCATTGTGTTAAGTTGATGTTTCTAAATGATACAATTCTATGATTCTATTTGGTATTAAATGATGGAGGACAGATTCTCTAGTCTTTCATTTAAAATCTTTTCCTTTATTTTATCTCCAGAAATTTATCTGAGCAGAAAACATTTTGGTGTTAGAGGAGTGTTACATAGGATCTGTGATAGTTCCTCAAATAGAACTGCTTGCACATACAGGAACAACTAGCTATTCAGAGCTGCAGAACATCTTAACCACAGAAAATCCATTCTGCTGTTAACACTTACTAAATACTTATTCACTCAAAACAGAATTGAGCAGAGGGCTAAGAAAAATGATCCTTCTAGAGAAAGATTGCAATTGCTAATGTGTGGGAACATATGATCATTACATATGCAGAATAATAGAATCACTATAGCTGGAAAAGACCTCTATGATCATCAAGTCCAAGCATTATCTAACTTTATCAGAGCTGCTACTACATGACATCCTTCAGCAGAACACCTGATGCATTGAGAGGACTCCTCTACGACCACTTTATAACCACTCAGAAATCAAACGAGGGGTTGCTTTAGATTTTTTTTCTTTAATGCTAAGCAAATGTTCACAAGCAAATATATATCGGAAGTTGGTGATCAACATGTATCTGTTTCATATATGTCTAGGAGAGGTGTCGGTACCTATACAATACAGAATTAGGAGGATATGTTGAATCACAGAATCATGGGGGTTGGAAGGGACTTCTGGAGATACTCTAGTCCACCCTCCCTTCTAAAGCAGGATCACCCATAGTAAATGACCCAGACACACATCCAGGCAGATTTTGAAAGTCTCTGTAGAAGGAGATTCCACAGCCTCTCTTGGCAGCATGATCCATGGTCCCATCACCCTTACAGGAAAGAATTTTATCCTCATGTTAAGGTGGAACTTCCTGTTTGTGTCTATTGCCCCTCATCCTATCACAGAGCACAGGTGAAGGAGCACTGGCTCCTTCTTCTTCTTGACACCCACTCTGTTTGCAAACATTGATCAGACCCCCTTTCAGCCTTCTCTTTTCCAGACTAAAAAGGCCCAGGTCTCTCAACTTTCATAATTCAGATGATGTAGTGCACAGGTACTTTAAAAAATGGCACTAATCTGCTGACTTAACATATATCAAATTAGCACTATTTATGTTCATAAGAGGCATATTGCTCTCAGGAGCTAAATATTAACTTCAGATAAAAGAATTCCAGTCTTTCTAAGCAGCAGCTCCAAGAAGGCTCACTGTGCCTGCAGGATATGACTCACTGCTTCACTAGGAAGGACCTAGATGTTAAATGCAGTTATAGTCACCTGTCCATGCCCCCCTTAACACATATGAAAAACTGCAGACTTGTCCCCAGGTGCCAGAAAAACACCAGTAAGAACACAATGTGCTTGCCACGAAGACAAAAAAAAAGCAACTCCAACAGGACTGTCCAGGCAGATAAACCCATTTATGATATCTGCTGCTCAGGGAGCAGTTCCTTCTCAAATCTTCCCCTGGCAATTCCAGGGCTGGCTGAACACAGGCAGCAGAAGGGTTCCAGTGGTGTCCCTCAGGTCCTGTCTTGCCACTGTGTAGTTCCATGGTGTTTGTTACTGACCACCACAATGGCAGGTGGACAAGATTTCTGCCAATGTCTCCAGCATCAACACACGTTAGAGTTCCAGTAAAACCGCACAACTGGTGCCAAGTTGTTAAGATGGGCAATATAAAGATTTTGTTTTAATTTTAATCACCATTCTTCCAAAAGGATAAACAGGTGCTTAAGCTGGGCTTTTCGGACAGATCTTCAGGTGGGTGGGGATGCAGATGAAAGTCATCTAGTCTTTAGTGTGCCCTTAGGACACCTCTGAACTTCATGACCTTGTACAATATTCTTATAGATGTATCCATTTATGTCTGGAAAATCCCTTTTCCGCAACTTCCACAAACCACTGTGCTAGCAGCTGCCCACAGACATATTTGTATTTGAACAAGGAGAAAAACAAAGAGAGGAACAAACAACATTGTGCGCCCTAAGCCACCTATGGAGCACACATTACCCTCCTCCCCTGGGGACTCAGCTACAGTATAATCAAAACCAGGATGAAGTCACAGCTGCAGCCACAAATCAACACTTTGTGTATGATTCTCAAGCAGCAAAACTGGAGTCTTCATATGTAGCAATGAAAGGAATACCCAAGTTTTCTCTGTTTGCCCTATGCCAAAGCACAGCCTTTGAAACCAAATTTCAAACAAAACAAAACAAGGAAACCATTTCAACCCTGCATGTCTACTCTCTTACTTAGCAGAGAGGGATCTGGGGGTACTGGTCAGCAGCCAACTGAATATGAGCCAGCAGTGTGCTCAGGTGCTCAAGAAGGGCCACCCGCATCCTGGCCTGGATCGGGACCAGGGAAGTGATCATGTCCTTGTACTCAGAAAAGTGAGGCTACACCTTGAGTACCGTGTTCAGTTTGGGCCCCTCACTATAAGAAGGACATCGAGGTGCTGGAGCGTGTCCAGAGAAGACCCATGAGGCTGCTGAAGGGTCTTGAACACAAGTCCTGTGAGGAGTAGCTGAAGGAGATGGGGTTGTTCAGTCTGGAGAAGGCTGAATGCAGACCTCATTGCTCCCTCCAACTACATGAAAGGCAGTTTTAGCAAGGTGAAGGCCAGCATCTTCACTCAGGTACCAACTGATAAGATGAGAGGAAACATCCTGAAGTTGTGCCGGTGGAGGTTCAGATTGGATATATGGATATACCGAAAGGGTCATTGGGCACTGGAACAGGCTGCACAGGGAAGTGGAGTCACCATACCTCAAGGCATTTAAAAGACACTTAGATGAGGGACATGGTATAACCATTGTGTACAGGGAGATGTTAGGTTACAGTTGGACTCAGTGATCTTGAGGTATTTTCCAACCAGGCAATTCTACGGTTCTGTGACTCTACCTTGCTCACCAACCTCCATTCCACTACCTTTTTTTCTGTGAGGAGGCAATTTCAGTTCACTGCTTTTAAGAAACTTCCTACTAGAAAGCTGTGGTTTCCAGTGCATTTTTATTGCATTTTCCAAAGCTGCATCATCAGAGCAGGGCATGTTCCTATTGAAGCTAAAGGTCCAAAACTGTAAGCCATAATAATAAATAATAACAAATGTCGTGGGCAGTAAAACCTGTAATCTGAACACATACAAAAATTAATTTCACTGTATATGGTTACTTTTGAAACTCTGTGCTTTTCACATTTTCCTGGCAGACACATATGGCCACAGTCACCAAGTAATATGAACAATATGAAAAATGTAAGTCACTACTTAAAGTCATAATTTTACTTTGGCTTATTTAGGCAATAATCAAGCCTAATGACATAAAAAATCTTACAAAACAAAAAAATGAAATAAAAAGGGGACATGAGAATCTACCTGGTATCTCATGTTTCCTTTGCATTGACTTGTGCAGAGGTAAACTTACATCAGAAAATTTAAAATATCGTGCTGCTACAATATCAGAACCAAAATAAACAAGAACAAAAGAATAATCAAAGCCAAAGAACACAAAATAAAAAGCACCCAAACAAAAAAGCAAAACGCAGAAATCCAACTGCCACAGAAAAAAGAGATTTTGATTCAAAACACCAATGCAATGCTGACTTTCACTTCCATCAAAACCTAGAAATTAAAGTTTTCAAAACAGGAGCATCTTGTTGACCCCAGGGTACTCTTGTAAGCATCATGCAAATTGTCACCATGAATCACAGGCAACATTTGTGGAGCTGGATGAGGGGGATGCAGGGCAGTGCCAGTCAGTACTCCTGGATCAGAGGTGAGGAAGGAACACAAGCTATTCACTTTGATGGCAGCACCCCTTTCCTTCTCTAAACCCACAACCCTAAAATCTGTTCCACAGGAAATAAGGTTTAATTTGCACAGAAAGACTATAGTTAGTGGAATGGAGATCTGAAAGAGATTTTGTTTCCATTAAATTTAGGGGAATCATTCTTTCCCTAAAGAACGACTTAGAATATTTGTATAGTTTATCCAAACTCTTCTCTTGGATGTTAAATTCAGAGAATATGGACATGGGGAGCATGGTGAGGAATCTTCCACAGGTGACCACATGTTGCTGTTTTGTAGTTACAGTTGGAAGAGAAAAACATCAGAGCAGATTTCTTGACCGTCAGTCAGAAAAGATAAGCTACATACTTGTGCTACATACTTAGGTATTGCCATTAATGAGAAAAGAAAGCAGAAGTACAGCAACGTGCAATCACACTGGGTTTGCACCACAGAACACAAAGAACAGTATTTCCCAACTACAGGAATACCAATTACCAAATCACTGAATGTAATAAAGACCTGAACTTGAGGATAAATAAGGAAAATCCAGTTCATAGCTAAAAGAAAACCCTAAAATCTGGGAATAAAAAGCAACCTGATTTCATTTTGATCAGATGAACCAATGAAAATTATTGTCTGATTCCCAGATAGCAGCAGTATACCAGATAGTATGAGAGAATGATTTGGGTTGGAAGGGATCTTAAGGATCATCTAGTTCCAAACTCTCACCATGGCAGGTCCAACCTGGCCTTGAACACCTCCAGGGAAGGGGGCATCCACAAGCTCCCTGGGGAGCCTGTTCCAGTGTGTCACCGTCATCACTGTAGAGAATTTCTTCCTAATATCCAGTCTAAATCTATCCTTTTCCACCTTAAAGCCATTTCCCCTTGACCTAACACTACAAGCCCTTGTAAAAAGTTCCTCCCCAGCTTCCTGGGAAACTGTAGAAATTTGATTTAAACGAAGAGCAAACAGAGCCCCAAACAAACAAAAAAAATCAACCAACTCAGAAATCCTAGGCTTAGATACAAACCTGAAGTTCTACTTAATGTGTTCACAGATGCTCGATGCCAGCATAACAAAACCAGCAAAATTCTTCAAAAGAGAAATGCATTCTCAACAGCTTCTCTAAGTACTCTCCACTATAAGACAGCACATAAAGATTTGGCCTGAAGCACAAAAATGAAGTTCATGAAGGCAAATAGACATAAAAATACCAAAAAGTTAGAAAGAAAACGGAGGTCTTGGGAGGAAGACAGAATTATTCAATTTTCCTGAATGCTATCTAAAAATGGGGAATTCCAGATTATGAAGCAGATGACAGACTTTCAAAGCTTGGCTAATGTGTTCTGTGTTGCTTAGATTCAAAAAGAGAGGAAGATAAAATTTTGGACAAATCAAATCAAAACCAACCAAGAAAACCGAAAATCCCCATAAATCAGATTTACAATTTCTATGAAGCCCTGAAAACCATATCTGGACATTTCATGTAACTTCAATAGCCACAAGAGCAGAAAAACTTGGTTATTTTAAAAATGCCAATCAGCTCTGCGAGTTTAGGTCACAGAACTCTTCACAATCACTTGAAGCACAGTATCCCACACAAAAAAATTCCCAAGGAAAGTTATTTTATTCCTGTCTGTTTGGGTAAAATAAGGGTGCATCTTTGGATTACCCCTGCCTCCGCCATCTCCAAACAAGGCATCTCCTTTCAGAGCAGGTTGCAAATGAACAAATCAATAGAATAATGATCTTGATTGTTTTATCCAGCTCTCCATAGACATGAGTTCACAGGAGAGGCAGCCGTGCAGCTTCCTCAGACATTAGCAAAAACTTTTGATCTTTCTTTGAAGGAGTTTTTCTCAGGATATTTAAAAGTCTGTGGTTTATTTTCATGTGTGGGGAAAAGCAACACTGAGGTGAACACTCCCACACAAAGAAATGTCTCGACAAAGCTTCGCTTGTCAAAAATACCCTTGAAGAAAATTAATATATACTTGCTTTGAAGGTGCACATTTTTATTTTGCAGTCTTCAGTGTGGTCTCTGCTGCTTATTTCATGACTCATGCCTGTATGGCACATAATGCAAACATCAAGCAGATAAAACAAATGAGTGAAATTAAGATGGCTGCCAGGGTTAAGAAGTTTGGGGGTTGGATATCAAGATTGGTTACTGTGGAGTAATAAACTAACTTCCACTAGATGATACAGAATCAAAGAATTATTTACATATACTAGATGAGGTTCTCCTCCCTCTCTTCTCTGCCCTGCTGAGGTGGCACCTGGAATACTGTGTCCAGTTCTGGGCCACTCAGTTCAAGGACAGAGAACTGCTTGAAAGAGTCCAGTGCAGAGCCACAAAGATTATTATGGGAGTGGAACATCTTCCTTAGGAGGAAAGACTGAGGGAGCGGGGGCTCTTTAGCTTGGAGAAGAGGAGACTGAAAGGTGACCTCATTGATGTTTACAGATATGTAAAAGACGAATGTCAGGAGGATGGAGCCAAGCTCTTCTTAGCAATGACCAATCAGAGTCACAGAACTTCAGACCTTGGAAGGACCTCTAGAGATCACTGAGTTCAATCTCCTTGCCAAGGCAGAATCCCTTAGGGTAGTCCATACAGGAACACATCCAGGAGGGTTTTGAAAGTTTCCAGAGAAGGAGATCCCACAACCTCTCTGGGTAGCCTGTTCCAGTGTTCCATCACCCTCACTTTAAAGAAGTTTCTCCTCATGTTGAGGTGATATATTCTACGTTCCACTTTGTAGCCATTACTCCTTGCCTTATTGATGCGCACCACCAAAAAGAGATTGGCCCCATCCACCTGACACCCACCCCTCAGATATTTATAGACATTGATAAAGATCTCCTCTCTGTCTTCTCCAGACTAAACAGCCCCAGGGCTCTCAGTCTCTCTTCACAGGGGAGAGAGACACTCAAGTCCCCTAATCATCCTCATGGTTCTTGGCTGGACTCTCTCCAGCAGGTCCCTGTCACTTGAACTGGGGAGCCCAGTATTCCAGGTGTGGTCTCACCAGGGCAGAGTGGAGGGGGAGAATAACCTCCCTAGACCTGCTGGACACAGTTTTCCTGATGCACCCCAGGATGCCATTGGCTCTCTTGGCCACAAGGGCACATTGCTGACCCACACAGAACTTGCTGTTCACCAGAACTCCAAGGTCTTTCTCCATGGAACTGCTTTCCAGCAGGGCAGCACTCAACCTGTACTGGTGCCTGTGCCAATAATAGGACAAGAGGCAATGGGTGCAAGCTGGAGCATAGGAGGTTCCACCCAGACACAAGGAAAACCTTTTTTACCATGAGGATGGCAGATCACTAGAATGCGTTGCCCAGAGAGGTTGTGGAGTATCCTTCTCTGGAGACATTCAAAACCTGCCTGGATGCATTCCTGTGTGACCTACTCTAGGTGACCCTGCTCTGGCAGGGGAGTTGACTTAGATCTCTAGAGGTTGCTCCCAACCCCTAACATTCTGTGATACTAGATAATCCTTGCTTGCTAACCTTACACTTTTCATTGAAAGTAAAACCAAGGTGCTTCAGCTCTCTGTACTAATGCTCTTTCACTGAAAGCTTACAAAAGACCTCTTCCTTTGTACCTGTCATGTGCACCAAGCACAAGAGAATTACACAGACACATATATATTATTTAAAATGTTATGTGTGTATATATGGAGTTGCACACACTGAAATACAAGAAATACTCTTGGTTTCTTCCTTTTCTTTTCCCCATAGCTATTACAGCTAGTAATATCGTAACACTGTATTTGTTCAACTAGATTATCTTTAGAGAGTGGTGACTACAGCCTGCTTTTCAAAATGACCTTACACCACATCACCAGCATGTTTAAGGGCAAAGAAGAAGACTTGTCACAAGCACTTCTTTGACAGAGTCAATTTACTTTCCAATAGAAAGGAAGAACCATATTAGACAGACCGGCCACTGACGTGGTGTTTCCATGTACATATGCACAGAAAGTTAATCACTGAAGTCAGAGATGTAAAAATGGAGCTGACTGCATGAACTTTGTCCTTTCACCTTACAGACTTTGTTATATTTATGGTTTGATTTCCTGAAAAATCATTTAAAAATTAAGAGATGAGTCCTGTTACTTAAACATTTGAAAAAAATATTCGATTCACAGTATTTTAATTGTGATTAAAATAGAGCACTCAATTTTGGCATTGATGGGAAGTTTCGGGAAGTGGAAGGAAACAGTATAAAAAAGGGATTGTGTTTTGTGTGTTTTTTTGTTCGAGTTTTTTTGTTTGGTTTTAAACCTAGTTTCACAAAATTCACCTTGAAATAGGCTGCCACATAATGCTGGCATTTTCACTACATCAGGTCGCCTAAGGATAGCAGAAGAAGTGTCAGAGATAACCTATATTGTCAGGAAGTCAGGTTCGCCATTTACTAAAAGCATGTTCAACCTGGGGAAAGAAAGGCACACACCTGCTAGCTGGGAGACAACCAAACACATGGAGCATTTTGCAAGCCTTGTTCATTAAGAAACTTCCCCTGAACTTTAAACTTTGCCAAAACTTTCATGTACTTGCATAAAATTAGTTCCACTGCTGAGACAATACGTTCGAGTATGCTTGCACTGTGTTTGCCACAAGGATATACTCACCCTGATCAAAGCCTCTGTAAGATGGGCCTAAGTTGTGCCAGGAGAAGTTTAGATTGGATATTAGGAAAAAATTCTTTATTGAAAAAAGTGCTCAGGCATTAAAACAGGCTGCCCAGGAAGGTAGTGGAGTCATCATTCCTGGAGGTGTACAAGAAGCGTGTAGATGTGGTACTTTAGGATATAGTCACAGTAGGCGGGTTATGGTTGGACTTGATCTTAAAGGTCTTTTTCAGCCTTAATGATTTGATTAATTTAAGATCCTTCACTAAGAGTCTAGTAGGAAGACGGAAAGCAAAAGCCAGAAACACAGGCATCGATCCGAGAGATGCAAAAATCTCATGTGAAAGAGTCAGAAACAAGAGGTGAATGCACAAGCTACGGCAGATCAACAACCTGCAAAGCATAAAATATAAGCCAGTTAAAACTCAGTAATGTTTCCAAAAATTGAAATGTGGGACTCCATCTCTGCTGCAGTAGCAGCTGCTTTTGCCTTTCTACAGATCTACAGATTTTCTACAGATCTGCGGGCTCCATTAAGTACTTCTATCTACACTGCTTTCTTCATCCCTTTTTATTTTAAAATTTAAAATATATACTTAGTCTATATATACTATGTATATACTACAATACTTAAGCCGAATTAGAGCTGAATTATCCTGCTACATAAATCATCCTCCTCCATAAACATCTACAATCCAGTTAATTCCAAGCTATTCAGTAAAAATGATGAGTTTAGACACACAATTTCTAAGACAGGAAGATTTTCTTTTCATGTAGCACTATTTCCCATTCTTGCTTTGGATAATGCAGCGATTACAGAGTAATTATACACGGGAGCCAAAATTACAGCAGCTGAATAATAAATATTAAAACACAAGTGCTGTATTAAATAGCTTTAACTGTTTCTTATGCTCATAAAATGAGAAAATTCTACACTTGGAAAGCAAATTGATATAATTGAAATTGGAGCAGCTAAGCTTTATTTCAGTATACTTTATCAATAAAAATCTGTCATACAAATGACTGTAAGATTAATTCGTTTTGTTATTCAGAAAAAAGTAGTAGTTAATAAGGTACTACAGTTTACTTTTTCAAACACTTAGATCTACTTGGCATTACAGTAACATTTTTCACATGTACCAAAAAAATCTCTCTTGCACTAATCCTTATAAATACTCCACCTTTAATGTCTAATTACAAAATGAGTATTAAACATTTTACTTTAAAAAGAAAAAAAATCCCCTAAATCCTGGGAAGCAGGCAGAGAAAAAATTCCCCATATTAATCTCTCAGAAGGAATTCAGCATAACAGCACAAAATTCCCCACAGCTCTCAACTGCCAGAAGTAGAATGCTAAAGAAATTCCACCTATTTTAGTTTTGATTCCTCCTCAGTCTTTTGAACCCTTGAAAACACAGGATTATGCTAGTGTTGCAGCATATGGAAGCTATGAGAAACATAAAGCTTCAGCATCTTTCTTCCACTTCAACTAAAACTTTAGCTGCATATTATGACCTTGTGGCATGTGTAACACCTGAGAATACAGATCACCTCCAACAAATCTACTGTGTCTAATCAATTTGCTACATAAACTGCATACAGACAATGTAATAAATATACTGTAATTTTCTAAGACTTAGCAAAACACTGCTCAACAAACTAGGAGAGCTGAATTCCTGTGAAGGAGTTAGGAGAAAGGTTTAGCAGGAGGAAAAAGTGATAGGAGTGCCTTTGTGTGTTAGGTCCACTGACAAGTTGTTCTAAGGTATAATGGAAAAATCAGCGCATGTCAGAAATGTCTCAAAGTACTGATTTCTGAGCTGGAAACTGTGAAATCCTGGTCTTCATTTCAGATTCCAGAACAGCTACACAGTTTTCCCAAAGAAATGTGATACAGCAGGGAGCCCAACCTCTTGATTTTCACATAGCTCAGCATGAAGTGATCTAGTTAGCGCACACACCACTTGGTTTCATGGACTGCCTGAAGAATCTTGTATAGAACAAGGATTGACATCTCTGAATAGAATCTCTAATTATATCTTCCCAATAAAAAAAAAATTCAAGTATGTTCCAAGCAAGCAGCTCATGCTATCAGGCAGAGGACTATGGGTGGGCATGCTTTTAAGACCCACAGTAAGAGCTCCAGTACCCGAGTAAACACCACCTGAGTCTCAACAGGAGATGGGCTGAGATCAGTTAATCTACATACAATCATAGAACTGTTTCGGTTAGAAAAGACCTCTAAGATCATCAAATCAACTGTCAATCTAAGACCACCATAGTGAATAAACCACATCTTCAAGTGTCATGTCCATATGTTTCTTGAACACCCCAGTGACAGCGACTCCACCACCTCCCTGGGCAGCCTATCCCAATGCCTGACCGAAAGGGCCTTAGTTGAGCTCAGAGCCACAAAAAGAATGACACGGGAGAGCCTCTTTTCTCTACTTCTAAGCACAAAATCCTGTGAAGGGTGTGTGTGTACATATATGTAATCAAAGACATTTCAAAAGTGAAGACCAGATTACAAGTTCAGACACCAATACTGAAATGACAGACAACTGACACAGATACATTCTCCAAAAGGCAGTGGAGAAAACTTCCCACACAGATGCAGCCTTCTAAAGACAGCTGTGAGCTTGTGTCAGCCTCATACACTAAGTGGACGATAACTGGATATGTGCAAAACACTGCTGGACTGGAAGGGAGATGAGAAGACAACAGATGGTTAAAATTTCACAGTACCTTCACCATCACCAGAATAACATGGTAACTCTTTTAATACAGTTCAAAAAGCATCTTACTGTCTCAGAACAGGCTCCCTGACTCCAAGAGATGAGAAATTTGACAAAGTGCTGATATGAGCATTTAAAAAAATCATGTATAACTCTCAACTATACACTATTTCTGTCTGAGGAGTGTCAACACTCTCTTTTGAACCCAAATTTTCTTCCCATTTGAGTAATTGCTATTCTTACAGGATCCCAAGGGCTTCAAAGACCAACATTTGACAAGATCCTGCAAGAGGGAAAACAGAATAGATGCTAATCTACTTTCTTCCCCTGCTTGACTCCCTGCAACTCTACCTGCCAACAGATGTAGAAGGCTACACAGGTTAACGCACTAGAATCACTGTCTCCAGATAAACAGTTTAGTCTTGCAGTTTCCATGCCAGGATGGAAACATCCCAGAGACTCTGGGTGAAAAACTCACTGAAGAAAAGAAGTTCCCTCTCATTTACTGTCCAGTCTATGCACTAAAATAGCACAGAGTCTACTGTGATTAAGAGCACAGCCCAAATACTGATACAATAGAGCATTCCTCTGGAGAGAAGCCACTGAAAACGTTTTTGAAGAAAATGTTCAAGCAGTCTACCCAAAAGGAAGCGCTTTATCTGTGGAAGTCATGCAGATCTACCACAAAGACTTTCAAAATCCACTTGGGGTCCTGTGAGAACTACCCTAGGTGATCCTGCCTTGGCAGGGAGGTTGGACTTGATCTCTGGAGGTCCCTTCCAACCTCTAAAGTTCTGTGATTCTGTGATTCCCACTCAGAGAAGGAACAAAAGTCTTAAACACATGCTTTCAGAAGACACTGGTTCTAGAAAAGGATTGAGAAGATGTCCAGATATGCGATTTCAATTAATAAGAAGGCTTTTTCATCTTCTCCCACAGTTCAGCACGGCTCAATTGCTGGTCCACAGGACTACAGAAGGAGAACAAGACAAACCTGCTGCTTTCTCTGGTGGAGGACATATTCTGGCCTAACGAAAAGTCCCTTCTCATGTTTGGGTGCTACCTGGCATACAGCCACACAAGAAAGCTGAGTAACATAGACAGGATATCAGTTGCTCCTTAGGCATGTATTTGAGCCACTAATTTGAGTGTGATGTTTTAAAGTAGCATTTGTTACACAGGAAAGGAAGAAATGTCCTGACATGTCCTGTAGCCCTGTAGTAACTAAGGTGAGGCCACTTTTCTTCTTGCCCCAAACCACATCCATACTGATGACACCGTGTGATTTGAATTCTGCCATTACATTGACATGCTGAGCAACACTTCAGCTGCTAAAGGACAGTCTGTCACAGGGAGTCCTATCAATTTCAGCAAGTCAAAAGCACTGGCATAGCCCTTTAAGAGATGTTAAAAACCAGAAAAAGAGAAAATTTGGTCTTCTGAGGGATTTTGTTAGCTCACAAGTGTAATGGTTTGAATCAGAACAAAATGGGTCAAACCGAACCGACGGCTTAACCCGTCTATTTTCCCAACACAGAAGTGAGGGAAAAGTAACACACAAAAACTTGGGATTGAGACCAAAAAGAAAGTGAGACAGGAGTAGAGTTTACTGATCAAAATTAGATATACATGGTACAGAACGCATAATTACCTTAGCCTATTTGCAGAACATGAACGGCTCAAAGCAGTAGCAAACAGAAGCAAGCAAGCCAAAAGCTCAAGCCAGAAAACTACTCCCCCACCCTCCTCGTCTCACCACCATCCCAGCAGAACCCAGAACCTGCAACCAGAACAGGATGTCTCACATGTTGCAATCTGAACTTCGAGCCTCTTAATACTTTGCTCCAGTTAGCATGTCCATTTTTGTTGAAGCTGGCATGACTGCAGCATGAATAACTGCACCAGGTTCAACTCAATCCATGACAATAAGTCAATCATTTACTAAAGAGAAAATACAAATGGGAAAAACAGACCAAGAAAAAAAATAAATGTATGTCTCTTAAAACCCTGTGGTGTCTGTGGTGAAGTCATTTCTGAAGGGTATTTCAGTCTCCCACAAAAAGTGTAGGGACTTCTCAACCACCTGCTTGTTCACTGCTGCCAAAGAGACAAACACAATTTCATCTCCTTCAAAATATGATTGAGAGGGTGGAGAACAAGTTAACATCATAAAAACATTGTCATTTATTCATCTGGCTCTTCAGGAAAGCATATTTTGTTCCCTCACATTACTTGCTCATCACCAATGAGAGGAAAATTCCTCTTTTGTATGCAGATGGACAGCATACTTGTTCAGAGATGAGCAAGCTCTTAGAAAAACGGAACAAAAAACAAACTATAAAAAGACAAAGAACACGAACGCTGAGAATAGATTCACACTTCATTGAGTATTCTACTTGCAATAATTTGATCTACCAGAACATTTCAAAGTAACCTACCCCTAACTCCATTTTTAATTTGGAACCAGCCTAACAAGCTGCACTGAACCATCACCTTGAAACTTCAAGCAAGATACCACTGCATAATCCTCAGTGAAACAGACACCTCATAAGGTGAAGGCACAGCAGTGCACAACACAGGTCCTGCGCTTTTCAATTAGCAGAGTTCAGTAAACTAAGTTTTATTTCACACCCACTGTGTGGTGGGATGTGATTTCAGGAGACATGACTTCATGATCTCGATGGTCCCTTTCAATCTTTTATTTTTTATTTTTGATGAAAGAAATATTACCTAGATGGAATGTAAAGCACCATATGAGAATGTTGATGAGTATCCTTGTTTCTTCAGTTCACGTTTCTTCTGTTCAGGAGGGACAGGGAATACTAGAGGGAGTCCAAGAGGACTATGAAAGTGATTAAGGAACTGAACATCTGTCTTACGAGGAAAAGCTGAGACACCTGGGGCTGTTAAGCCTGCAGAGGAGAAGACTGAGTGGGGATCTTATTAACATTACAAATACCATGTTAATTGCTAAATCTGATAAATACTTGTATTAGAAGATTCAATAGTACACACTGGCATTCAGAAATGCCAGAAGAGAATGCAGTTAAACTATATATAGCAACTCAGCCCAACAGGAGAAGAAGAAAAATCCACTCTGGGATGCTGCAAAGTGCTACCTCCATAGGAGGGTTACCTATTTGGCAGGTCAGCTGTTCCTGTCAGGGAAGTGTGTTTTGCCAGTACAATAAGAACTAGTGTAATTGATTAGAAAGCAGGCATAACCTTAAAGGGAGTCACAGTTTGTCTTCTGCAGCTGTGAAAACTGTGTGTGGCATGTGGCCTTGAAGTTGAGAGCATGTGTATAGTGTAAGAGAAAACAGAGCCAGAGTGTCCTTCTTGGTAGGACCACTGAGACTATTCTCCTTTGTACTTCAGGATTCTGGTGCCACATAAAGACAACTCAAAAAACCTTAAAAACGCACAAAGCTCTTACTTATGCCCTGGTTTGTCTTCCCTTCCATAAAGAATGCTATAAGGACATTTTAACATCTTTGTCAGTGACATGGACAGAGGAATTGAGTGCACCCTCAGCAAGTTTGCAGATGACACCAAGCTGTGTGGCACAGTTGACTTGCTAGAGGGCGGGGATGCCATCCAGAGGGACCTGGACAGGCTGGAGAGGTGGGCCCAGGCCAACCTCATGAANACAGGTTGCCCAGGGAGGTTGTGGATGCCCCCTTCCTGGAGGTGTTCAAGGCCAGGTTGGACGAGGCCTTGAGTGATCTGTACTAGTGGGAGATGTTACTGACTACGGCAGGGGGTTGGAACCAGATGATCTTTGAGGTCCCTTCCAACCTTACCATTCTATGATTCTATGATTTGTCAACAAGTTTGACAGTAGCTTGATATCCTGTTGAGACTGCTGCTTCACCCAGTATATATGAAGGGAAAATGCAAGGACTTCTTGGACTGTTCATGCATTTCATAGTGTCCTGCATTTGCTCCATCAAAGTGAATGGAAGAGCTCAGACTGTGTTCGGGTTACCTGATTCAACTCACAACTCCTGCACTTGATCTCATGAACACTAGCCAATAACTGTATGTAAAAGGCAAGGAGGCACCAAGCATTTTACACTCAAAGGAAGCCAACAATCTTCTTCCAAAGTAGTAATACTCTTTAGAAGCTAGTCTGAATGTAGCAGAAGTGAGAGCTCTGAAAGAACTTTATTAGCCACATATTTGTGACAAAAAGGAGCGGTACAATCATCCTCTGCCTAGCATGGGCCATAACAATTTTCTGGACTTTTCAGCAATTAAGCTTTGTGGTTTAAGATGAAAAAATGTGGCTTATTTGTATTTGGAACATGTTTGGTTTCACCTTTGAATCACACGTTCAGGCTTTTGTCTGCTAGACAGTGTCCATGACTACAGTTTTCCTGTAGAGATGAACTGTAATCCATTCATACTTTAATCTAAGTAGCGATAAGCAAAGCAGAGTTCCTGAGGTTAATCAATATTTACACAGTGTTAGTCATTTATCTGAAAAGGCATTAAAGTATGTTTACTTCACAGTGGCACTTCAAAGGGGCCTATTTAGGGTAAGTCTCCTTTTGGGCAGGTACTAACACCCTTAGAGTGCTAGAGTCCAGCACTAAAGAAGAAGTAAGGTTTAGGTACTATATGGCTATCAGGGTGGGGGACACACACACCATGGTTACATCAAGGTAATCTGTTGTGGGGTGTGGTGGTGGTGTTGAGGAGGAGGTGTTTACAATGAGGCTGACCTTTGCAGTCTGGATGTGCTAACCTCTACATTTTGCAAAATGCAGGGAATGCAACTGCACCATTCCTGTTAGTAGAGGACTGCTTTCGTGCTCTCCCTTGGAAAGGCAAACAAAACATGGCTGTACAGTAAGGGCTGGGATGTTATGAAATTGGAACCGAAAGGTCTTCCTAGTGAAGATCTCATCATAATAACTATCTACATGAAAGGTGAGAGATAGGTCCTGCCTCTCAAGGGAGAAGCATGGTCTGGAATGATGTGCACAGCACTGCTGCTGAAGCTGCTGTCTTTGCAGATGTTGAGCAGAGAATTGCTAGAAATACATGAGATTGGTTATGATCCACTTCACTACAGGCACACAGTAAGGATCACAGCCCAGTCCTGTTGCCTTATACAACTCGGTCACCTTTTGTCAAACAACAAACAGCTTTGTGTAGGAGGGAAAACTGACAGTATGAAGGGAATAATACTCACCATAAATTATGGTAATAATTTTATAGTCTTTGTTAGTTGAAATGATTAATTTTTTCCCCACCTTCCTTCAGCTTCAGAGATAGAAACAATGCGTTCCAGAAGCAACAGCACAGAAAGCCCAACGAGACCAAAGATGAGCCAGCAAAGACCAAAAGACCACCATAAAGAAGTTGGTTATAGTGGGAAAGGAAATGTGCAAAGAAGGCCAAAGGAGAAAGAGGATGCAGCCCAAGCTAGTACCATCCTAAGAAGTCCTAAAGCAGAGAAAAAACAAACAAGTTCTTTCAAGAAAAGAGAGGATCTCTCTCGTGATGACTTGCTGTTTCTTCTTAGTGTCCTCGAGGGTGAATTACAGGTGATTCATTTTCTTATTTCATACTCCAGACACAAACACACTTCCTCCACCCCAGCTATCACTCAGAAAAATTGATCTTTACACCACCTTCAAATGCAAATAGAATTTATTCACAATGTACCTCTGTCACACTAAAAACGCTCATGATCCACTGTGAAGGACCATGTAACTGAAAGCAGAAAATTCACAAAACTTTCCTTTTGTGCTGCCCCGTAATAAGAACTTTGAATACAAAGCATTTGCCACTGCCAAACCCCTGTGGAGAATGTATCAGAGACATTTAAAATCTGTTAATTACTTCTTATCTCCCCTCTCCTATAAAGTCATGAATATTACTCCCTATAAATCAGCATGTCCCAGGTCACAGTAATTAACTCACTCAACAGTATTCTAACATTTTTTTGCTAGAAAAATCAAAATACCCATTTTATTTCTCATAATATGAAGCTTCAAGTGTTGAACCCCACTTATCTCACTGGATTTTGAAGAGCAAGCATTTTTCTATCTGCAAAAGGAGTCAGCTGCCAAGTGGAAAATTATGCCTAACTTGGTCAAACATAATTTCAGGAAGTGGGAACCAGATTTCCAGTGCACAGGGAGAATATTTCTGTGGCAGGCTGATTGCACATAAGTAGTGATGGTCACTTAAAACCACTCACAGGCAGAGGGAAGACAAATTGGCCAAAGGGGTGTAAATGGGTTTATCACAAAGTTTCAGAGCTTATTACCTTGACATACCTGGCTAGTTCCATTCTTAACATATATGTACCTATTTACATAATAATTCGTAAATGCTTAACAGAAGTATCAATCTCTAAGGCTAGGTACAAGGCAAACTTCTATGGTACATTTCATTGTGCAAACACACATACACTTCATTACACTTGTTTAATATAAATGTATATGTAAACATACACACTTCAGTTCTTGAGATTTAAAGCTGGAAGACAGTGAAATGAAAGCTGGAAAACAATGAGCCTCCTATGGATGTTTCATATCCAACATTCCAAAGTATGTATTATGACTGAATTTTTTGTTCCTGATTTTCCACCTCCTGTGATGCTAAATCAAATCTCTGAAGCTGTCAATCCAATCGTAATTAAGTTTCAAAGTTAGACACTATTACTGTGCAATTCCAGAACATTTAAGATGCACAAAGATCATTCTTCTGGGTTTCTTCTACAATGATTAAGGATTAGAAAACAAAACCAGATTATTTTATATATTTTTAAACAGTCACAAACAAGGATAAAGAAGTGCTCGAGCCAAGAGCAGTCAAAAGTGTTACCCTCTCCTGATACATCATTCTAATTTCCTCTCTTTCTAGTCTATCCTTCTAGCATTAGCATGTACTTTGCTTTGATTTTAACCAAGATCACTGCAGACAAGTGATGTTTGAGACAGTTTATGTAGTTATGTCACCATAACAGAGGCAGAGGGCAACCTCCACCACCAGAGGATGCCAAAAAAAAGAGATGGACAGCCGTAGGGGAGGTGGTGATCTAACCCACTCTCTCCAGTGGAAACATTTGTGTAATCAGATATTCTTATGAGAGAGTTTCACACTAGTACAATATTCACAGAAGGTACTCTGTCCCCTCCAATTCCACGTGTAGCAGCTAGTAACTACAACAAAGAAATGTTCTTGGTTGGTTGTTTTGTTCTGTGTTTTTCAAAGAGCAGAGAGAATCAACACTGCAGATACATAGTGCATATTTCTCCAGCATGGAGCACAGATTTAGAGAGCTATCAATATTGTATGATGGGAAGCAGGTATGTGCACCTGCCAGCTTGTGCAATTTCTGAAACACATACATAGGAAAACTTACTGAAAACATACCTCAGAATACATTGTATCTACTCTTTGGTAGCAGGATGTCCTTGGATATTTTGTAAGGTTAAGGAAACACACTGCCATTTAAAAAGAGAAAATGTAATGTACATTTTTAGGGTATAATTTTTGAAACAACACGATTTTTGGAAACCAGATAACACCAACTTCATTTAATCACAATCCTTTATTTTTTTGTCTCACAAATTGAGAATACCTTTACAGTAGTTACTTCCAAAACACTTGATGATGCAAGGCTGCTTACTACCTAAGGACATGCACACAAGCATGTGCACATCCCCATAGCTATAAATACATGAGGCATGGTCTCACCTCTGCATGCACATGTACATATACCTGCACACAGGACCTCACTGCCATCTTTGAAGGCAATTAATCTTATTTTCAAGGACTGTCATTATTGCATGGCTTTGGAATGTATGTTGCCAAGGGTCACATCCCCTGCACCACACACCTCACCACACTCACCACTCAAACTAACTCAGTGTAACAACAGAAACAGATGACCCGAAGCAGGTTTAAACTACAGAATCATGGGACTGTTTTGGTTCAAAACACCTCTTACTTAGATCATCAAGTCCAACCACTGACCTAACAATATCATGTCCCTTAAACTGTGTCCCTGGTCCCCATGTTTCTTGAACACCTCCAGGGATGTTGACTCTACCACCTCCCTAGGCAGCCTGTTCAATGCCTGAACACTCTTGCAGGAAGAAGAACGAAAGGAAAAAAAAAAAAAAAAAGTTGAGGCCATTTCCTCTTGTCCTATGACCTGACATTAGGTAGAAGAGACTCACCCTCACCTCAATCCAATCACCTTTTGGGGAGCTGTAGAGAGCAATGAGGTCTTGTCTCAGGCTCTTATTCTCCAGACTAAACAATCTCAGTTTCCTCCACTGTTCTTAAGATCTGTTCTCTAGACCCATTGCCAGACAGCTTTGTTGCCCTTCTTGGGATGCCCTCCAGCACCTCAATGTCCTTCTCATAGTGAGGGGCCCAAAACTGAATAAATTATTCAAACCACTCTAACATTTTGCACTAACATAAGTCACACTTTCTCCTGAAATTTGGCATTCTGAATGCTACGCACTGGTCCAGAAGCAGCAATACAATCTAATCAGCATTGATGAGGGCTCTGAAGATGTTGGATTCATGCAAAACTAATAAAATACTGGAAGACCAGTATTGCCCTCAGGCTTTTTACCTGTATTCATGGTATTTTGAGGCACTTTACAGACACAGCTCTCTTTAAACGGGTTTTCTAGTTTTTGAGAAATCAGAAGTAAATACATGCATATGGTTTAACAAAGTTAAACCTTACTTTGTGTTTCTGCAGGCTCAAGATGAAGTTATAGGAGTACTTAAGGCTGAAAAAATTGACTTGGCTTTGCTTGAGGCACAATATGGCTTCGTTACCCCCAAGAAGGTGTTAGAGGCCCTCCAGCGAGATGCTATTCAAACAAAGGCTGAGCAATGGCAAGAAGATATCTATGAAAAGCCCATGGGAGAGGTATGAACATGTAACTGATATTTAAACATAATTCCCACCAAATTCAACAGAAAATACCTCACTGATTTCAGGGGGAAAAGCAAACAAGCTCTATATCTAGAACTTCACATGAGCATCACTGAGAAGATAATGAAGTCTAGAGTTCAGTGGGTTCCCTCAACTAAACAGGTCCCTAATGATGCTCATTTATACTGCATGCTGGGGGCTTTCTACATACAGACATAATTTTGTGTAACTCAAAATCTAATAATGAGCCTTTTATTTCTGGTCTCACCTTTTTTTTCTTTTTGTTATCCAAATTCACAACCCATATCAAGAGATGTATCCTCATTCATCTCATCAATGTTCAATGAATTTCATTTCTACCCTGAAATGCAACTTACTAGGTATTAAAATCCTTTCACAATAAAGTATGTATTTTTTTCCCCAATTGCCTCTCCTTGAATTTAACTAAACATTTTTTATATATGCTGCTCACTATAGATAGTCATCATAAAATAAAAGCCAAAATTATTAATCAAATTCTTCTACCAAGTGTTTCCCAAGCGTTCTGAACAGAAATGGACCTAAGGATACAGAGTTCATTTCAAAGAAAACTATGTCAGGAAAAAAGTCAGTCCTAATTCCGGAGACTCAAAGTTTAAAATTTATGGCTATAATCTGAAAAAGATAAAGTTCAACTTTGGAGATCAATTTATTTCAAAACATTGTGGCATTATGTCACAGAAACTTTGAGCACAAATGGAAATAACTTGAAGTAAAAAAAAAAAAAACCAAACTGAATGTATAAATTCAGCTTGTTATTTTACATAAGCTTATACATACTTTTTTCCTTCATACACTTAATAGCAGAGAAAGGATTTCTAATTCCACTGGATTTGGCAAGTGCAAAAGGCAAGGGTAAACGATCTGAGAAAGACTGAAAGGCTATAGGAGCCACTGGCACTTTGTGTATCTTGATAAACCAAAATCAGCAGGCATTCCATAATTTCGGTTTGAAAATCCTCCCAAATACACTTTCAAAACCCCACCAAATTAAGTCAGAGATTCATTTAGGTTTCTTTGGATGTTTATAATAAACAAATGAGAAGTAGATTCAGCCACAAAGTGTGGGAATGGACTATTTAAAATTTCCCTCTGCCACCAAGACAATCTATCACAGTATCACAGTATCAGCAAGGTTGGAAGAGACCTCAAAGATCATCAAGTCCAACCCATTACCACAGACTTCAAGACTAGACCATGGCACTAAGTGCCACGTCCAAACCTGCCTTGAACACCTCCAGGGACGGTGAGTCCACCACCTCCCTGGGCAGCCCATTTCAGTGGGGAATGACTCTCAGTGAAGAACTTTCTCCTCACCTCAAGCCTAAACTTCCCCTGGCACAGCTTGAGACTGTGACCTCTTGTTCTGGTGCTGGTTGCCTGAGAGAAGAAAGCAATCTCCTCCTGGCCACAACCACCCTTCAGGTAGTTGTAGACAGCAATAAGGTCTCCCCTGAGCCTCCTCTTCATCAGGCTAAACAATCCCAGCTCCCTCAGCCTCTCCTCATAGGGCTTGTGCTCGAGGCCTCTCACCAGCCTCGTTGCCCTTCTCTGGACACGTTCAAGTACCTCAATGTCCTTCTTAAATTGAATTCTTAAATTCTTAATTCTTCTTAAAAGAATTCTTAAATTCTTAAATCTATGTTTGTATTTGCCTGCAAAATCTCCACTGAACCAGTTCCTCTAGGGTGTATGTCTCACTCTTCACAATTTAGCCTTCTAGCTCTGAACACAGAGGATCTTCCCAAAACTCGATTGAACTGAATTTCAGAAGGCATCTGTAAGATCACTGATCCTTTAACCTTCTCTCACAATTCCCTCCTCTATGCTAAACTTTCTCAGGTTTCTTGGCAAAATTGGTTAATAATGTAGCAAAAACATTTGATGATTGGACAGTTTTACTCACAAGGAACAGGATTCATAGGGGAAGAAATGTAGCAAAACAGAACGCAGTAGTAATACATCTTACTTTGAAAAATCTGTATGTGTGACAGACTATCTCCTTTGGGTATGAGGAGACTGTTTTATTTTTTTTAAAGAAGAGGGGTTTTTTTAATTTATATTTGATTTATATTTATTTCTTTCTGCAACCTAACAATTGCCAGACAGTTACTCCTGTTCCTCTCAATTAAAAATACATTATTTTGTGTTTAAAGGGGTATAAAAAGAAAATAGATTTGTTTTTTGTTTGTTTTGTCTGACACAAAGGCCTGGAAAGCTTTATAAATGTAGTCAGTTACTCATAGAAAAAAATCTGTCCCTTCTCTCACTTCTCTTGAACAGAAAACAAGTGGCATTCAACATTCTAGAAAATACAGAATAATACCAGAAGAACCATTTTCCCAGATTAAAACAAAACAAACAATTTTTTTTCTTTAAATAATAAAAAAATATTAGACAAGGTGATGTAGGAAAAGAGATCTTTCAAAAATACTGTATAATTTATCGTGTCTTGCTCATGTTTAAAACGTTTATGGAATTAGAAAGCCAATGCTGGTTTCTAACTCTCTCTGGCTTCCAATAACACAGTCAAAGATAAAGAATCATGCCTCACTGTTCGACATATGATGGACAATATCTACTACCACTTTGAGAACATCTCTAAAGGCAGTGAAACTAGATGAAAGCCTGTAGATTTCATCCATCAAGAACAATGCGAATTCAATCAATTTATCAAATCTCAATGCCAATCAACCCATGGAAAGATGCACTCTCATTGGCCTTTTAACCAAGTATATCTGATTGCATCCTCACAATGTCTTCAAAGTTCTGTCCACAAGTTTCCAACAACAACAGCTTCAGGACACAAAGAGTCACAGGAAGAGACTGGAAAAAGAACATTGGCACCATGGTATTCAGGAAAAGCAGACCAACATATCTGCATGGAAATTTGGCTTGGGTGGCCCTGAAAAAAGACAAGGAAGAAAGTGTTCCTATAATCTTCAGTAATCCTAAACTCAGGATTATACATTTAAAAACGATGACCATGAGGGTAGTATTAATAGGAGTAATATTGCACTACACTTATGATCAAGAAACATAACGAACTTGGATTTTATTCTGGCACAGCACCAAGCACTAAACAGTCTAAAAAGAGAAAGATGAAAAGTTCCATTCCAATGCAACGGTTATGACATACACCATCCTAGACTGGCTTCAGACACAAGTTGGTGAACAAAATGTATTCCCCTGAATGTTTAGCTTGCTGAACTATTCACAGTTATGTAAGATCGTGGGTCTTATTTTCCATTCTATTATACAGTATGTTCAAGTATTAATTCTAGCAAAAAGCCCATATGGTTAGCAAGAACAAAACAAAATAATTAAAGTTTTATCACTCTAATTTTCAACAGAGGACATTTTATGCTGCTGTTTATTAGTCCTCTACTTAGTGGGTTTTAGCCAAGAACTGCATATGATGAAAAAACAGGTGTGCATATGTATAAACGGATATTTCTTCAGGAGCAAATTCAGCATTTGGAAAGAGTAATGTGAGGAAACAAAAGCTACTGGAGACCACTCCTGTGTGAGTATGTCACACTAGCAGGGGTCCACACAACTTGTCTCTCTTCTCTGCTGAAGACACAGGAGTCATACACAAGATCTCACAGGGAAAATGCAAGAGTCAAATGTGCTCCCCTGGGAACTGCCCTTATCGTGTAGGACACAACAGAGCTTCCAAACAAACCACACAGCACTGCAGCAATCCTGCTCCAGACTGTTCTGCTTGGCCCTGCAGGGAGGGTGAAGCATGCTGTACAGTAACATATACAAGTGTGACAAGGCCAAATGCCCATGCCCATGAGGCAGTCGACATCCAGATCTCAAGTGTCTGCATTGTGATGTAGGATCTGCTACCTCTCCAAATCTCTTTTCTCCTCTACCGAGAGACAGGCCCAGCATCTCTTCCTCTCTCTTCTGACTGGAATCCCAAGTTGTCTCTCTTCACCATGTTCCCTTTTCTAACAGCCTGGCTCAGCTGGGAACACTCATGGTAGAATGGATTTGACAATGATCTTGAAAAGAAAACCTAAATGCATCTCCTAATCCAAGCAATAGGAGAGAACTGCAGTGTGAAAACAGTTTTTATGCAACATTTTACTTACTTGTCTATTACCATCTCATGTAAGCATGTCTCCCCAGAGTACTACTACTCTTTTACCCATTTTCACATTCTTTGTTTCACCCCCATGCCCATTCCAAATACTGGTTTGTAATCCAAACTGCTCATCTCAACACTGACAAAAGCACAACTGTGAAGTGAAAAGCACTGGCATTGCTCACTGAGAACTGAAAACCAAAAACCTCCAGTTACTACTGTTCTTCTTGGTACACACTGGTTGAATTAACCTCTTGCAGCCATTCAACAAGTCCTCCAGACCAAACAAAATATACTGAAATCATAAAATGCTGCTGGTAGTCCCATATTCCTCACACTCAACAGTGCAGAATCAGGACTATTTGGTTAATGTGGTTTGTGTTGATGATTAACCCTCATCTCCACTAGACATTTATGTCTGGAAATAAGAGCTGTTTGATGTATGATCAGCTTGTAGCCAGAAATTTTCATATTTTCTTAATGTAGCAATCTATACATCCCCTCAGATTCTTAACACATAATTTTGAAGCGCTGGTTCAATCCATACAATTCACAGAACAATCACAGAATCATAGAATGGCTTGAGTTGAAAGGAATCTTAAAGATCATCTAGTTCTAACCCCCCTGTCACGGGCAGAAGCATCTCTCACTAGACCAGGCTGTTCAGAGCCTCTTCCGGTTTGATCTTAAACACCACCAGGGATGAGCATCCATAAGTTCTCTGGGCAACCTGTTCCAGTGTCTCACCACCCTCACAGTAAAGAACTTCTTCCTAAGGTTCAATCTAAATCTTCCCTGCTCCAGTTTAAAACCACTGCCCCCTGTCTTATCAACACAAGTCCTTATGAAAAGTCCTTCTCTAGCTTTCCTATAGGCCCCCTTCAGGAACTGGAAGGCTGCTATAAGGTTTCCCTAGAGCTTTCTCTTCTCCAGGCCTAACAGATCCAACTCATTCAACCTGTTCTCATAGGAGAGGTGTTCCCATCATCTGATCATCTTAGTGGCCCTCCAGTGGACCCTCTCCAACAGATCCACTTTACCTTCTTAACTCCATCCCTACAGATTGCAAGCCAAAAGAAATTAGAAGTTCACATCTTTACCTTCTTTCCCATTCTACCTCACACTGACAGCTAAGACCAGTAAGTAGTATCACACAAGGATGATGCCAAGTTCATTTTGGTTTAAGGAAGATAGGGTCATAGCTGCAAGCAGCACTGCATCAGAAAGAACTTCATCACAAAATAGGAGGCAGGTTGCTTTCTGAAAACAGCACATATTCATCTGACAACATGATCTTTAAAGAGGTGATGATCATCAGAGGAGATTGTGGAGAAATTAAAAATGGCCAATTTTCTTCAATTTGACCTTTTAAGGGAATTCAACTTCCAAACTCTGCAAAAGGAACAGAAAACACAGCCAAAAGATTACTGTTTAAGGTGGCTCTTGCTTACTGAGAAAGTTTTTATATGCAAAGGTTTAGGTAAGAAGTATTTTCCCAAGAGAGGTCCTACATCAGGATCATGATTACAGAAAGCATTGACCTTGCTGGTACTAAAGTGTGCCAAACAGGAGCGAACAAGGAGAAAAAACCCTTAACAATCTGCTGTAAGAGCACCACAAAATAGCCAAAGAAGACGGTCATGAGTTTCTTTACATTTTTTGATCACGCATTAAGTAAGTTCAACAGCAAAAACACTCTGCAATGTGATAAGCAGAAGAAACAGGTAATTTTTAAAATGGTACATATTTCTAGACTCAAACCTCATCTTCAAAGTCTTCCCAATAGTTTCTTTTTCCTTATTCACAGCAGTGTCACCAAAAAAAGAGTTAACAATAGTTTAGGAGAAACATTACAGAATATGTAAAGCTTAAAAAGAAGCTGAGGTAATCCAAGGGAGAAATTGGTGATATTCTCATTCATTCAAGAAATTCATGTTTAGGTATTCAAGCTCATACGGTCATCGCTTCTGTCAGCCAGACTGTGAATAAACATGAGAAAAAATATAATTAATCATACTCCCTGGAATTAAACTTGTCCAAAAGCAGCAGCCCTAAGAATCTGAAGCCCCAGCATTTCTTGTGGTACATGGAATTCCTTGTGGGGAACCACTGGAGAACCAGAACCAGCCTTGCTTCCCACACTGCCCATTTGTGAATTCTTTCCTATTAATAGAGTGAAGCACTGCAGAGCAGCTTGACCTACTAGAATAGACTATGGTTAAAAGGAGGCGCTAGGCTTTGAGATCCAAATTTCTCATTTCCATAAAGGAGAATGAGGGCTCCTGTGTTGGCCTGATGAGGAAGGCGGTCTCCACAGGGGAAGGGGAACAAGCAGAGAACAAAGATTGTCACAAATACAGAGCATTTCTTAGGTCTTTAGATGGCCTCCAGTGACCCTTTCTGAAACTTCAGCCAGATCACTAGTGCCAACAAAGGAAAATTCCTTCTGGTTTCATACATACATTTGCATAACTTGGTCATATACTGAATTCAAAACTGTAAGAAAATCCTTGGATAGTTTTCTCTCAGATTATGGAAATATTTTTGCTTAACATCGTAACTCCAGTGAATTGTTATGCCAATATCTCTGTAGTTTAAAAAAAAAACCAAACTAAAAACCCTTACCAAAACCTAAAATAAATTAAACAAAAAGATCACTACAAAATAATACTTATTAGCTCAGCAGAAATTCTCGAGGAAGGTAAGAGACTTCAGTGCTCCAAGTGTCAGGGTGCCACCTGCAAGGCAAGCCCCTTTACAGCATGAGAAATTTGAGGAACAAAACAGAAAATGTCACTGTTGAGTAAATAAACTTGCAAAATGTTAAAACTTTAGCATTTATTTATTCTAGAAACTCAGAGCCACACTGAGTTTAAGCACAGGAGATGAGATTGTTTTCCACCTTTGGTTCTACCATGCATTCACTGTGAAACCAGAGGAAAACTGCTTTCTGATCTACCTGCCTACCATCTTTCACAGATAATTCAATGCTCTCATTCTCTGTGCAGCTATAAATGAGGCAGCTATTTCTATTTAACTAAAAGTCAGTCATCCACTCTGGGAAACAGGCTTCTTCTGCCAGGACATGTGGTTTTCAATGCGAAATGCACAGTCCTCGGAACAGTAGCTGTTAATTAGTATTTGCTGAGGGCCAGTCATGGCAAGACAAGGAAGAGAAGGTGAATGAGGATCCTGCAAAACAGTACTTTAAATTATTTTTTTCTAATTTGTTGGAATTAAACTGACAGAACCAAATAACCCTTTCCAGAGAAATATCACAGGCCTTTAGGTTACTAAATGCATATTGTATTAATTCTCTCTTAAAATCTTTCATTAATGAAAGCTTGGGCAAGTAAGAGTTTCATAAGACTTCAGGAGCTTTTTCTTTTTTTTTTTTTTTTTTGTAGCTTGACAAAGTTGTAGAGAAACAGAAAGAAACTCACAGACGAATGCTGGAGCAACTTCTAATGGTAGAAAAATCACACAGACAGACACTGAATGAACTAGAGGAAGAGAAGAGGAAGCACAGCAAATACATGGAAAAAAGTGATGAGTTTACAAACTTACTGGAGCAAGAACTTGAAAGGTAAGGTTATCTCTTGCCATAGTACTAAGAAATATCTGCAATTTAGCATTACATGTAAGGATCTGTCTGCTTTCTTAGTCTGCATTCACTAAAAATCAGAAATATTTGCAGTTGTATTTTGAGAGTTCATCTGTGAAAACACGACTAATTACTCCTAAATAACAGCAGTCTCTACATCTGCACCAGCAAGTGAAATAGGTTGAAGAGCTGGCAGATTTTTCAGCAGGATGGTAGGTATGTTACACTACAGAGAATACAGGGAGATATGCAAATGTGTAAAGTTAAAACCAACATGAAACCGGTGAACCTTTTCAGTATATTTAATATACTTGGTGTACACTACAGTAATAGAACATGAAATCAGGTATGCAGCCTTAGATAGCAGAAGAAAAAGACATGAGGAAAAATCTTGGCATGAAGTATTGGACAGACCATTGAAATACAGAGAAAGGAAGCAAAAGCAGGGGCTAATTTTCAGAAGGCTTTGAAAATAACAGCTCCATAAAGTTCTCATATCAAGACTGGCACAAAAAACCCACAAATCCCAACTTCTAAGTGTAACCTACAAGCACCACAGTTTGTATATGCAATACCAATTACCAGAAGGATTAAGAAAAAATTAGTATCATTTACTGTCTTTTAAAAAGCTACTTTAAACTCTGCCTCCTCTGAATCTGCAGTAGAACTGAATACACCCCAGGGGAAAAATTTTGAAGAAAATTTCCTATTCCCTGGACAGCTACTTCAGAAGATAGGAGAATATGGTCTCTGTTTCCTTTCACTTAGGAACAGCTTCCAGATGGAAATGTTTGGGTGTGAGAACATTAAGACTCTTCTAAACTCACATTATGCATAGATAATTCTTGTTCTGCTTCGCCTGCTTAAAATCACGTTGCATGTTTTTTTGGCAGTATTCAGCCTTTGCACTACACCTCTCTCCTACAGGTCTATGAAAAACAGCACACCCCATGAGTACAGAGATATATTTATTGTTTGCAATCAAAGAAGCTGGAGTAAAAACCCTTTTGTTTTTCAGAAATATGTATAGATATGCAGGCAAGCAGAGGCATGCACAGGAAAGCACATACAAAGTACCCCACGACACACAGAACTGACTTTTTTTAAGAACCATTTTTGTGAGACACCATCATATGGGGAACCAAAACCTGATGAATGGAAGTTTTTCCCTTCGCTGTCTTTTTCTGCCGAACTGTGAGACACTCATCTCCTAGAGACAGGGCTAAACAATTACAGTTGCTAAAAGTGGCAGAATGTTACATCAGACACATGCTCACACAGCCTGAACGGTTGCACATGAAGAAAGACTAAGCATCAGAGTCCTTCTATTTTTCTTGTGAAAGCACTGCAGACATAAGATTAAAACTTTCTTCCCTGCCCCTCATGCATATTCTCCCCAAGAAGACTGTAAAACATTTACCACAGTTATCTGCAGCATCTAGTCTACCGGCCTAGTTAAAATAAAAAAGTGTGGAGGGTGAGAGGGAGGCTATGGAACTTTGAGATGCTTTGTGAGACCTTAGAGGATGTAATAATAGATTTCAGATTAAGTCTCAATTTTTATATTTTCTTTGGAGGACGTATTTTATGTGGAAAACTTTAAGGGGGTGTGATGTCACATGTTGAGCTGATTCCAAAATGTTTGCCAAGTAATGTCGCCATCAAGATCTCCACGCAATTCCCTGCTATAAAAAAAAAAAAAAAAGCCCAACACCAAACCACACACACAAAAAAAAACCTCCCAACCTAACAATCCATAACAACAAATGCTCAGCAAGTTAAAGCACTGGTCTTTCTACATTTAAATCTTCTCAGGATGTAAATTTTGCATTTGAATTAAGAACAAATAGAACTCTGACAAGTTTTATGCATAAAGCAATGACAAATCAATTTGGGGAGGGACTTCTTTCAAGAGCTTGTAATGACTGGTCAAGGGGAAATAGCTTTAAGCTGAAAGAGGGGAGATTTAGACTGGGTATTAGGAAGAAATTCTTTACAGTTAAGGTGGTGAGACACTGAAACAGGTTGCTCAGGGAGGCTGTGGATGCCTCCTCCCAGGAGGTGTTCAAGGCCAGGTTAGACAGGGCTTTGAGTAACCTGGTCTAGTGGAAGGTGTCCCTGATGATGGCAGGGGAGTTGGAACTAGATGATCTTTAAGGTTCTTTCCAACTCAAATCTTCTATGATTCTATGATTATGAAAGTATACCACTTAAGCGAATGTTGTTCAGTAGGACAGGAGAAGAACAACAGGTTGCTAATAAACAATGTAAATAGATTTTTTAAAGGCTATTATTTTAAAAGCTACCAAAAAGTGTTGCTCATGGAAATTTAAATATTAGCACAAAACTTTGAAGATTGGTATAGCAGCAATTGGTAAGGTTTCCAGTTTAAGGATCATCTATTAATGTGGCAGGTTTTTACTACAGGGAATAAAGTCAGCATAGGTTTTTGTTTCAGCTCTCAATTCACATTCACAAAAGTCATATAGAGAAGCTAGTCCAAAGAAGAAGAAAATACAGTTGTTTATAAACAATCCTAACCTTTCCTAAAAGGAAACTTACTCCTTATGCTCAATGCAAGTGAAAAGCCAGTCAACCAAACTCTATCCCATTGTATCAGACATTTCTTCTTAAAACATTAAGGGACATTTTCAGTATTACAGATAGAATTTATTATTACACACATCTGAGAGATTAGCATTCACCAACCACAAAAAAAATTGAACCTAACCTGCAAAAGTGTCACAACTGCAGTTTTTCTCATCTAATAAAGAACCACAAAGCTCTGCTTGTTGCTCCAACTGCTGCCCCTTTCAAGGTCAGTTTCAATATGATAACCTGTTGAGTGATACAGGTTAGAAGGGACCTCTGGACATCTCCAGCATAACCTGCTCAGTACAGGATCAACTTCACAGTCAGATCAGGTTGCTCGGATTCTTGTCCAGCTGATTTCTGAAGATATCCAAGTGATTCTGATGGCTTCCACAGCTCCTAACGCAGTCTTTGACTTCCTCACTAGAAGACCCTTTCCTTCAGGTCCTTCAAAGGCATCATTTTGGTCTGGCTTCTGCTCCAGGTTCACCTGAAGCTGCTTTTGTTAAAAGTTCAATAACCTCCATTCGGGGAAACCCCTGAACTAAGATCCACTTTCACTGTGACTGATCTTTTGTCTGCCTTGAACATAAATGAGCTCTTGGCACTTCTTTGCCATCTCACCCACACAGTGTTACTATGACTCCAGCTGAACTAATTTCTTTAAGTGTCTCCACAGCGCATGCTGAGTTGGAAACTTCTGATTGTCCACCTCTGCTCTGTTCACAGGACCCCAAAGGTCTTAGTCTTTAGGTCTCTATCCATTCACTCTCTGCACTTCTCCTCACAATATCTCAAAGTCAGCCATCGCCTCTAAGCTGATGGCTCAGGTCTACTCTAACCATCGCCACCAGCATCACAACAACAAATCTCACCATTTATGAGCAATCTGTCATCGTTCCCAACTCTATGAAACCAGAAGGGAACAGTCTTTTATCCTCCTTTCCCTGGCTTTATGCTCAGGATTCTGTAATACCTAAGTTCTTAAAAGTGGGGTAACAGAATCACATTGCTTGTTCCTAGATATGACAGGCTGAGTGACATTTTCTACCTGAGCCTTTCTACATTCAAGTCTCACACTCACAAATTCTTCTTTATATAGCACCTCCAAGAAAAGAAAAAATAAAATTAAGGAAACCCAACACAAACCAACCAACCAAAACGACCCCATACACAAATAAACTGAGCATATCTTTCTGTCCGTCCAAATAACTAAATACTTTTCCAGTCCTTCACTTCATAAATATTTGTCATTTCTTACATTAGCATTATCACCCCTCTCTGTCTTCACCAGCTGAGACGGTCATACTTCTACAATATACTTTTAGCCTTCCATGCACTGTTATTGCATGGACTAAACAACACACTGAAAGCGTACCAAAATCCACAGAATCATAGAATGGTTTGGGTTGAAACAGCCAAAGATCATCTAATTCCAGTCCCTTGCCATTGGCAGGGATCAGGTTGCTCAGGTTCCTGTCAACCTGGCCTTGAACACTTCTAGGGAGGGGCCATCCATAACCTTCCTAGGCAACCTGCTCCAGCGTCTCACCACTCTCACTGCAAAAAATTTCTTCCTAATATCCAGTCTAAATCTACCCTCTATCAGCTTCAGTCCATTCCCTCTTGTCCTACCACTACAAGCTCTTTTAAAAAGTCCCTCCTCAGCTTTCCTGTAAGCCCCCTTCAGGTACTGGAAGGCAGCTACAAGGTCTCCCTGAAGCCTTCTCTTCTTTAGGCTGAACAGACCCAATTCCCTCAGCCTGTCCTCAATGGAGAGGTGCTCTGGTCTTCTGACCATCTTAGTGGCCCACCTCAGGACGTACTCCAACAGTCTGATGTCCTTCTTGTGCTGAAGACTGGATGTGGCACTCAGGTGGAGTCTCACAAGAGCAAAGAGGGAGAATNACTGGATGTGGCACTCAGGTGGAGTCTCACAAGAGC
>WBNM01020187.1:0-17405 GCA_013399055.1 Ramphastos sulfuratus
TCTCAATGCCTCTGGGTGGGCAGCCAGTTCACAGCTCTTCCTTCATTAGTTTTAGGTTGGCAGATATGTAGAGTTACACAATTGCAAAATTATTTCTACTTCTAAACCGCATCAACACGTTTTTTTACTGATCCATCCACTAATTTGTGCAGGAGATCCCTTGGTATTTAAAGACTTGATAATAATTTAAAAGATAAAATACTGCAGACTAGGTTAATGGAAGGCAGCCAGAACATGAAACTGTTTACACTAGGTTTGTTTTATTTTGCATCTTCTGTTGATTTAGATTTATCTCAGAACAGTGATAGCATATGTTGAGTAAGTGGTAAAGGAGCTCAGGAAGATATATGTTTATTAAAAAACGCTTTCTTCGAGGCACAGATAATTCGATTTGTTCTGAGGATAGAAAGAAATACTGTTTATCTTCTGAACCTCAGCTGGGCAAATACATCCTGAGCAGTATGAGCTGAAACACTGTAGAAGTAGACATTTGAACAGTGAGCTGCAAGCTGGAAAAGCTGCTGGCAAAGCTTAATTTTGGAGGCTTGAAGGTTGCTCTTGGAAATACTCCCCCAAAAAATTATTACCAAGTAGGGTACAGTAAATGCTGTGTAAAATGATAAAGCTGCCATCTTAAGCACTGCAAAAAACCATAATGTCAAAGTATAAATGCAAGAACTCAAGGTGTTCATAAATTTGGATTTAGGTTTGCTAGGATGACAACATTTTAATTGTATTTTGAAGAATGCAAAACACTTTTTGTTATTCTCTCTTAAAATTTGCCATAATATTCTGCTTGTCGTTTATTGCTAGTTTCATAATTTCCTTTTATTTAGAATCATAGAATCAATTCTCAGGGATGGAAGAGACATAAAAAAAATTCCAACCCCTCTGCCATGGGCAGGGACACTGGATCAGGTTATTCAGAGTCACATCCAGCCTGGCTTGAAAGACCTCCAGGGATGGGGCTTTCACCACCTCCATCGGCAATCTGTTTCAGTGTCTCACCACCCTCATGGTGAAGAATTTTTTCCTAACATCCAAAAATTCACACACTTAGGCTGTGGCTATGTTGAACAAGTTTTGCTCTGCTAGCTCTAGATTCATTCCATTTTAAAGTGTATTTTGAAGTTACACTAAAATCTCTTCAGCAGCTGGAACAACAGTTTTAAATGTAGAAGTGTGACTTTACTAGTTATGGAATGTGCAAAAGTGATGATAAAGTAGGTAAGAAGCATAAAAAACTGCAGTCTTGATGGAAGGAAGGCAGATGAGAAAGATGGTTTTAAAAATTTTTCCCCTAGATCTAAGTTAAGAATATTACCCATAACACTATATTAGTGTTATTAGTATATTAAAATCTTGGTATTAGGTCCAAAGTCTAAGTGAGAGGCTTAGTGGTAAAAGGCTGCTAAAACTTAATTTCTCATAACTGGGATTTGAAGGAGAGAACTGTGGGCTCATAGCTATGGGGAAATGAAAGATTTGTTCAAAGTGTGAGAATGGAAGATAAAGTACACTGAGGCTGTATTCTGTTTGATTTCGTTAATGGCTTTTTGTTGGTTTCTTTGGTTTCATTCATTAGGGTTTTCATTTGGATTTGGGGTATTTCTGTTTTTAATTTATTTACAATTGCAAAGTTAGACAAATATTTAGCAATGATCAACATCATCTGTGTTTTTGCTAGAGTTCTTCAGCAAATCTAAAACAGATATGTAAGCACTGAGATACTGGTTATGATGTGTACCTTCTCTGGCTCATTGAGCATTAAGAAACTGGTAAGAAGTTGTTAACTGAAGTTCAGATTACCTTATTCTGGTAGTGCGGTTCTCCCAGCACAAGCAGTGATGGGAAAGTGTGCTATTTCGGTGGCATACATGGAGATGTGTTTATATAGGGCTGCTGGAAGGGCCTGTAGATACGTGACTGAACACTGCTGAGTTGCCCATCTTCTGCAGGCTGTGACACGGGCACTCAAAGCACCTGGGCCATACATGAAACCACGAATCATGCTGTTCAGTTTTGATGGTGGTGTTCAGTTAATACTGTCTGATGCTTATCTCTTGTTTAAGGCTCATAAGTTAGCCAATGGATCACAGATGTTTCATTTAATAATCATCTACAATCTAATAATCACTTGTAGGGAGTGGAGTCTCTTGATGTGTGTAGAAGCATATGACATCAACTGCAGCTCTTGATGCTCCAGGCCTTATCTAACTTCCTCACAATAAATGTGGTTTTCTTTTCTGGAGAATTTATATTTTGATATACACTTCTGCCATGCTTCTATGCTTCTATGCCATCTGTGATTCCAAAGACTTTCTTAAGCACTAATGAAACATCTCCCTCCAGACAGCTGTGGTGTTCTCTGACACCACAACAAGCTGTAAATTGATGCTTAACAAAGAAAGAAAGAAAGGAAAAAAAAAAAAAAAAAAAAAAAAAAAAAAAAAAAAAAAAAAAAAAAAAAAAAAAAAAAAAAAAAAAAAAAAAAAAAAAAAACAAACAAAAGAACAAACTAGCATCCTTTCTGAGTCTAGGACATACTACACTTTGGTATGCTGACTGCTTAATACTAATCAAATAAAATAGATGAAATATCAAATGAAATATATGAAATATACAAAGCTAACTAATAAGTGAGCCTTCTCTCACTGGTCTTTCCTGCTTGTAAACACTGGGTAGCTTAGCCACACAAATGGCAGCATGTGTATAGTTATCGAGTTTGCCTTCTAAGATCTATAATGCAAGTTTATAATGGAGGCAATGTCATATAGTATTTAACTCTGACATTTAGTGTTTGCCCTACTAGATGGTCTTCCTTTTACTTAAGTGCCATTACTTTTATGTAGTCCATTTTCATTGCATTTAGTCCCATTTTAGTAATAATGCTTGCATGATTTACCAGGCAAATGCAATCTTTGCCCTGAATGGCACAGTGCAAGAAAAAATGGAAGCTGTTAAGAGGCTGAATGGCAAAAAAGTATTATTGACCTATGCTGGCAGCCATGTGTTTCAATTATTTTCAAGAATCCATTTGTCAAATAAGTGAAGCGATGTGGGACGTCAAGTTCAAGCTAGGGTTAGTGCCTTTCTACATCTGATATGATGTATCTTCTGTAGCCATTTAATTGAATTACCCAATTTATTTTTCAAGCAACAATGCTCTACCAAGAGCCATGACATTAAACAATTAAATATGAGTTTAAAAGTCTGCATTTTGTGTAGTTCATCATTTCTCTGCAGCAGACAGTCAGCCCAGGGCCGTGCTGCATTCTGGTAAGGTAAGAGCTTAGTGTCTCAGGAAACACCCATCCTGTCCTAAAGAGCAAAGTTTTGAGAGAAACATGCATGCAAAACATGCACATCCATCACTTGGCTGGTGTAGTAGAAGCTGCCTTTGTCATTTCTTGGGAGATGAGAAGGACTTGCTGTTAACTTCCATGATTCAAAAGCTTTTGACTTTCTAAAATGCAGAACAAAAATTTAGAAAAGAGTCTAAAATTAAGAAAATTTGAGCAAGAGGTTGGAGGGAAGGCCTGCCTAAGGTTTAGCTTAAAAAGCTTTCTCAAAACTCTTACAGGTGTATAAATTATACAGAAGTATTCTGTAAGAATTATATGATTAAGTAGCACGAGATTTGTGCTTTTCTTTTACTTTCTGATAGAAATTTTTTGTCTTTGGTTTTAATAAAAGAACCTGGATAACTTTAATAAGATGACTTGTTTATTTGGATGTTCATACAGTAAAGCAGTCTACTTCTGTATACTTCCACATATGCTGAAAACATTTTTACCAAGTTACTAAAAATTAAACTCAAGATATAGAATTTGTGTTTTCTTTGCGATTTCTTGGTCTTACTAAAATTTGGTGAAAATGCAATTTTTAAGAGTCTTGCAGATTTTCTTTTTGTCTTTATAGATACATATTTTGCTATCAGAAGAATAATTACTGAAAGAGAGAGAACAGTAGTGCCTTATTTTTTTTTTCAATTAACATTCAACAATTAAATTTTAATACGGTCAGGGAATTGTTCAGAGCCTTTTGTATGGGGATACTGCACCTTTAATTATCTGCCCTCTGGTGCCAAGCCTTTTTCTTTGAGTGCTTCCATAAAAGCTTATTGCAGCTAGTTATTGAGCAAATTAGTACTTGAGTTTTGGTGAAAAATGTCTTTATTAGTCCTAAAACCAGAGTCACTGTGCATTCCCAGAAGGCGTGATTTTGTTTGATGAATAAATCTAGTAATTATCCTGCTGTTAGGGTTGTACCGCAAATGTCATAAGCAGATAAACAGAGGGAGTAAGCCTTCCGTAAATTCTCTAATTATCTATGTTGGACTACTTATTGCCTGCAGATGATTTATGAGCATATTGATATATCCTTAAGTATTTTCATTTGAGTTCACAGATGCAAATAATTAAGGCAGCAGTCATTTGCAGAAGAAAGTGGCAAGTCAGGGTCATCTCATTATAAAACTTGAGCTCACGTTCATTCTATAGAAGATATAGGTGTGAGCTGTTTGACTAGGATACCTCCTTTGACATTTTTAGCATTCCCTTTAGTTTTAAGTGCTATTCTGACAATATTCTGTAAATGTCTCTTAGACCTGTTTGCTTAGATCTTCAGTCAAAACAGAGATTATTTTTTTCGTTGATTTCCAATACCCAGCAAATATGTTAACCTGGAGAACCACTCTGGAAGATGCTTAGCTAATAATGTTGAAGGTGGGAATTTTCTTCAACTTACTGTGGCCATTTAAATGTTGACTTTGTTCTTTTGCATCACATAATTTTAAATCTTGTATTCCTTCAGGTGATCAATGTGTCCAGAATATAAATAAAAGTTCATCTTGTTTTCTCAGAGGGAGACAAAGAACATGGAATGTCCTTTAGTGTTAATGGTTGGACTTGATGATCTTAAAGGTCTCTTCCAACCAAAGAGACCTCTCTTCCAAAATGTTGCTATGATTCCAGAATTCTATGGTTTTACATGGTTATGACCTTATGACCATGTGCCAGTACGTAAAAGGTAGCTACCAGGAGGATGGAGAGTCTCTTGGAAAAGAGAAGGGGTGATGGGTACAAGCTACTTCTGGGGAAATTCCCATTGGACTCCAGAAGAAAATTTATCACCATGAGAACCTGTAAAGGTTGGAATTCTCTTCCAAGGGAGGTGGTGTATTCCCATACATTGGCCAGTTTTAAGACTCAGTTTGACAAGGTGCTGGGCCATCTCATTTCAGCTATACTATGACCTAAAAAAATTGGAGCAGATGATCCTTGGAGTCCCTTCCAACCTGGCATTCTGTGTCACATGTATCTACCCAGAGGAGTGGCTCTTCCTCCTTCCCCAGAGTGAGAAGTAGCTTTCACTAATAAGTAAAACCTAAGAAAAAACATATTCTTAACATTGCCTTGTTTATTGACCTTCACAGTGTGACACAAATATAACTAAGTACATAGCTACAATAAGTTTTTAAATAGTCAAAGTCTCCATACATGTAGCAGAAGTAAGGTTGATTTTTCCATTTAAACTCTATAAAGGGCAGTTTCAGCTGAATATTCAAGATGCAGAGAATTTGCCTCTGGCAATGAAAAAAACCCCACAACATCTGAGTGAAAATACTGGAAAAGCAGGTGTTATACAATGGTACAGTAAGTCATCTCTGCATGCACCTGGGTTTTGTGCGTTGATACTTCCATCCGTTTGTCTTGTCACAGTTTTTTTCTGTCTAAAACTACACAGAGAATTTGGCCCTAATGTTTTGCAGATTTTTGTGGGTGATGTTCTAAAGTTTTATTTACTAGTTGCTGCAGTAAATCTGGCATGGCTTCTGGGGTGAAGCAATGAATTTAAATGATGTAACCGCTGAGTGACAAAATGGGTATTTAGAAGTGTTGCGACAACTTTTGCTCAGGGCTAATTCACAAAGTGCATTTTTCTGTTGTAGTAACTATTTTAGTTATTTATTTATGCTTTAGTAAGCATATTTTAATAGATTTTAATATGGGAAAAAGAGAACAGTCATTTGCAAGTTTATATCGATATATTTAATATTTATTCTTCCAGCTGTACTCCAGTAATAATGACTTACTTTAGCAGAACTCATCAGAAATCCCAGTAAGGAAGCAATCCCAGTTTAGGCAAGAAGCTTGAACATTGGCCGGTGTTACAGTGACAAGTCATTGCTGAAAATTCTACTCAATTTTTAAAGTGAGATTCTGGAGTATACCCCAGAAATTGTGATAGTGATCACATTGTTGTTTGACTTAGAATCACAGAGTTTGGAAAAGACCTGAACCTGGGTTGAGCCAGTCCCAGGAGAAACTCAGGCTAGCTGCAGAGTGGGTACAGCTCTGAGGAAAGAGTCCTGGGTGTACTGGTTGATGAGAAACTCCCCTTGAGCCAGCTGTGTGGGCATGCAGCCCAAAGGCAAATCATGTCCTGGGCTGAATCAAGAGGAGTGTGCCCAGCAGAATAAGAGAAATCAATCTGCCTCTTTACTCTGCTCTGGTGAAAGCCCCGCCTAGAATACTGTATCCAGTTCTGGTGTTCCCATCATAAGGACACAGAGTTGTTGGAGCAAGTCCANAAAATCTTCCTTGGCAAAACTTCAAGGTGTTTGCTCTTGTTCTACTGCTTGTTACCTGTTGGAATAGACAGCCCCTCCATGTGGCTCCAGGCTCTTTTCAGGGTGTTGTAGAGAGTCAGGTTTCCCCTCAGCCTCCTTTTATCCAGGCTTAATGACTCCAGTTCCCTCATCTGCTCTTCATGAGTTGTGCTCTATACGTTTCACCAGCTTCACTGCCCTTCTTTGGACACTTGTTTGGAGTTTGAAAATATGGGTAATGATGCTTTTAAAAAAATCCCAAAAAACAAACAACTCTTTTAATATTCCACTTTTGTTTTGTTGTGGGCTGATTTTGGACAGGTTTGTGGGGGGTGCAGAAATGAGACAGCCTTGACCTACCAGCCACTTACAAAACAGGAACATATTAGATAAGTAAGCCATTAGTCTAGACCAGGAAACTTGTCATTTCTGGTAATTCCTCTGGGCATGATCATCTTAGATGTCACCTGAATATTATTGCGTAAACAATATGTGGATTGGACAGAACTGCAGACTTTTTTCCCAATATGGATCTGTTACCTGGGTGAACAGGATTTACTGTGCTATTGGAAGATCCTCCTTAACATGAGTTTCCTGTTCCAACTCACTGACTTTACTACACCCCAACTTGGGTTGTTTATTTTATTTGTAATATTAACTGCTTCTCTTCACAGGTAGAATATATTCATAAGGGAAAAACAAAAGGTATTTTAGAGAAAACACTGAAGGATTCATAATTTTCAGTAAGATTATTAACAATTCATTGGGGATTAAATGCTGAAAATCTGTCAAGCTGCTGCTACTCAGTTAAACCTCATATGCTATCAGCTCACCGGGCAGAATTTCGTAACTGATGTTGCATTCAATCTGTCCATATGCATGAATCTTGGTTCTTCATGCACCTAGGACATAAAACATTACCATTTTGGGGATAATTTGATGTAAATAATATTTCAAATATTTAAATTGCTTTGATGCTTCTCCTACTGTGCTTTTTTGTTTCTTTGGGTTTTGTTCTTTTGGTTTTGTGAGAGTGTGTGTATGCGTTTATCTTAATAGTATTTATTGGTGCATATGTTTATAGAAACCTGCTTTCAAGGTATATATGTGTGAACACATAGACTTAAATAAAACTTTCACCCATGTTATACCACACCTTTATGCATTTGTTGAGCCAGATAATTAAAACAAGGTTGTGTGTTGTCTGATCAATACTATATTTTGAAAGTCAAATATGGAACTTTAATACATACAACAAACTAGCATTAAGAGATTATAGCAGTTTTGAGAGATCTAGTTAAATAGCGAAAATGCTCAAATCGAGCATTAACTCATCCAAGGTGTACATCAACATAACAGGAGTCAGAATTAGTTTATTGGAATAATTGCAGGTAATTATTCTGTTTGTTGTAGAGTGTGTGACGCCTCATAGATTATTGAAATTGTTGATGGTTGTCCCATTTGCTGCCTGGTTCACAAGGAAGAGACGTGTCAGTATTATACAGTAAGATTTAAATCCTCCTCCTGATGAGTTACTTTTTTTGTGGGTGAAGGAGGAAGAAAATCTGCAAAAACACAAAGATTTTATTTTTTTCTGGGGTTTTCCTTCCACAGTTACAATTTAATGACCAAATAGCCAGGAAGAATCAGCTAAAATGTAGAATTGTTATTTGGCCTCTGTCACTGTCTTTTATTAGACATTATCTGAAAGCTAGACCAGATGAATGCCTTTTTCCTTTTATGAGAATTAATAAAACTGGGCTGGGCTTGCTGAAATTAGTTTCATAAAGGTCAGACAGGTATTCCAAAAATAGGTATCCTGATTTGTGCAGAAGGTGCTTACCATTTACTTACATCTAAGAAAACAGTGCAAATATCCAGAGGCTGTATTTTAAAAACATTAGTTATTACTAATCTCTAAATTGTTTATTACATATCTTCAGAAGAAAATTCTGAGAAGCAACAATAATAATAGCAGTAGTATTTCATTATAATATTGGTAGCATTTACTGCTCTGTACCATTCAGCATTGTTTTCTTTAAAATCCGTGCATTAAATGTGGCAGTGAGAATCATGCATTATTAGGTCAGTTTCTTAAATAACTTTGTTCTTTTTGGTCTTGAAATTTTGTCCTGCATTCTTAATAATTTATTTTTATTTGGGAAACAATATTTTAAAGTGTATCTTTTTTTTTTAATGTATTTTTAATACATATACATATTTGATTTTAAGACCAGTGGGCATTATTGAGTCCACTTTTACTTCAGGTCTAATTATACACTGGCTATGTATTTGCAGTTAATAAGCTTAGATACTAGGGGAAAAATCAGTGAAAAAGATTATACCACAGATAATTAATAAAAATCAATTAGTTTGTTAATGAGTACTCTGCCATTACCCAAGGTGGCAGAAACCGACTGGGGAAAAAAGCAACATCCCTGAATAGGACATTTTAGATGCCTGAGTTCTGCTGAGAATTTCAAAGGAAATAACTATAAAAGGCAGCACTACTTGGGTTAAAACTGGCTAAATTTCCTCTTGAGATTGCAGCTCCTCTAGCTAATAAATCTAGTAAAAAAGTGATTCACCTTTAGTGTGTGCTATAAACCATTTTCTGATGCCTTAAGTACATTGCTCACTGCCCTGTATTAAAAACAAAACCCATAGTTGTAAATGTCAATGACTAGGATTGTTAGAGCTCCTGCATCTCCTCGCTTTAATGTAAAGGCTGGAAACACCCATTACCTCTTAGATGACTTTAGGATAACATTTTGCATTCAGATATATAAATGGCATAAAGCCAAACATGATCTGACAGAGAACACAAAATGCCTTCAAATAGTCCTTGGATTAAATGGAAAAGTTCAATGGCAATGCTTATCCATTAGCAAGTACACTTTTGTAACACAAACTATACACTATTTTCATCATCTCTTCTGTTTTGTCTATCCACTATTAAGCCATGCTTAATTTAATCAAAGTCTACACAGAACTGAAAAATAGCTAACTAAATTAATTATGATCTTTACTCATATTGCCAGACACATAAATTATTATTGATACCTTGGGTGGTTATCCCTGGAAAGAAATAGGTTTTTCTGTTGCAGGAGAGGGGGAGGAACTTGGGTTTGGGATCCTTGTATATAATTCAGGTTTTACTATTCTTGTTAGGAGGCAATAGAAAATAAATACATATAGAAAGCTAAAATATTGATGCAATTAAAGGTCAAACCCTCTGTAGTGGTCAAGACGGATGTACTCCACAATAGAAGATTTCCTATGTGTTTAGATGCCACCGAAGTTCATAAATCATTGCTCCAAGGAATATTTTCTCCATGAGAAGAGAAATTCTGTTGTTACAGAAGAGATATGAGGTTGATAAATATAGTACTTCCATGTAAATGTAGTGCTACAGCAAATATAGTGTTATTTATTTAATATAGTCCCAATCATACAGTTGTCATCTTATTTAGGAAACTTGCCATGGAGTTCTTCATGAGCAAGTTGTACTTTTAAGTGCATGGCATGTGATCTGAATGGCTCAAAGTCCTAATGGATGGCTATTGAAACTCATTTTGCTTACATAAGCAATGTATTTTTAGAGTTTTCAGATGATATAATGGAGACACAAAGATAATTTCCTGCTTTTGAATGACTGGAAAGACATTACAACATTTAGAACTCTGGTTTTGGACTCAGAGATTGTTCGATACACTGCTGATGTTCTGTTTGCTTTTTTCTTTTTTTGTTATTCGTGTGCGCACTGGTTTTCTGTCTGTAATATGAGGATTACAACACCTGTCTTTGAAAACAGATAACACAAACTCTTTTATATAATTAAATTGTGTTCAAAAGAACTCTTTATTCTCTGTTCTGTCTTGGCAGTGTTATCTCACATCTGATGAGTTCTTAAACGTCACAGGATAGATTCTGTTGTTTTATGTGACCATGAATTGTCTGAATGACCTTTTAAAAATTACTATCTATTTAAACACATAAGCCTAACAGATAAAATACTGTGGGCAAAGCTTCCTCATTACACTGCCATCACAAGTATTTTCTCATTAAGCTGTGTACTTATGCCAGGTAAAAACTGTCAGAATGTAATCTTTGTGTCAAGTTAGAGCTTCAGACAAGGTGCATACTTACCAGGAGCAGAAAAGTTCCATATTTACATAATTATCTCAATTTCCATATAAAACATCTCAATTTTGAAGAACTTGTGCCAAGCTGATTGCTTTTCTTGTTTTACACATCACAGAAGCAGTGGAGAATTGTGAATGATAGTGATCTTGGAAATACACTGTATCTTTAACACTTTTAGTGTTAGAGTTAAATTTTCCATTTTTAACCTTCAGTAATCTGGCATCAATTGACTTCTTTAATGTGATTCTTGGCACTCATTAACCCTTGATTACCTTTTCAATCAACCAGCAGGAGCAAGTCCTTGGCACTTACTAGCTATTGATAACTCTCTAAGGCCAGTGAAGTACAGTGAGGTACATGTTATCATATATTGTCTGTTAAAGCCTTAGGAATTATCAAGCTGAGAATGTGCAAGAGAATGCACTAAGCATGGTTAATTAAAAAACTGAGACTACTACTTGTCTAAATGTGTACAGTTTGACAAAATGTGTAGAGTTCGAGGTTTTTCCAGACTTCTCAATAGTCTCTTCGTGAACATTTATCATGATGTTGTGATATTGGTATGCATCGTATAGTGTACTCCAAACTCATTAAAGGTTATAATGCAACAACAATGTTATATGGAAAATACAGATTCTTAATGTTCTTCTCTCTTGCTTGAAAGTTTATATTAATATCCTAGTTAGTAAGTTCACTAAACAATATGGGTATTTGAAATGGAGGATATTAGAAAACAGCCTGTAACCAACAATACTCTTTACATTCTGCCACTATGGCTGTACAGTATAGATTCAGATGTCTAGATTGTTCATTATTCTTCATAGAATCATAGAATTGTTTCAGTAGGAAAAGACTTTTAAGATCATTGAGTTCAACCATTATCTAACTCTAGTTTGATAAAATGAAAACTGTTAGAATTTACTGAAAAAAACCCCTCATAACACTGTCTGTGAGAGTCTCTGAAGGAAAAAAAGGGGAAGGCTTTCAGAAAGAGCTAATATCCTTAACACTCTGTCTTATTTAACTGACTGATACAGCTGGAAAAACAAATACCTTGGAATATTTGTTCCCCTTCTCCTCTATTCCTAAAAATATCATTCTGCTGAATAAGGAATATCACTTCTTGCTAGTTTCGGGCTAATTGGAATATTTTAATGAGAAAAAAATAGATTATAGGCTGTGATAATAAAACAATGGTGATGTCTACTTGACTCATAGGTTTGCTGAGATGTATGAAAGCAAGGACACAAATATAAACAAGAGAGTCTGTTTGTTGGAGACTGTTGGCATCTGTGTTTTCTTCCTCGGCTTCTACCATTCTTGGATCTATGTAACCCAACTAATCATTTTGCTTCTAATCCCCCTTGCCAATCCTTCCATCTTACCTTGCACATAAGGGAGATTATGGGATAGAAGTGGAGGGTGGAAAGGAGGTGGAAGGGTCGTTGGGAGCCCCTCTTGGGGAACTATGATTTTCTGGGAATATTGTGCTAAGCTGTGAACACAAAACTTCATTTCTTAACTTCCAACCATCTTAGTCTGGGTGATTTCATTGTGTAGGGGAGCGGGTAACTCCCAACCATCACATACCTCTTCTTACAAACCTTACCATCCTGGTTACTGCAAATTATTTCCTCAATTTATGGTTCATGTCTGAAGAGGTGACTGACTTTTTTTGATGGCTCTTTCACTGCTTATATTTTGTATGAACTTAAATTTACTTAATGGTTTTCTATTTCTCACTCCACATTAAAGGATTTTTAAACTCAGGTGTTACTTGGAGCTCTTGGAAAAGTACATTTGTATCTTTAAAACAGCTTGTAAGGCTTGCTGAATTGAAGGCACTGCTTTTCTCTACTTCCTACCTTCCTAAAAGGAAATTTTCAGCTGTGCTGCAGAACAGCTTTTGGATAATAGGTACCAAGAGGAATTACACTTATTGAAAGGTGTGTCTTCAATTAAAAGTTGAATGAAATAACAGTGAATGGCATCGTTTTTGTTTTTAATTTGAAAATCATGATATTTCTATCATCCTTTATTTATGGGAGTCACTGCTCTGGATGTAAGCAAAATGATAAAGTCAGCTGACTGCTTTGAAGGAAGATGTTTGAAAATTGAGGAGCAGAGAAGTGTGGGAGTTACAGGGGGAAAAGTAATGCACTCTGAGCACATATATAGTTGCACTTTCCTGGACATGGCAAAACACGTTCTTTTGTTTATTCAGTCCTATTAAATTTTATTATGGTGGTACAGTAAACTGAGTGAAAAGTGTTGTATTCTGGTATGGAGACTCTAGATTTGGAGTGCCTGGAGATGCACTGCCCACCTTTCAAGAATCTCTGGTAGAGCTGAGGCTAGGGATGGTGAGAGAGAACAGTGTGAGGTTTGCTTCTGGTGATGTGCAGGGTCTAGAGAGAAAGGCTGGAAAGTGGATAAAGAGCAAAATGGTTTTACATGACTAACTCATGAATTTTCAAGCTTTTCCATCTTTAAACTGCAAAAACAATGCACAACTGATTTTTACCTATTGTTGTGTACTGGGAGTCTTTTTTACACCACATGTTCCTTATGAATCTCACATTCTCCAACAGAGACAACACCAACTTTGAACTCTTTTGGAGAACTGTGGATTGATATTTCAAAGGATAAATCAAGACAGAGCTTTCATCAGTTAAAACAAAATAAACTTGTGCAGCATTTTAATGATGGTATGTGGAAGATAAAAATTCAGAGCCCTTGTCTGAACCAAGCAGCACTTAAATTCACTTTAATTCTGGTGGGTTTTTTTTTACATCAACTGTCTGCTGTATGTGTCTATTGGGCAGGGAGTTTGGGGCATTAGTGGCAAACGCACAAGTGATGGTAATGCTGGAAAACTCTTATCCTGTGCCTAAGGAAAGACTGATCAAACTTACACACTATATGTTCAGAAATTAGTTTTGACATCTGAGAAACACTATGCTGAATACATTCCCAATTCTTCTCCAGAGACAGATGAATTTTAATTATTACACAGTACTTTAAACCTGGATTTGTGGTTGGCACCATCTAAACAAGTAGGACAAGTATTTTCCATGTTGGTATAGAGCACATTGAAAATCTGCAGAGAAGTATCTTCTAGTTATTTAGAGCAGTGATCTTTTTCATTTATTATTAGTCATCAGTTTACCAGTTTTGTAATTAAAGTTTAATTGTTCTGCTTTTTTTATAGTATTTTCTTATACATGTTGCTCTATGCTGTTCTTTTTCTCCCTTTGTCTCCATCCTTCACTTCAAATACAGGAGAAGCATCTTCCTCAAAGTGGCTTGTTAATCCCAAATTTTCAAACCTGAAGTACTGCAGCATAACCTGTGTGCAGTTGAGTCCCAGGTCTCCAATATCCAAGGACCTTTATTTTTCTTTTAATTAGCACTGACTTCTGAGTTTTTATAAAGAGATAAATGTTCTTGAAATAATGAAAGTGCTCTACTGGCCTTCACTGTTTTTGTGCTGCCACTGTACTTCATCAGACATTGGATCTTTGTAAGACAAAACTGAATGTACAAAGACACTGGGCTCAGGAGTGACAGAAATAGGAATGTGTCCATTAATGAAGAGCAAAGCTATGCCTGAGCAAAGAAAAGACTACAGCAGCATTTGTACAAACTGACTTGCACAGAAATTGCTAATGGGTTCTCCAGCTGCAGGTGAGATTGCATAAAATTCTGGTTACGTCAGTGTATTAAGATATGGCAGAAATTAAAATGAAAGCAGGACAAGGAAAAGGTAAAGTGAAAGATTTTGCTATTAGGCCATTGCTTTGATCATGAGGTTTCAAATATATCTATCGTCCTACATCTGTGAGGCTGTATTAAAAGGTTAATGAAGTTTTGTACCTTTTTGGGCTTATTATAAGTAAATTGCTGTCTCAGCAAATATGGGGAATTTTGCACTCTGTGATATATCAGGTATTGAAAAAAAAATTTGGAATTCACAGAATTTACTTTTAAATATGTCTTATTACAGTTCTTAGAGGAGTAACATGTTATGTCATTGCAAAGGGCTGTACAAAACTCTTCATATTCCTGGGAGTGAGGGGTAGGAGGTGCAAATCCTTTACTAAAAAAAGAAAATAAAATAAAAGAAAAAAAACTTTCATGTTTGGGCAACTGCAGTGCAGTGATTTATCCACAGTTTATAGACCTCAGCAGCAAATGCTCATCCTTTTAATGGTTTCAGCGAGACAACTGGTTTGCATCAGTCTTGTAGTGCAAGGCTCATATCATAAGACTATGCATGTAATACTGATACTGTCATGTGTTAAATGAGCATAGCTTGAAGTATTATTTTTTTAAAAATTGAAAGGTTGTGGCAGTAATAAAAAGGTTGAATGGTAATGTCTCTAATTGAACAGTAAGGCCTCTTTCCTATTAAGTCACTCTTTCATCTGTCTTTTTAATTATTTCATTATCATTTTGTACTGTAGTTCACAATGAAATGACCATTTGTGTTTAAGTGAAAGCTAATTATTAGGACTGAATTATTGTGCAGTTTATTGATCCCTATGGTGGATTAAGGGCTTTAAGTTCGTCTAGACAGAATAGTTAGCAAAATGACAAAAGGAAACATATAAGACCCTTGGGAAGAATCCCTACGCTCCATAAGCAATTAATGCCTGCCAGGTAATGGAATTTAAGTTTATACTAAATCCAGCAGTGCTTTGACATTTCAACTGCCTTATAAACACATTAGTCTAATGAATTAAGACTTACAAATTGTGTTGATACACAAGCAGGAATAGTTGCAAATGCAGGGTATTTTTAGCCCCCCCTCCTCCCTGAGTGAATGAAAAATAGATAATTTGCTTTCTGAATTTGATGAAAAATGAAATATGCTCTGTGTAATGTTTATCTTTACTCCCTGTTGATGGATGTATATTAACAATTTCCATTTCCCAAAGAACACTAATCTCTCTTATGGCTGTGAAAAGTATGCAGTGATAGATAAACCAAGGGGAAAAAAAAAAATTAAAACCCCAACCAAACACAGTACTGCTGAGTAAGAAGCCAAACAGGCCATTCATCTCCATCTAGCACTGGGCAAGTTTAAAAGTGATCTGTCATTATCTTGATGAGCAAGCCACAGCTTGTGTTAAGTATATAGCCCTTTGCTGTTATTTATAAGAACGTGTCCTTGAATGGACTATGAACAGATCAGACAAAGTGGTTTTACTGGGTGCTCTTTTCTTATGTGACTTTTTGTCAGTGAGAACTCTGTTTTCAAAGTCTTTCTAGGCAACATGCCAACCCAGAGCTCTGTTCAAAGGAAACAAGATGCCTTTTAACTACACATTACAGTCCTAGGGCTTGGCTTCAGATACTGTAGCTTATATAAAAGTTTCTAGTTAGTCATACTGATATTCTGTTTTTTGGAGTTTTTACTTTGAAATGTTGTTCCTTTTTTTTTTTTTTTTTTTTTCCCTGAATCCATAAAGACCAACATTACAGAAGACTGGTAAATGTGGATCTCTAATTAGGGCACAGGACCAACTTAGGTGATGGAAGATCTCTCCTTGATTTTTCTTATGGCTTGCTCGCAATGCCGGACAGTTCAACCATTGTATTTTTTTTTAAGAGCATGATAGGCTTATATTATTTTACTCTTTCTTTTTAAAAAGGCAGCAAAATTGCTGAATTGGAAAGGAATACAGAAAACTTGTAATTAAAAGATGTGCAGGAAAAGATACGGCATACATGAATCCTTAACATCTAATACAGATACAGGATACATGAGAATTCCCCCAAAACCTTCCCCAAAATCCTAGTACTCTTTTTCTCTCCCTCCAGTGTCTCCCATTTAGGTCCAAGCAGGCCTGAATTGTGCAGCTGGAAATTCACTGTGACTGTGGCCTCAAGGTTTCCTCCTACATATTTACCTAGAGAAGAAACCCTCTGGAGATCTGAAAGAAAGGGAGAAAAGAGCAAAAGCTGAGTTTGCTGCTCACTTACAAAGTGTCAGCAGGACTATGGGATTGAATAACAAAATTACAATATCCAGGGATGCCCAAGTTTGTCCCTCGGGACAGACTTGTCTCTGTGGTCTTCTTAAGGGAAACTGGGACCCTCCAAACCACCGCATGAACTCAGGTTATATCTCCACTACAATCCATATTGGGTCTCCCAGTGCTTTCGTGAGGGGTCATTAGCTTGTGAGGGAACTATGCTAATGATCTACATGGTCTCTGGTCAAACCTGGTTTTCAACCCTCCAACTGAAATGTGGCTGTAGTGACTGTCTGTGTAGCTTCACCAGGGCAGAGTAGAGGGGCAGAAGAACCTCTCTCAACCCACTAGCCAGACCCCTTCTAATACACCCCAGAATGGCATTGTCCCTCTTGGCTACAAGAACACATTGCTGGCTCATGGTCAACCTCCCATTCACTAGAATCCCCAGATCCTTTTCTCCTTTGCTGCCTTCCAACAGAGCAGTCTCCAATCTATACTGATACCTGGGGTTGTTCTTTCCTATGTGCAAGACTCTACACTTGTCCTCGTTGAATTTCATTAAACTCCACCCTGCCCAAAGCTCCAGCCTGTCCAAGTCTTGCTGGATGGTAGCACAGCCTTCAGGTGCAGCAGGCACCCCACAGTTTGGTGTCATCAGCAAA
>WBNM01020188.1:3388-31137 GCA_013399055.1 Ramphastos sulfuratus
TCCTGGCCTTTGGGGGATTCTTCCTGGCCTTTGGGGGATTCTTCCTGGCCTTTGGGGGATTCTTCCTGGCCTTTGGGGGATTCTTCCTGACCTTTGCGGGATTCTTCCTGACCTTTGTGGGATTCTTCCTGTCTTGCTTTACCAAGGGTCTCCTGAGTGCATGGGATGTGGAAGTGATCAGTGGCTGCATGGAATATGCATTAGTTAAGTGTAGTCTGATGTACGTAAAGATATTAGAAATGTAGGTGATTGATCTTCCTTGCTCTTCTTTACGTTGTTGGTTATCATGTTGAGAAAGCAAAAATTATGAGACCTGGAGACATGAAAGAAATGCCCCAAATAAGGCTGAAGCAGAGAAAAGGGAGTTTGCTGTTCTTACCACTGAGGAAAAGGAGTACCATTAGTGACATTCCCTAGGTAGCACAGACCTGAATTTAGGAGTCTTAGCCATCTAATACATAATAATCCATACAAGATAAAGCAACAAGTCTGGCTGAAGTTAGGAGCTAGACTACTCTTTGTTTCTGTTAAGAGGAAAAAAATACAGCCACAGTCTTTCAGAGAGGCATTTCCCTCATTTAATTTCTTCCTTACAATCTATGGCTAAACAGAGGTGCTGTGCTTCATTTGTAATATGTGTTCTGTAAAGAACTGTGAGGGGATTCTTACCAGGAATCATTACAGGAGGGAGAAAAACAAAACCACCACCCACACAAACTTTGCTGAGTCCATTGCTTTCGTAACTCCTGCAGCCACCTTTGGGCTAATTTCTGTTTGTTCAGAGTGGTCTCCTTATCTGCTGCCTAGCTGAATGCTCCCAATCGCTGTCAGTCAGGAATCAATCAGGGGAAACGTGCAAATATTTTTAGTTTCTAATATATATATTGTAGTTTTCTAGCATGTGTGGGTAGTGTCTGCTTGTCTGGGAACAAAATTCTGCACCACGAAGTGCAAGTCCACAGAATAATTAGCAGACAAAGAGCTTTATCTTTTAAGCACCTAGTATCATGTAACCTAACACTTTATGAGAGATTATTCCTGTCGCTGAAAGATTTTACCTCAGAAACAGGGAAAATAACCACTCCTGAGCCACTTTTCTCACCTTAGGCACACAGCCCAGGGGCTTCCCTCAGCATCACACTGCAGAAAATCAGCACTAAAATTGGTACTTTAGAGTGGCAGAGCTGCAGTTGCCCAAACACAGAACTGTATTTACCTCAGAATTCCAAAGTATAATCCAGGGGCGTTTCTTATTAATTCAGAAGTAGTTTGTTTTTTTTTTTTAAGGTTACCAAGTCAGGCCCTCAAAGAAATACCTGTTACAGTTGGGTGCATGTGAAGTGTAACTAATGTTAATGTATCACCTGTGCCTTGTTTGAGGAATGAACATTTAACTGTACACTTGATCAGCTTAATTTGGCAATTATATCTGTATCTGTATATCTCTATTTCTATCTCTCTTTCCACCCCTGCCCCTCAGAAACAAACCCTGCCTCTTAAAATCCCAGAGTAATTAGAGGACGAGGGCACTGGGAAAACGGCAATTTCCTATGCCACTGAACAACTTCAGCAGCGTCAGAAAGTTCCGACACTTCAAGACTGAAAATACACGGGAAAAAAAAAAGTTCTTTGTCTAACAATACACATTCAGACTCGACCAACAAGGGACAGCCCCGCGGCCGCCTGTCACCGTCCCTCTCAAGCCGAGGCGGCGGGATGGTGGCACCCCCTACTTTTCCCACTATCTGATTGACACTTCGCTCACCCATTCAGAGCTGGCGCTGCCTGCCGAGGGCGCGGCGCTATTGGCTGAGTAGGTAGCGGGGGGTGGGCGCAGCGCCGAGGTAGAAGCCGCGGGTGCAGTAGCGGCTGCTTCAGGGCGCCGAGGTTCCCCAGGGGGTCGCTTTTCTGGTGCTGTCTCCTAACCCGGAGCCAGCGCAGTCTCGTTGGGCCGCTCCGTGCTTTGCTTCTAAGTCCCTGCAACAGCCCTTCCTGCCTCGGGGGTCGCCTTATCTTGCAAAATGGCTGACGGCCGGGACGACGCTTCGGACCAGCTGAAGCTGTGGCGGAGCCAGAGGGGCTCGCAGGTACCCGCCGGAAGTCCCCGGGGCGGGTGTTTGGCTTTCCCCGGTGCACGACGAGGCCCGAGGGCACCCAGCTGGCCGCGGGGTCTCGCTCTCGGTCCGTCCCGGACTCACAGGGCGGTAACGGTCCGGCCCGCTGCCAGGGGCACGGCGGGGGCACAGTGGGCCTGCGGCGTTACCCCTCGGCGGAGTCTGAGGGGAGCTGGAGATCCCCGAGTGCCCAGGGGGTTTCCCCTGCCCGGCGCCTGACCCGGCGGAAAGCATCTCGGGGAAAGCGGAGCGAGGGTTAGAGGGGCGGCGGCGAAGGACGAGGCCACCTGGCCCCGTCACACGGAGCTCTCGGCTTGGTGCCGGGCCCGGGAGAAGCCGAGCAGGGAGAGGCCGGGAGGGACAAGGGCGGTCAGCACTGCTGGCACAGCTGTTCTGCCCTTAGCTTCTCCTTTTAGGCAGGAGTGAGGCTGGTCTGCCGTCATACGGGGGAGTTCTTGGGCACGGATATTACTTTCTTGGTCTCAGATCAACTCTTTTTCAGAGTTTCCATTCTGCTGGCACCCTGGTAGAACCTGGCGAAAATGTGACTGAGGAATAATGTAGCTGATGGACTACGTCCAGCAGTGTGTGGAGGCTTGTTTACTGGATTGGAGTGGACTGGGGCAAGGAGTTGACGGAAATCATCAAAACATTTAGTCAACAGCATAGCACTTGCTCCACTGAAGACGTAGCATATACCCCAGAATAGCTGGGTCAAAGTAGAAATACTTCATCCAGTCACCATGGTAGTTTCTAACAGAAATATGCATTTGGCATTAAATCCTTTTCCTGCTGGTTACACTAAGCAGCAGTCTCGCAAGACACAAATGGATGCCTCGGTTTCCACTGTAGTTATTCAGTAATAAGGAATTTTTTTCCCCCTCAGTATAATACTGTATGAAAAGTACCACCCAGTGGTGAATTATGACTTCTTCCTATCCTAGCATGCTTAATAATATTTTCTTTTTACCCTGTGAGCACTACTTTTTGTATGGATGTTGAGGTTTCTGTAACAAAGCAGCGTTTTGAACACAGGACAAGATTAATTGGAAGATTGGGAGGCAACCTAAAGTTTGTGTTGCATAAGGAGTCATGAGACCTTAAGATAGAAAGTAGGGAGGACTTATTAGAATTTTAAAGTGACTTGTATAAGGTGCAAAGTATCAGTAATGCCTGGAAGTATGTACTTTGATGTATGATGTTTACAACAGCTCTGACTAAAGCCGTCCTGGCTTTTGTTTCCCTCTTTGCTGTCATGGCAGGTTGGTGCTGTAATGAGATACACATGCAGATAGAAACGTTCTTATCTTTTCTGGTTTTGACTGTATGCATCTCCCAGATGTATGAAAATACAAGCATCAAACAGACTCAAGTCCAAAAGCAGTATGAAAATTCTTCCGTGGGTTTTTTTTTTCCTTCTCCTTTTGTGCTAATGGAACTTATTTTGTGTGCCCCACATAACATTATCCTGGCACTGCAGTCACTCTATCCTACCATTAGTTAAAAAAAAACAACTTGTACTTCTAGTGTGAATGCTAGAAAGACCCTCCAAGGAAGTACCTACACAAAAAGAGGCTGTACAGACACAAAGCTGTTAAATCTGGAGTTCTGTGTACAGTTCTGGAGCCCCCAGCACAGGAAGGACATTGAACTATTGAAGTGGGTCCAGAGGAGGCCACGAAGATGCTCAGAGGGCTGCAGCAGCTCTGCTCTGAGGACAGGCTGAGAGTTGGGGCTCTGCAGCCTGGAGAGGAAAAGGCATTGAGGAGACCTTATAGTAGCCTACGGGAAGGCTGGAGAGGGACTATTGACAAGGTCTTGCAATGCCAGGACAAGGAGCAATGGGTTTGAAGTGGCAGAGGGGAGATTGAAACTGGATGTTAGGAGGAAGTTGTTTGCAGTGAGGGTACTGAAACACTGGCACAGGTTGCGCAGGGAGGTTGTGGCTGCTCCCTCCCTGGAGGTGTTCAAGGCCAGGTTGGAGGAGGCCTTCAGTGACCTGTACTAGTGGGAGGTGTCCCTGCCTATGGCAGGAGGTTGGAATTAGAAGATCCTTGAGGTCCCTTCCAACCTTACCATTCTATGATTCTATAAATTTGGGATAGATTTAGTTTCAAAGAGTTGTGGTTTTATAGCTGCTACTTCTAGTAGACTTAAACTGCTGTCTAAAAGCTTCTTCTACAACACTGAGAAGGGTTCTGTTACCTCTGCAAACCTTTAGTCTTTGTGGAGTGCGCAGTTTGTAACTAATCAGAATTTTTCCTGCCTTTGAGGTAATCACTTAAAAGGTTTTACAAAGGCATAGGTGAATTGGAACAACCCAGAAAATCTCCTTAAGGATAAGGATATACTTCTTTTTTCTTGTCGTCTACCAAGCTCTTGCAAGGACTCTGTAGAGGAGGTCATGGACGTAGGTGTATGCAGTATAGCCCTGCCATTGCATGGTTAAACTGACTGAGCTGCTTGGAATTTATGAGGAACTCCAGGATAAACAGGGCTCTAATTCAAGGTGACTTTTGTGTTTCTCAATGGACTGAGTGAAACTTGGTACTGCTTAAAGATGACACAAGTGTTAGTGACTTGAAGTCACTCTATGGACTGGAAAAGTCTTAAGAGCTATGTTTCATGTTACAGACTTACCAGAATCCAGTCCCCAGGTCTTATTTTCTCAGAATTATAATAGTCCAAATTGATAAATGGTGCTGAAGCTGTACAGAGGATTTTGTGTCATGGGCTGCTTCGAGTGGAAGACTTCATGTGCATGTAGGACACATGGATAAACTAGAAGGGCTTGTAATGAATTCATAACAGAAGGAGGTTGGAGAGAAAAAAATGCAGAAGCTTAGGATGGCATTGGTAGGATCTATTCTTTTTCAGTGGGTTTCAGTGAGCTTGCCTGTATCAATGACTGTCACACTCATTTGATATGGAAAAAAGTCAGTCTGACTAGAAAAACAAGCAGTACATTAAGTTTTTGTCTGTGAGAAACTTGAAGGTTTGAATCCACAAAACAAATGAAAATAAAGATAGTAGCAGTGCTGGGAAAGAAAAAAAAAAAGAATTTCTTGACCAAAAAGTTGAAATAAAAATGTTTTGATGCATGAGCATTTTATAATCTTATCTGCAGGCTGTACCATGTCCTAAGAAAGGTCTCTGAAAAGCAAATGCTTAGAGGTGTCAGGATGAGTTGCTTGTAGCTTCCATGCCTCAGTACAGAAAATGTCAGGATAATGAGCTGGTAATGAATTTACATCAATTTGTGCTGGTATTTGTGTGAATATCTCAGAAGTAGAATATTTTACACTTATTGGAATAAATCATGGAATGGATCAGTGAGCTTTTTCCTAGACTTTCTCATATGTAATCATGTCCTTTTAGTCCCTTTAATAGATAAAATTAAATTCTCATTCACAAAGTTAACATCAATTTAAGCAATTTCTAATTTTAAGCAGTCATTCCTTTGACTTAATAGTGTAAATAAAACTGGAGTGCTGACTTCCCTGTAAGTTTCTAACATCACTTTCCTGTCTATAACCAGATCCATTTTGCCTTTTCTAAATGTTTGTACAAACTCCACTGTAGGTTGGAATTTCAAGCATGCTGAAGGAGTTAAATTTATGCTTGTTGCTTTATGCTAATGAAGTGGTGAATGAAGGGTAAAGAACCTAAATGTTTTGGGAATTTGAGCCAGCTAATGTTTGTTGCTTATTAGTAAGAATGTACTGGAAATTCACTTATCCTGTCAGGTGTCTTTGATGTGGTTATCCAGGTACCTGAGTTAAGCAAAGATGTGTATCTTTTGTTATGCTCTACAACTCTCCCAAAAGAGCTTGGAGTAAGGTGTGGATCAGTCTCTTCTCCCAAGGAACAAGTGATAGGAGAAGAGGAAACTCTCAAGTTGCCCCAGGGGAGGTTTAGGTTGGACATGAGGAACAATTCCTTCTTCCCCTTGAGGGTTGTCAGGACCTGGCCCAGGCTGTCAGTGGTGAAGTCCCTATCCCTGGAGGGGTTTCAAAGCAGTGGAGATGTGGTGCTGGGAATTGTTGTGGTTTTGCTGCCCTTTGGGCAGGCTGTTTATTGGCATTAGGGCTTCTAAGGGCTTTTGTGAATCTTCAGTGGTTTAGGAGCCTGGAATGAGAATCACCATCCCTGGAAGTGTTTAAAAGACACACATGTAGTGCTGAGGGACATGGCATGGCTTGGCAGCAGACTTGGCTGAGTTAGGTAATGAATTGTATCACTGGTCTCAATGTTTTTTTTCAACTATAATTATTCCTCAGATCCTCCTGCTTGTGTTACTTTTCTTAGCTTTTCCAGAGCAGCAGTGGTCGTGGGTGCCCCCTTTTATTTAGCCTTTATACTGTGTGACCCTAGCTCTTTCTTTTTGCCCCCCTCCCTGTACTGATGTTACCTTCTTCCTCTCCTTTCTCCCCTATGACTCTCCAGCAGCAACTTCTTTCTTATCTTGTTCTCTCCATCCTCTCCTCTTGAGATGAAGACAAACTGAACCTCAGTACATGTTTTAAGGTTGACTTTGCCTATCTTGCTTCAAGAAAAATACAGTCTTAACAAGTGGTATTTCTGAACCATGGAAAATGCCCTTGGACTATACAAGAATCATAGAATGGTAAGGTTGGAAGGGACCTCAAGCTCATCTAGTTCCAACCCCCTGCCATAGGCAGGGACACCTCCCACTAGTACAGGTCACTCAAGGCCTCNNNNCTACTCTGAGGTCTCCTGGAAGCCTTCTCTTCTCCAGGCTGCAGAGCCCCAACTCTCATAGCCTCACTTGAACTTGACAAGACTTGAACTCCTCTTCTTAAATAGCCCCAGACATATCACTGTGATCTAGATTTTCTAGAACTAATTCCAGAGTCTGAAGCATTTTGCTATGTGCTTGTTAATATGTCCTGTGAGCAAGCATCTGCATTGTGTAGCTTAAATACAGAGGGATTTGGCTTCCTGCTGGTGTGATGCTGTCTGTGTCTCGCTTTCAGAAACCAGATGTCTTGACCACCGGTGCTGGGAACCCTATAGGGGATAAGCTTAATATTCTGACAGTAGGACCACGTGGACCTCTTCTTGTTCAAGATGTTGTTTTCACTGATGAGATGGCTCATTTTGACAGGGAGAGGATTCCTGAAAGAGTTGTGCATGCAAAAGGGGCAGGTATGTTTCAAAACCTAAATCACCTCGCTGTAAAATTTGTTACTGCTTTTAGTAAGGTGGAACTGGCACCTCTTGAGTAGTGTTGTCCCAGAAGAAGAAACTATGGGACTGGATTCTGATAGAAATGTACATGGGAAAAATTCCTCTGTGGAGGTGGGAAGAATTTTGTTGCTTCATCCAGCTTGCAGGTGGACCAAAAGTTCTGCAACATCTGTTGGGATTAAAGAAATGCTGATCTTGCTCTGAGATAAATGTGCAATTCCTAGTGGAGTAACATTCATAAAGCTGCTGTTTGTTACTTTGCTCAGTACAAGCAAGGTCTGGGTTGTTGCTGGGACCCATTAACAGTCAGTTAAGGAGGGAGGGGTGAGCACTATGCGATTAGTTTATCTTAATGTTCACAGAATGACATTTACTTGTTTTAGTGCATAGATATGAACCGTTTAAACTGGTGTACGCCCATGTTTCCTTTTGGCATCTATTTTGGACCACAACAGAAGGATAGATAAGTTGTGATTGATAGGAAGGAAGGATTCTAGACCTGATATTTTGAAATGACTTTTTCAGGAGCCTTTGGCTATTTTGAAGTCACACATGATATTACCAAATATTGTAAGGCAAAAGTGTTTGAACACATTGGAAAAAGAACTCCCATTGCTATAAGATTCTCCACTGTTGGTAAGGCTCTAAAGTTCCTGTCTTATCTTCTTACCTGTGTACCATAGTTACCATGATAGCCATGTTTGCATTGTGGAGCACTTCATGTGCTTAAGGTAGTTTGAAGTGCTTTCTGCCAGCCAATTCCTCTTCTGTGAGTTTCATTTAACTTGTAAGAGCTTAAGCAGCTTCTGCATCTTTCTGCCAGAGCTTGCTGTAGGTGCTTTTCCCTCTACTGTGTGAGGAGATAGCCTGAGCTGTTTTTTTTCCCTAACTTGCTTGCTTTGTTTCTGATTGGGTCATAATCAACACTTGCATGCTGCGGTTTAACAGTAGAAAGTTAAGTAGCTGTAATCTCTTTATGTTGTAGGAGAGTTTTGGGCATGGATGTGTGAAGTAAGTACTAAAGTAATGAAAACCAAACAGTCTGCCATAAATAATCTCTTTAAGAAATAAGAGTTGAATGCATATTCAACTAGCAAAAATGTTAGGTGATGCTATGATCTATATCTGATAGAAAAATGATCTTTAAAGATCTCTGTGTTACTACTTTGTATTTAAAAAGAAAGAAATCCTGGTAAGGATTCTGTTCACAGAATCACAGAATTGTCAGGGCTGGAAGGGACCCCAAGGATCATCCAGTTCCAACTGCCTTGCCACAGGCAGGGACACCTCCCACTAGATCAGGTTGCTCAGAGCCCCGTCCTGCCTGGCCTTAAAAATATGCAGGGATGAGGTTTCTGCCACCTCCCTGGGCAACCTGTTCCAGGGTGTCATCACCCTCAAGGTGAAGAACTTCTTCCTAACATCTAATGTAAATCTCCCCTCCTCTAGCTTGCCTCTATTCCCTCTAGTCCTACCACTACCTGACAGCCTGAAAAGTCCCTCCCCAGCTTTCTTGTAGGCCCCTTTCTGATACTGGAAGGCCACAATAAGGTCTCCTTATTGGAAGTAGCATTGGAGAGAAAAAAGTGGTTCCAGAAAGGCTTGAGGGGTTGCTGGATTTGGCCTAGTGTCTTCCCTGTGCTACCCAGACTGAAGGGGTCATGGAATGCTCTCTGAGGGAGAGACATGCTGCTGGGTTTGAGCTGTGGACTGTGTGCTGAAGTTGATTGTTGCATTGTGACCTTTCCTTCCCTTGCTCTATTTGAATGTGTTTCTGCCTCACTGCTCTGCAGTGCACAGAGAACAAGTGTCTGTTTTATCAGCATGTTTAGCATTAGCTGTTCCTGAACACTTCTGGAAGGCTTTTGCTCAGGTATTGTGGCAGCACTTTTGCTGTAGTAAAGTTGAAAGGTCTATTTTGGATAAAACAGGAGGGGAATTCAAAGGGTTCCAATTCTTCCATAAGAAGAATTTTATTAGGCACACTGTTTAGATTGCTACCTGACAAGTGAGAGCTTTCACACTGGGATCTGATGCACAGAAATTAAAGTGGTTTTAGGCTGATCAGCATTATAATCTAATGTTGGCTCTTAGTGATAATGCTAATTCCACTCTATTAGTTCAAGTGGATATACTTGTTTTTTCCTTTAACTATGGTCTGAATACTTGGGTAGATGTCTGTTCACACTTTGAAAACTTGCAGTGCTTGAAGTATTGTTGAAAATATATCAAAAATTCCTTAGTATAGAAAAGACTTCAATAAATTCTGCCCTCTTAGGATTTTATGGCATGTTCTCACATTCTGGCAAGGGAGGGGATTCTGCCCCTTTACTCTGCTCTCCTCAGACCCCACCTGCAGTCCTGTGTGCAGTTCTGGAGCCCCCAGCACAGGAAGGACATGGAAGTGTTGGAGCCAGTCCAGAGGAGGCCACGAAGATGCTGAGAGGGCTGCAGCAGCTCTGCTGTGAGGACAGGCTGAGAGAGTTGTGGCNCAATTTGTATTGCATTTCCTACCATAACTCTTCTGTATGTTCTTCAAGCTGGAGAATCTGGGTCAGCTGATACTGTCCGTGACCCTCGAGGCTTTGCAATGAAGTTCTACACAGAAGAGGGTAACTGGGACCTTGTGGGAAACAATACCCCAATCTTCTTCATTCGAGATGCAATGTTGGTGAGTAAGCACAAAGGGTGAGGGTGCTTTGTCAAAGAGCCCAAAAGCTGGTTCACATCTTGTTCTTGCTTTGCTGAGAACCAAAAGCTGTTGTTTTGACACACTTAAACTTTTTTGGCTTGAACACTATTGATGTGGAAAAGTGCTATTAAAAAGCCAACAATGTGAGAAGTAATGCTTGATTAGTTATGTGGTTTCAAAGCACAAAGAGCACACACCTTAAGATGTGTTTGCTGGTACATGTGTCACAGCAGAAAGCCAGCAAGTACCTTCTTGTGTTAACTTCAGACTTGACCAGTTTCACTGATGTGCCATCAGCTGGTTCACTCTGTAGACAGTTTTCCCTTCTGAAACTGTTTGGAAGGGGAAAATAGTGCAGAGAGGGTAGGGAGTAGCTCTGAAGCTCAACATGAGCTGGCAGTGCACTCATGCAGCCCAGAAGACAAATTTTATCCTGGGCTGCATCAAGAGGAGTGTGGCCAGCAGGTCAAGAGAGGGATTCTTCTTCTTTACTCTGCTCTTGTGAGACCTCACCTTGAATACTGCATCCAGTTCTGGTATCCCCATCATAAAAAGGACACAGAGCTGTTGGAAAGAGTTCAGAGGAGGGCTACAAATATGATCCAAGGGCTAGAGTACCTCTGCTCTGAGGACAGGCTGAGGCAGCTGGAAGTGTTCAGCCTACATTAGAGAAGACTGAGAGGACCTTAGAGCTGCCTTCCAATACCTAAAGACTGGAGAGGGACTTTTCATAAGGGTGTCTGGAGACAGGACAAGGTGGGATGGTTTGGAACTGAGGGGGAGAGTAGGGTTAGAGTGGATCTTAGGAAGGAGTTCTTCAGTACAAGGGTGGTGAGACTCTGGAATAGGTTGCCCAAGGCAATTGCTGCCTTTTCCCTGGAGATGTTCAAGGCCTTGAGCAGCTGAGTCTAGTTGTGAGGTGTCAGTGCCCATGGCAGGGAGGTTTGAGTAGATGGTATCCAAGGTCCCTTCCAACTTAAGCCATTCTAGGATTTAAAAGCTTCTTGCAAATTCTTTTTGTTAAACTTGATATATGTGGTCTTTTAATATAAAATAAACAACACTTTGTAAGTAGAAGGGTTTTTCTTGAGTGTTTTTTTCTTGAGTGGAGGAGTTCTGCACAGGTATTCTAGTATCTCTGAATTAATTTACAAGTCAGATATTCAGTAAAGTTCAGATACAGAAGTCTGTAAAGATTTACCTTTGACTTTACTGACCACAAAAAGAAAAAAAAAGCTTTGAACTACCTGTTTGTCCCAATTGTAAATGTTTCACTTTTCCCTAATTTTACTGGTCTGTGAATTAATTTTGGCTGCAGGAGAGCAATGACAATAAAAGATCTGTGTTTTTTCAGTGATCTTACAACTCTGTCTCATCTTCCAGTGTGTACAGTTAAGCGTATTAAAAACACTCTTGTTGTGTACCAGGAGTTGCTTAATACACCTCATATACTTTGGGCATGTTACAGAACTTTTTCTTTTTTTCCTCTCCTCTCTCCTTCACTTCTGGACAAATTAGTTTCCATCCTTCATCCATAGCCAAAAGAGGAACCCTCAGACTCACTTGAAGGATCCAGACATGGTGTGGGACTTCTGGAGTCTTCGCCCTGAGTCTTTGCATCAAGTAAGATTCTCCTTTGTCTTTGTTTTGTGTGACTGAGAACCATTTTGTGACAGCATATGGTTTTCAATGATCTCTTTTCCATGTTTTATTTGGAAGCCTACATAATCTTCAAAGAGCAGTAGAGGTGAAAGGCCTACAATAACTTTTAAGACATCTGGCCTTTTTTTCCTCTAACTGCATATAAAATGGGTGGGATTCTTCTGTTTTCTAATATAGGGGTGAAGGGGAAGTGGCAAAGTTTTCTAACACTAAAGCAGTGGAGATATTGATGGACAACAGACTGTTAAGAGAGCAGGAAAGTACTGGGAAAATAATGCTCTCACAGGAGTTTAAAGCTATATATAATGTAGCACATTAGATCAACTCCACAAATGCTTAGAATTCACAGAGCATTCTAGTTGTTCTGAAATACATTTGTGTCTAAGAAGGTTATGCAAAAAAAACTCCTAACAGAAAGTGAAAAAATGCAGTAGTTAGTTTGTTTTAAAGAAAATGACCTCATATAGAAGCCTTCCAATAATTGCTAATTGGAAAAATCAGTACCACAAGCACTGTTGGTGATCATAAACCTAAATAGCAGCAACATCTTGAAGGTTTGCATGATAATGTTTTTACTCCTTGAAGATTTCAAAGTTGTTAAGGACTTAAATTTTCAGATTTTTGTCTTTAACCTGGAAAAAAAACTCCTTATTTATATTTGTCCCTGAAATGATCCATCCTTACCTGTCTGTGCTTGCAGGGGGATCACAACACTGTCACTAATTAATGTGTTGTACTTCACCAGACACTTCATGTGGACGTAAAACTTCACCTAGGTTTAAGTCACAGTTGTTCTTTGTGCAAAACCAAAGCAGTCTTATTTCCTTTGCACTCTTAAAACTTAAGCTAGAAATTCCTCAGGGAATTCCTAACATTCTGGTAGATTCCAGTACCTGAAGGGAGCCTGCAAGAGGGCTGGAGAGTAATTGTTTGCAAAAACCTGGAGTGACATGGTGAGGGGCAATGGTTTGAAATGAGAGTAGATTTAGGTTGCATGTTAGGAAGAAGTTCTCTGCCATGAGGCTAGTGGAACACTGGAACAGGTTGCCCAGGGATGTTTTTGATGCCTCATCCTTGTTGATATTCAAGGTCAGGCTTAACAGGGCTGTGGGCAACCTGATCTAATGCAGGATGTCCTTGCTGACTGCAGGGGGGTTGTGCTCGATGACCTTTGGAAGTCCCTGCCAACCCAAACCATTCTGTGATGCAGATTAATGCCACCAACAAACTTTGTCTCAAATGCTCACCCTCTCCTTGACCTGCTGAGCCCATTAATGCTGTTTGATCCTTCTCTTTAGGTGTCTTTCCTGTTCAGTGATCGTGGTATTCCTGATGGGTATCGCCATATGAATGGATATGGATCCCACACTTTTAAGCTGGTTAATGCTAATGGCAGAGCAGTTTATTGCAAGTTCCATGCCAAGGTACTGATTTTTTTTTCCCAGTCATTTGTTGGAAGTGTATATATCATACCACTTTCATCTTCATGGCTACACTGTAGTACAGGTTGAACAGATGCTTCTTGAGGTAGAAGTTCTCTGGATCAGTTTTTTATTCCCATATATCTTCTGGATATGAGCTGTGTTGCTCTGTTTCCAAGAGCTCTGCAGTTAAAGCTCCCAGAACTTCCACACTTTGATCAGAAAGCAGTCTCTAGTGCTGCTTGAAAACCCTTGAAAACAACATCATTTGAAAACGACTTCCCTTTTAAAGTCCTAAAGGCCATAATGCCTCTTACCTCATTAGAATTCAGTGGAAGCTGGACATCTACCTTGGAAATAGGACTTTAGAAATCATTATGTTAAACTAAGAGGGATTTTATAGCAGCTTTCAGCCTTTCAGTTGTCAAAAGCTTATTAAAATGGAATTTTGTTTAGTGCTAAAGATGCCACAGAACTAAGGGTGGGAGCTGGGAAATTGAGATTCTTGCAGAATCTGGAGACTTCAGCCCAGAGGAGCTGTAACAGTTTTTTTCATTTGTTTGTTTGCATGTCATCTGTAGGAAAAAGGTGGGGTGGTAAAGGAGCATTTCATCTTATAAGGGGAGAGGGGATTCCTCTTGCCTTGGTGTGCTGCAGGGGTAGTACCTTCACATTTGATGCCTTGCATTCTGCAGTGTAGCATTCTATATTGATTCCACTTTCTGATCAGAGAACTAATCTTTACCTGGAAGGCAGCTGTTAAATGCACCACTCTTCTGAGCTCAGATTGTTGGAGATGGGAACATGGACAATCACATTCTTGGATTATAAATCTTATTAAAGTATTAGTTAATGATTTCTGTGATACTTTCTGCACTTCGTAACTGGTGCTGCTGGTTTTGTTGCTTTTAGACTGACCAGGGCATCAAAAATCTTCCTGTGGAAGAAGCAGGCAGACTGGCTTCTGCTGATCCTGATTATGCCATACGTGATCTCTACAATGCCATTGCCAAGGGGGATTATCCATCATGGTCTTTCTACATCCAAGTGATGACATTTGAAGAAGCAGAGAGGTTTCCATTTAATCCTTTTGATTTAACCAAGGTATCTTTGAGGCTGTTGTGAATATTTCAGTTTCAGTTAGGTTAAGAAGGGTCATGAGATCAAAATGTAGCAAATGTCAGAACTGAGCTGTAAAAAGAGTAATAGTTCCCATGGAGTTGCACTGTTTGCTTACTAGTCCCTGGTAATCCTGTTTATTCTTCTCTTCTGTTTAAGTGTGCTCTTTATTACATGGTCATGAGATGAGATAAAATCACACTGATGTCCTATCTGGTGTTACTCTCTCAGTGGAGTGTGGACAGGGCTTGTGTCCTGGTCTGTAGATTATGACCACACTGCAATTCCAAAATGGGATCTCAGGTGGTATTACAGAATCCCAGCATGGTGAGGGTTGGAGTGACCTCTGGAGATCATCCAGTCCAACCCCCATGTCACCCACAACAGGTTGCCCAGAATCATAATGGCCAGGCAGGTTTGGAATCTCTCTAGAGAAGGAGACTCCACAACCTCTCTGGATGGCCTGCCCTAGTGCTCTGGCAAAGTCACAAGAAAGAAGTTTCTTCTTATGCTTAGGTGGAACTTCCTGGGTTCCAGTTTGTGGCTGTTGCCCCTTGTCCTGTCACTGGGGACCACTGACAAGGGTCTGGCCCTATCTTCTTGACTCTCACCCTTTAGATATGGTCACATCTTTAGATACAGCCACACCCTGAGCTCAGTAGTATAAACGTTGTTGATAATGTAGCTTCTGATTTTTGATCTGACTTTGTCAGACTTCCGTTTGCTGTTCTAAGGAATGGCTTGTTGGAAGACTCTAATGTAAAATCGTGTTACTTTTTTTTTGCTTCTAATATTGCTCTCCTAAAATGGCTAAAGAGTTTTGAACTTCAAAGCACAGGCTGAGAAAACAAAAGGCTACTTAAGCTGGCTTTGTTTTGAAGTAGCTGAAAACAATCCTGTTACAGTTCCACCTACAATAATGCATTCCTAGGCAGTTTTTCAAGTGCCTGTGGGCATTCCATTTAAGTGGTCAAGTGCTGAGATGATGAAATAAGTTGCATTAGTTTTCATTAATTGCAAAAGACTTCTTTAAAATGAGACATTTCTTTAAAATGTTAGCAAAAAATCTTCAGCAATGCATTTTCTCCACCAAGACTTAAATCAGGTGAACGCTACCCTAGTCATTATTTGAGCTGTATAATAATGTTTTGTGTGTGTCTGTGGTGTTTCACAGATTTGGCCACATGGTGACTACCCACTTATCCCTGTGGGAAAGCTTGTCTTGAACAGGAATCCTGCCAATTACTTTGCAGAAGTAGAGCAGATGGCATATGATCCCAGCAACATGCCGCCTGGGATTGAGCCTAGTCCTGATAAAATGCTGCAGGTAAGCTACACTGCACATCCTCCTCAGGTAAATCTTAGCTTTGCTTTATGGAACTGTTCCTGTCCCTGTTTGTGTAGCTGTAATAAAGCTGACAGATGGAAAGAAATTCCATCCACTGAGCCAGCCTGCACCCAGGTGGCCAAGAAGGGTACCAGCATCCTGGCCTCTATCAGGAACAGTGTGACCAGCAGGACCAGAGAAGTGATTGTCCCCCTTCATGGCCCCAACAGTGCCAAGTATCTTGAGTGCTGTATTCAGTTTTGGGCTCCTCACTCTGAGAGAAGAACATTGAGGGGCTGGAGTGGATCCAGAGAAGGGCAGTGAAGCTGGCAAAGGGCCTGGAGAACAGGGCTGGTGAGGAGCAGCTGAGGGAGCTGGGATTGTTCTGTCCAGACAAAAGAATGCTGGATCTCTGCAGCCCCCTGAAAGGAGGTTGGAGCCAGGTGGTCTCTTCTTCCAAGGAACAAGCAACAAGACCCAGTGGAAACAGCCTGAAATTGTGCCAAGGGAGGTTTAGATTGGGTATTAGAATAAACTTCACTGAAAGGATTCTTGGAGTCTCGAATCCCCACCTGAAATGGGTAGGAAATAGCCAAGCTGCATGATTGTAGCTCACCTGCCTTTCTTCACTGGCACTGCAGCAAAGTCAGTGGCTGGGTGTCACTTTGGGCATTGTTGGAAGTATGTCAGGAGTATATGTGCAAAGGAAAGAGTCTTCTCCCTGCCACTCTTTAATGTGCTTTTTGTTGGGATGTACCCAGCTGAAGTGATCTCTGCCAGGAAGAGGAGTTAATGCTTGTGATCCGTGTTCCAGGGTCGCCTCTTCTCTTATCCTGACACTCACAGACACCGCCTGGGACCGAACTACCTACAGATCCCTGTCAACTGCCCCTACAGAGCTCGGGTGGCCAACTACCAGAGGGATGGCCCAATGTGTGTTTCTGACAACCAAGGTAGTCATGGAAACATCTTCACATATAGCAACACTTACCCATATACTGCAGAAGTCTTCTCTGGTCACAGAGGGTCTTAGATCTTTGCTAAACAGATCTCTCAGTGTCTCTCGTGGTGCTCTCAACTCAAACATCAGTGTTAACTTCCTGAGCTTCAGATTTCCCAGTCTGTTGTTTTTTTTCCTTTTATGTGAAAACTGTTCTCTTTCACAAGATTTATCAGGCTTTCAGTGCTAGATCCCTTTTGAGTTTCTGTCCTCACCTACAGCTGTTACAAATCCACCACATGGATTTTTTTGTTCTGTAAGGTGCCCTGCATTTGTCCATGTGCCTTTTTCCACCACTCTCATTAACTCGGTGCTCACCAGTGGTCAGAAAATAATTTACTTCCAGCTATTCAGATGAATTCAAGATCTGTTTTGTGCTGGGTAATAACATGTCTTAGAACCCATGATTGTGCATGGAGAAAGTTGCATGCATCTCTGTGTCCTCTGTGAATTACATGGCAGATGAAATTGGCTTTGGAAAAGCAGTTTCCATCCACTGTTTTAAGATGGTGGCAGTATATAAAAAGCCAGCTTTGTTTTTTTTTGGGTTTTTTTTTTTTTTTTGTTAGCTCAAGCTTTGCAGAGCCTAAGCAGTCAATGTATTATTTGCTTCTCTTTCAGGTAACTTTATGAATGTGTTAGTATTAATCCTCACACATCCTTGAGGAGGGTCAACCTAGCTAATGAATTAGTTCTTACTGCAGAAAGTAACCTTTCCTGTTCCCTGTCTTCTTGACCTGATGCTAATTGACAAAATACTGACTTTCATCCTGATATCTCCCATTTGAGGAGGTCTTTAAGGTCCCTTCCAACCTAAACCATTCTGTGATTCTATCTGAATGTGTTAACTGCTTTCATCCCTCTTGTCCACTCTGTGCCTTTTGGGCAGGCTCGTGCAAGTAGTGAGAATCAAAACTTTGCTATTAAACAAGCTTGCAAAATTAGATTAGCTACATTTTAAAGTCTTGAAAAGAAACTTGAGGGTGTTCCTTATGCAGCTTATAGTTTATAGTTGTTGATGGTCTCTTAGTTACAGAACTCAAAAACATTTATGTATGTAACTTCTACTCGGTGCAAATAGACTCATTTAAAATTTTGTAAACAATGGGGAGGGGGGAAAAAATGGAGTTTCCTTGCTTTGTTAAAATTAAGATGTGTGTGTGTGTGTGTCTTCTGTTAATCCAGAAAAGGGGGAGACTGTTTGGGTTTTTGGATAGAGGGAAGGGGAATTTGTTTAAAAGAGCAAAACAAATATTAAGATGTGCTAAAAAACTTAGGAATAGGCTTTTAAGAGGGTTTGCAGGAGAACCACCCCCAGCCAAATGAATTCATTCATCTCCCTGGTTTATGTGCATTTTAAGACTTCTAGAAACCTGCTTGTTGAAGGGGACTGAATTGCAGAAGTTCTCAAATGTTCATTAAAATTAGAGTTAACCATTCTTGATGATCTTCAGGGTCAGTTCCAACTCAAGCTGTTCTATGATTCCATGAAAACGAAATACAGTGGAGAGATGGTTCCACAGAAGTGAATTGCAGTCCCTTTCTTTGTACCTCTGGGCAAGAAATGTAACCTACAAATCACAGAGATGGCTTAAATGGCTTTGGGAAGTCTACATTTGCAGTCTTTACACTTCAAGATTGCCTTTCATAGGCTCAGGCTATGTTAAACTGCTTTGCTTTCTGATTGCCCAGAGATTGTGAAAGGCAAGAGAATAAATGCCAAGATTAGAGCTGCAGCTTCACCTGTCTGCCCAATAGTGACTGTTTTAAACCAAAGAATAAACAAGGATTTGCCTAAGCTGTGCCTTGTGCCAAACCCTGTGTTCCTCTGGGCTATGGATTTTGATGCTTACTGAGGGAGGAGAGGGAAGTACTTGTGAAATAAGAACTTGGAGAGTTGCTCCTGTCCAAGAACAGGTGATAAGTTTTTTATTTTTATGCAGCTCTAACTTTAATTGTACATTTAAAAGAAGCCCCCAACATAGTTAAGATGAGCATAGTTCAAATATGTAGCTAAAAGTGTCATTTTGTGGTGCTTTAGACTAAAACTTGAGTTCCATGGCTTTATCTATCAAAATTGTCTGAGCAGTGTTACTGCCCAGGAGGCCAGGCCTCCTTATTTCTGAAACAAATCAATTCTCTCCCCCTAAACACTGTTGAAATTCTGTTTCTAATTAGTGCTGTTAAGTATTGGCTTGAAGACACAGCTCCTGATCATGAGGAGGACACAGAGCTCTTGGAGGGAGGCCAGAGCAGGGCCATAAAGATGATCCAAGGGTTGGAACACTTTGGGTTGGAGGATAGGCTGAGGGAGCTGGGGTTGTTCAGCCTAGAGAAGAGAAGACTCTGGGGGGACCTTAGAGAGCTGCCTTCCAGTACCTGAAGGAATCCTACAGGAAGGCCAGAGAGGGATTTTGTATAAGGGTGTGTAGCAGTAGGACAAGTTTGAAGCTGAGAGAGAGTAGGTTTAGTCTGGATCTTAGGAAGGAGTTCTTTAGTGCAGTGATGGTGAGACCCTGGAATGGATTGCCCAGGGAGGGAGTGGATGCCTCCTCCCTGGGGGTGTGCAAGGCCGGGTGGGTTGAGACCTTGAGCAGCTGGGTCTAGTAGGAGGTGTCTTTGCCCATGGCAGGGGGGTTGGAGTGGGTGATCTCTGAGGTGCCTTCCAGCCTGAGCCATTCTGTGATTCCATGTTCAGCTGTCTGGTGGCAGAAAACTGCTAGTGGCAGTTTATGATAAAGGGATTTAGGTTCTTCTAAGCATAGAACATTTTCTGTCTTCTGAGTCCATCTGAGAGGGCTGGCATCTGATTGGTGGTTCATTTTTGTTGTTCTTTAATGCTGTTTTGCAGGTGGTGCTCCAAACTATTATCCAAATAGTTTTACTGGTCCAGAAGATCAGCCCATGCTGAGGGAGAGCCGTGTGTGTGTTTCAGGAGATGTGCAGCGCTTCAACAGCGCAGACGAAGATAATGTGACTCAGGTATGGCAGATGTAAGAGGCTTTGAATTGCTTATTGCATGACTTTATAGGATGAGTTTAGAGAGTATTGATAAGATTAATTCAAACCTGGCCCCTTTCTGAAGCACCTGTGCTAACCTGAAGTTGAGCTCTAATGAAAGCTTGCAGTATCTCCATACAGCTTCATGAGTGAGTGGAGTTTTGGTGCCAGACCTCTGCCATCTGTGGTCTGAGCACATAGATCTAGAGGTTGTGGTTTTGTCTTCTTGCAATTAGCATCTGCAGATAGGCAAACCTGAGTGTGCAATCAAACTCTGTGGTCATCAGTCCCTGAATTGAACCCCCAACACCAACATTTCACAGAGTGTCAGGTTGGGAGGGACCTCAAAGATCATCTGATCCAACCTTTTTATGTGATAGTGTGTTTGAAATGAGCTGGCCCAGCATCCTCTCAAGATGAGCCTTAACATTGTCCAAAGTAAGGGANTGTTTCCTTGCACAAAAGAGAGTCTTCATTCTCTCTGGTTGTTACTTATGTAATGAGCAACAGCTACTTGGAGCTAGAACTGGCAGGAATCATTGGCAGGTTTGCAGAAAGCCCCCCAAAACCCAACATCCCCAACCCCCCAGATTGGTTGCCTTTTGTGATTTTTTTTGAAGTATTGATGTGTTTCCTGACTAGCAAGTGAAAGCTGTTCATTTTCAAGTTGTACTGAATCCTCAAAGTCTAGCAGGTATTGCTGGCTGCTGCAGGTAGAATGAGAATGGCAATTTCAAACCCCAACTTTGTTTCCAACCCTAAGGTGCGAGAGTTCTATACCAGAGTGCTGAAGGAGGATGAACGCCAAAGGCTGTGTAAGAACATTGCTGATCATCTTAAAGATGCACAACTCTTCATTCAGAAGAGAGCTGTAAGTGGCTTGTTTTCTTTCTGGCTTTTTTTTTTTAGCTTTTGCTCTTTGTTCCACTTTTTCTTGCAGTTTATAATGTTGTCAGAGTGGCAGTGGTGCTTATGGAAAGGAAGATCAGGAGTTGTGAGGAGGAGACAGCTCCTGGACTTTTCTTACACAGGGAATTAAACACTGAAATACAGAGTCATAGAATGGGAAGGTTGGAAGGGACTTCAAAGATCATCCAGTTCCAACCCCCCACCATAGGCAGGGACACCTCCCACTAGAACAGGTTGCTCAGGGTCTCATCTAACCTGGCCTCGAACACCTCCAGGGAGGTTGTGGAGCACAGAAGACCTCCAGGGAGGTTGTGGAGCACAGAATCACCCAACGTGATCAAAGATCACGTTGGGTGATTCTGTGCTCCACAACCTCCCTGGGAAACCTGTGCCAGTGTCTCACCACCCTCAACCTGTGCCAGTGTCTCACCACCCTCACTGCAAACAACTTCCTCCTAACATCCACTTTCAGTCTCCCCTCTGCCACTTCAAACCCATTGCCCTTTGTCCTGTCATTCCCAGACCTTGTCAATAGTCCCTCCCCAGCCTTCCTGTAGCCCCCTTCAGATCCTGGAAGGCTACTCTAAGGTCTCCTGGAAGCCTTCTCCTCTCCAGGCTGCAGAGCCCCAGCTCTTGTAGCCTGTCCTCATAGGAGAGGTGCTCCAGCCCTCATCTTCGTGGCCCTCCTCTGGACTCACTCCTGTTTATATATTATTAGCAACAGAGAACATGTTAAAGTAACCTTTTCCTGATGGGAAGAATGAGATTGATGTTTAAGATCAAGGATGTCATTGCTTTTAGCTTAGTGTTTCAAAAATCAGGAGACTACCAGTGTAATATTTTGCTCTACACAAAGAAAAAGGCAGTGAGGGCCAGGGGAGGGGTTTGGATCTTTATCCTTCCCAGTAGAGCTTTGTTTAAATTGGGAAGGAGCTTTTTGTGAGATAAAAGAAATAGTGCTTGAAAATGTTCATAGATCTTTCCTGGGGTGGTCAGAAATGAGTTTTCATCCTTTTCTTCATACTGATATGTATTGCTTGTAGGCCAAATACTGCTTTAACACAGAAAATGTGTCAAAGAATATATCTGAAGTGGAGGGGAAGTGAGGGTCTTGTTATTTCTTGTTCTTGAGGGTCTTCTTATCTCTTGTGTCTTCCTGTTCAGGTGAAAAACTTCACTGATGTTCATCCTGACTATGGTGCCCAGATTCAGGCTTTGCTGGACAAATACAATGCTGAATGTGGGAAAAAGGTACCTGAGTGATTTCTGTGGTTGGATTTTGAGTGCCTGTGTACTTTAATTGAGCTCTTTTTGTAAATCCAGCAAAGTGAGGAATTGGTTTTGATTCCCCTGTGGTTCTAGTGGGAGAAGTCTGTGCCTGTAGAATTACCAAGTGAGGAAACATTCTTCTCTGATTATATTTGGTTAGGTGCTGATGAACCAATGATGCTCAGGTACTTTGTTTCACTTGGGGTTTTGTAAGGCTTCTGGAAGGTACCTGCATGATAAGCAATGTGTTGGTGTTGACTCTTCAGAGCAAGTGATTATCCATCCCCTCTTCATAATGGCAACAAAACATTTCCACAAGCCTTTTTTTTTGCCTCAGTGCTTGCTGTATAGAATAACAACACTGCTGCTTCAAGCACTGGTTTCTTTCTGAAGTTCCATTAACTGTATTTGAATGGAATCACAGAATGTTAGGGGTTGGAAGGGACCTCCAGAGATCTAATCCAACCTCCCTGCCAAAGCAGGATCATTTAGGGCAGGCCACACAGGAACACATCCAGGTGGTTTTCAAAAGTCTCCAGACAAAGAAACTTCACAGCCTCTGTGGGCAGCCTGCTCCAGGGCTCTGTCACCCTCATGAGTAAACAAGTGTCCCCTCACCTTGAGGTGGGTCCTCATGAGTTCTACCTTGTGCCCATTGTTCCATGTCCTATCACTGGGCACCACCCAAAGGAGACTGGCACCTTCTTTTTGACACCCATCCCTCAGATGCTTATCTGATGTTTGGCCTTCTCAAGACGAATGGATCTGGCTCTGACTATTTCTTTTGTCTTGTTTTAGGACATAATTAGGACATACACACAGTCCACCTCTCAGATGTCTGCCAAAGAAAGATCCAACTTGTAACAGGTGCTGCAGAGATTTGCTCTGTGGATTTCCCATCCTTACAACTGCAGGAAAATCCTGTTGAAGACCTTCCTGAATGTAGCAGAATTCCACACAAATACAGAAGTGCTTTGCAGGCTTGGGTTCATTAAAACTCTCAAGTGCCTGTGTCTGTATTGGAAGCTAAGTAACCCAAGCTAACAATCCTAGTGCCTCTCAACACTAGTGCTTTACTGCTTGTTAACAAACAAAAATGGTGTTTTAAAGGAAGTTCATGATGAGAAATTTGTCTTCATGTCTAGAAGCAAACCTGACTTTAAATGAAAATCCTGTTAATTGTTTTGTTTAACTGCCTAAATCAGACAAGACCACTTCAGGATACTGTGATTACCCTTACAGGTAAAACTCATTTATGTTAAAGTTGCTCAGTATTTCAATAAAACAGTTCTCTCTATGCATTTGTAGACACTTCTTCTCTGAATTTCACTGTCCTCCTAGAATTGGAGGAAGATGTTGGTGGCATCTCGTTCCTTGTGATCACAGAACCTTAGGGATTGGAAAGGGAGCTCAGAAGATCATCCAGTCCAGATAGGCTAACTGGGAAATGTAATCTGAATGTGTAGATTTTTGTTCTCAATAGATATTTAAAAACAATCTTTGCTTACAATGATTGCTTGCTTAGGAGGAAGCTCTTTCCAGTAAGGGTGGGGAGACACTGGCCCAGGTTGCCCAGGGAGGTTGTGGAGCACAGAATCACCCAAGGTGATCAAAGATCAACCACCACAACCTCCCTGAAGGTCTTCTGTGCTCCACAACCTCCCTGGAGGTGTTCAAAGCCAGGTTGGAGGAGGCCTTGAGTGACCTGTACTAGTGGGAGGTGTCCCTGCCTATGGCAGGGGGTTGGAACTGGATGATCCTTGAGGTCCCTTCCAACCTTACCATTCTATGATAAATAAGATTATCACTAACCAATTCTACCATAAGTTGCATCAGAGTAGGGGTTAGGCTGGAATTTGGATGGTGCCAAAGCTGGAAGAAATTCCAGGGGGTGAGAAGAGAGAGGAAATGTTTGCAGTGATGCCAAGAAGACAAAGAATGGGCTGGGTGTGTAGTGTGTACCTTCTGCAGCTGCCTTGGTTTTGAAGCTAGATGGAACTGGCTGATCCTTGTGGCCCTTTCCCAACCCTGACTGCTTCTATGGCTCTATGAAAACTCACTGTGTTGGTGTAGCTGATGACAGGACTCAGGTGAGTCCTGTGCTGCTCAGCCACCCATGACAAGCAGTAGATGGCAAAACTTGGGTTTTTCAGGAGGCACTGAGAGGGTTGGGCCACACTGGAAGAACAATAAAGCTGAACAAGGTGACAGAGCCATTTATGTGCTTACCATGAGAATAAAAAGGTGTTTGCATGACACAGTCCCACTCCTGTTTGGACTTTGTGTTCACCTCAAACCAAATATTCCTCTGGCAGGTTCCTGCAGCACAACTCTCAGCTGTGTGAAGAACTGCTCAGCCTTTCCCCCTGAGGGTTTTATTTTAGATGTGTGTCTGTAACAGTGCAAGTGGGAATGGATTTGAGACACACATCTTTGAAGTGACATCTTCTAGTGGAGTACTTCTCCTGGGCCCTTCCCTTTTATCCCCAGGTTGTTTTCACTCCTTTCCCAAGATGCTTGGACTTGGGCAGCCAAAAGCCATGAGCAGATTCCAAAAGCTCCATGGACATTTGTTGAAGTGACCTGTGCCAGGAGCTGAGTGAGTGTGTGGGGTTGCTAAACCTTCTCCAGGGAAAAGGTGAGGTGGGTTTGGATCAGACAGTCTCTGCTTTGTGTGTTGGAAAACCTATCCCTTGAATTCCTTCACTGATCCCAGCTTACTCATCACCCACCAAAAGCCACTGAGAGAACTTTTGTGCTAGGCAGTGCAGGTACCCAGGGCTCTGTGTCCATCAAACCAATTGTGTTGACTTGCCAAGTAGTGTTAGATGCTTAGAATCACAGACTCAGCCAGGCTGGGAGAGAGCTCCAAGCTCAGCCAGCCCAACCTAGCACCCAGCCCCAGCCAACCAACCAGGCCATGGCACTAAGTGCCCCAGCCAGGCTTTGCTTCAACACCTCCAGGGATGGGCACTCCACCACCTCCCTGGGCAGCCCATTCCAATGCCAATCACTCTCTCTGGCAACAACTTCCTCCTAACATCCAGCCTAGACCTGCCCTGGCACAGCTTGAGGCTGTGTCCTCTTGTTCTGTCCCTGGGTGCCTGGCAGCAGAGCCCAGCCCCAGCTGGCTACAACCTCCCTTCAGGGAGCTGCAGAGAGCAATGAGGNGTTACTCACCTTGGACAAAGAGGCTGGCTGTTCCCCATCAGGCATCTGAATCACCATGAGGGTAGCCTGGGAGGGTTGGGGTTGTTTCAGCCCAGAGAAGACTCTGTGGAAACTACCTTCTTGTGGCCTTTCAGTACTGGTAAGGAAGCCAGGGACAGGCTTTTGAGCAGGACCTGTTGCAGCAGGACAAGCAGTGATGCTCTGGCACTGGAAGGGGAGATGTAGAGTGGAGAGAAGAAAGATTTCATGCTGAAGGTGCTGAAAGGCTGGCCCGGCTTACCCAGAGAGGTGGGAGATGCCTGCCCTGCAAACATGCCAGCTCAGAGCACTTGTGGCTCTGAGCAAGCTGAGGCAGCTGAAGATGTCCCTGCTGACTGCAGGGACAAGATGAGCTCAGAAGGTCCCTTCCAACCCAAACCATTCTGAGGCTCTTTGTGCCCCTTGGGGTTTTGTTTGCTGTGTGCTTTGGGACTTCAAAGCAGTGCTGCAGTGGATCCAGTGATGTGTTTTTATGTTCTGTTCTCTCCTGGAGAGCAGATTTCATGCAGGCAAGCAGTGCAGGGTGAAGTTCAACTTTTCCTCACAGACAATGTTCCAGAACTTAATCTGAGCCAAAGTTTTGGCTCACAGTTGTGTGGTCATGACCCAGCTCCTGACATGCAGAGCTGAACTGCAGCATAGCCTTGACTCAGCTCTTGCTGGTGAGGTAACTGAAGCAGTTGCATAAGGCCATTTTTGGGCAGAGCTGGGAACAGAACTAAGCTTCTGTTTTGATGATAGTAAATGAAATGAAGGCAATTTTGCCACTTTTCTGGGATTTTTTTTTTTTTTTTTTTTTGTCTGTCAGTAATTACAGAATCACAGAACCTTAGAGGTTGGAAGGGACCTCCAGAGACCATCCAGTCCAACCCCTCTGTCAAAGCATCATCACCCAGGGGGGGCTGCACAGGAATGCATCCAGGTGGGATTGGAAAGCCTCCAGAGAAGGAGGCTCCACAACCTCTCTGGGCAGCCTGCCCCAGGGCTCTGCCACCCTCCCTGTAAAGAAGTTTCTCCTCATGTTGAGCTGAAGCCTTCTCTGTTCCAGTTTGTGGCTGTTGCTCCTTGGCTTATTGCTGCTGAGCACCCAGAAGAGCTTGGCCCCAGCCACTTGACCCCCACCCCTCAGCTATTGATAGACATTGCTCAGGTCCCCTCTCAGCCTTCTCCTCTCCAGACTATGCAGCCCCAGGGCTCAGCCTCTCTCCACAGGGGAGATGCTCAAGTCCCCCACTCATCCTGGTGGCTCTCCACTGGACTCTCTCCAGCAGGTCTCTGTCTCTCTTGGATTGGGGAGCCCCAAACTGGACACAGTATTCCAGGTGGTCTCACTAGGGCAGAGTAGAGGGGAAGCAGAACCTCCCTAACTCTGCTGGCACTTTTCTTGCTGCACCCCAGGATGCCATTTGCCCTCTTGGCTACCAGGGCACATTGCTGGCCCCTGCAGAACTTGCTGCCCACCAGCACTCCAAGGTCAAATTGCTAAATTCACACTTAGAACTTGAATCCAGACTGAGAGGTAAAGACCTTTATAATTTGAGCTGTTGTGTTCCTATCACAAGTGGCCATTCAGGGTACCTCCCAGACACCTGCCACATCCCCTTGCACTCCTGTCCTGCTAACAAACCATCAATGGACTTGTCCTGTGAAAACTTCTCCCATGTGAGAAGTTTGGAGGTTCTGTTCTAGCTCAGGATAATTTCAGCTGTGGGAATGCATTGTTTAGACTACAGAAGATTCCTGACAAAGCCTGGTGTGAAGGGTTCCTATTTTCATGGTGTGGGGAAGCTACTCCAGGTGCAACAAGGAGGCAGTGGTGTAAAAATAAGGAGTGAAGCATCTTTGGTGTTCAGCTGCCTGGTGACAATGACACTTCTGCAGCCCACATTGCTATGCTGGAGCCTCTCTGATTCAGTTGTGCCATCAAAGCTTGAACTTTGGCATGGTGGAGTTCCACCTAAGGTCAAACTTCAACCCTGGGGCAGGTGGCAGCCTCACTGCTTTGCAGTCTGAGAGCAAACAACCCCCCAGGAGCTGTGGTGATATTTAATTGTCAGGTCACACGCTGAAAATTGCTAAACTGAGTTGTCCTTTTAGAGTTAAAACCCTGAAATAAGTTTGCATCCTGCTTAGCAGAGGGAAGTAGCTGCATTGGGGGTGGTCCTGATGCTGTTAGAGGGTTGCTGGTGACATTTTTCAGCCTTGAAGTTGCAGCCTAACCTGTTTCACAGGGAAAAAGGATGATATGGAACTGGGAGGAGTGGCTGGCACCTGTCAGGCTGTGCTGCCATTCAGCCAGCCCTGGCCAGGCTGCAGAGCTGGGCAGAGGAACCTCAGGGAGTTCAAGCAGGGCAAATGTAGAGTCCTGCACCTGAGGAGGAATAAGTCCTTGCACCAACACAGCTGAGGAGTGACCTGCTGGGAAGCATCCCTGCAGAGAAGGGCAACAAGTTGCCCACGAGCCAGTAATGTGCCCCCGTGGCCAAGAAGGGCAATGGTGCCCTGGGGTGCATGAAGAACCTTTGCTCTGGGCCTGAGCAAAGCCTTTGACACTGTCCCACACCACATCCTGGTCCCCAAGCTGGTGAGACATGGGTGTGATGGGTGGAGAGCTGGATGGGCAAAGAAGTGGCTTGATGGCTGCACCCAGAGAGTGGCTGCCAATGGCTCCATGTCCCAGTGCAGGCAGTGCCAAGCAGAGTCCCTCAGGGGTCAGTCCTGGCACCAGTCTTGTTCAACATCTGTGTTGGTGCCATGGGCAGAGGCACTGAGTGCAGCCTCAGCAAGTTTGCTGAGCACACCAAGCTGTGTGGTG
>WBNM01020188.1:44901-57970 GCA_013399055.1 Ramphastos sulfuratus
AAAGGAAAGGGGAAAGGAAAGGGGAAAGGAAAGGGGAAAGGGAAGGGGAAAGGGAAGGGGAAAGGGAAGGGGAAAGGGAAGGGGAAAGGAAAGGGGAAAGGGAACGGAAAGGGGAAGGGAAAGGGGAAAGGGAAAGGGGAAAGGAAAGGGGAAAGGAAAGGAATAAAAAAAGGGAAAAGTGCTCCGTTCCTAGATGTAACAGCAGGACAGCACCACAAGGAGGCAAAACTGGATTATTTTTCCTGATCCTTTCCTGGTTTTCTGCTCGAAAGAGGCTGCACCTCCAAACTGTGGATTTGGAATGAATTTCCTCGCCCTTTTCAGCACTTTCACAAGAGGTCTCGCAGCACCAAGCCCCTCAGCTGAGTTCTGGGAGCATCTGGGCAATGCTCTTAGCTATATGGTTTGGTTTTGGGGAGCCTCGTGAGGAGCAGGGAGCTGGATTCAATGACCCTTGTGGCTCTAGGTGAGATAAGCAGGACAGAACAGCTCAGGGCTCTGCGAAGAAAGCAGAACATTTAATGCATGCTCCAGCACTTCAGTGTCCTTCTCCTAGGCACGGTCCCGACCCTAAGAGAGGAGCAGTGCTCCTCCAGGCTGGCATTTCCTGCTGCTCTCTGCAGAGAAACAGCTCACCTGCACAGCTGGGTGCAAGCTCTTAAGCATCCTGACCTCTGCTTTCTGTGGCTGGGGGGGACACGGCTTAGTGTCGCCCCTGCAGTGCTGGGTGGAAGGTCGGACTGGGTGATCTCGGAGGTCTTCTCCAACCAGAAGCATTCTGTGAGCCTGTGTGCTTCAGCGATTCTTTGGGGAAGACTCCAGGCAGCATCCTGGCAGGTAGCTCATCCTCAGCCGCTTGGCCACGGCAGGGAGCACCTTGGCACAGCTGCGCCTTGCCTGCAGGCAGCGCAGGAACCAGGCAGCACCTGCAGCAGGCAGGTTCGGCTCCCAGCTCCAGATGTGGATGGTGCTAAAAGGACACGTTCAGCTTGGAGAGTAGTTCAGAGCATACCGAGTCCAAGCTACAGAGCAATCACACAAGCACAGAATGTTAGAGGTTGGAAGGGACCTCCAGAGGTCATCCAGGCCAAACCCCCCCTGCCAAAGCAGGGTCCCCCAGGGTGGTTTGCACAGGAATGCATCCAAGCAGGTTTTGAAAGCCTCCAGAGAAAGAGACTCCACAACCTCTCTGGGCAGCCTGCCCCGGGGCTCTGCCACCCTCCCTGTAAAGAAGTTTCTCCTCAGGCTGAGCTGGAACCTTCTCTGTTCCAGTTTGTAGCTGTTGCTCCTTGGCTTATTGCTGTGGACCACAGAAAAGAGCTTGGCCCCAGGCACTTGACCCCCACCCCATTGATCAGCTCTCCTCTCAGCCTTCTCTTCTCCAGACTAAGCAGCCCCAGGGCTCAGTCTCTCTCCATAGGGGAGATGCTCAAGTCCTGCAATCACCCTTGTGGCTCTCTGCTGGACTCTCTCCAGCAGGTCCCTGTCTCTCCTGAACTGGGGAGCCCAAACCTGGACACAGTATTCCAGATGTGGTCTCCCTAGGGCAGAAGAGAGGGGGAGAAGAACCTCCTTAGTGAATGTCAATAGAAAGATCCAGCTGACAGGTCAGGCTGGATGGAGCTGTGAGCAACCTTACCTAGGGAGAGGTTCCCTTGCCCATGGCAGGTCTTGTACTAGAACATCCAACACAAACCACTCTGTGATTAGAGCCAGCCCCCTGATTGTCTCACCACAGACTGAAACCCACACATCCTTGCCCTGTCCCCAGGGTGGCTCTGTCAGTGGGAAACACATTGGGGGTTTTTTTTGGGGACTCAAGAGGAATTTTGTTGCTGTCAGCAGACTGAGGCACGGCAGCAGGAAGAACGCAAGACACACCCCAGCTCATGCAACCAGACAGTGACAACACACACGTGGAAGACAATAAAATCCTCTGTATAAGCAAGGCAGCAGTGCCTTAACCTTGCTTTTATTGTCTGAGGTCATAGTTAAATACTTGCTTATCAAGAGAGTCTTCCTCCTCCAGGAATCTTCTGCTCCACAAGAACTGCAGCTGTGAAGAAGCAGCAGCAAAGGAATTTATACTCCATAGATTCTTTCCCCAAACTCATACTTCCATTAAGTAAAAAAATGAAAGGCAAAGGTTTATTCCCATGACCCAGGCAGAGACCTTGGGCAATCTGTCCATGCCAGGGCAAAGTGTGCTCTGGACTAGTCTGTGCTGGGCACTTTCTATTAGCAGAGCTTGAAGGAGGACTGGAGCTGGAGGGAATCAGGTTGGAATGGTGTTGGGCATGCAGAGACTGAAAAGGATGGGACAGGATCCCTGAGGTGGACACAGAAAGCTTATGCCAAAACAGGGAGCATGACTGAGGGAAAGAATCACTCAAGGAGACTGCTGCTGAGAGAGGAGAAACCACTCTGGCATGTAGAACCAAACCTGGGATTCTTTCTCCTGCTGCAACAAGCAAATGAGTGGAGGAGAAGCACTTGAGCTGGATGAGGAGAGCAACACAAAAGGACAGCAATGAGTGCTGGTCAAGACCTGAAAGGCCTTGCAACCCAAGGGCAGGGAAGAGGGCTCTTGTGCAGCACCCTGGAAGAGGCAACCACTCGGATCTGTTGCCCTTCTCAATGTTACTCTTGCCATGCTTCCAATACATTTGCAAGGGATTAGCTGGGAGGTCTCCTCAGCTACACATAGGACACTGAGTGGACTTAGAGTCACAGAGTCACAGAGTCACAGAATCACAGTCATAGAATCACAGAGTCACAGAGTCACAGAGTCACAGAGTCACAGAGTCACAGAGTCACAGAATCACAGAGTCACAGTCACAGTCACAGAATCACAGAATCACAGAGTCACAGAATCACAGTCACAGAATCACAGAATCACAGTCACAGAGTCACAGTCACAGTCACAGAGTCACAGTCACAGAGTCACAGTCTCACAGAGTCACAGTCACAGAGTCACAGAATCAACCAGGCTGGAAGAGACCTCCAAGATCATCCACTTATGGTAGGAGATAACAATAGACCTTTACAGAGGAGAGCTCACATGGCAACAGCCCAGCTGCCTGAACCCAGGCACTGTGGTGGATCCCCCACCAGTGTTTCTATACCAAATCAACCTGCAGTGGGAAGAAAGCCTGGCAAAATGCCAGAGATAGCAGCCCAGGGGTAAATCCCTTCACAAGCTGTGATTAGCCAGAGATGAAGATGGCAAGATAATGTACCCAGGGCCTACTCACAAGGACAATGAAGCTCTCTAGGGATATTCAGATTTTGATCTGGGAAGTGCAGCAGGAGTGCAAATGAAGAGGGGAAAAACAACCAACCAACCAAACCCCCAAAGAGGGCACTGGGGAAAGAGAGCAGTTAAAATCTACCAAATCCTTTTAAATGTGAGTAGTTAGAAGGAGGATCTCAGCCCCATAGGTGGTCTTTAAGGTCGTTTCCAGCCCAAAGCACTCTACAATTTGTGATTCCATGGTCAGAGAATTAAAAGGATTGCAGGAGCAAGGCTGAGCTGAGAGGTGCACTGCAGATCCCTTGGTTCACTGGAGAGGAAGAGCCAAACTGCAAAGCAGAGTCCCAAGGAGACAGAAACTGAGCCAGGGAAGTTTCCTCTCAGTACTTTCTCTACTCTGCTATTATGCAGGGCTGAATTTCATCTCCTGCCAGAGAGCACAGAGGTCAGGGGGTGCTAGCAGCCAGCTGCCTCCCCATCTTCTGGCCAAAAAGCACATCCTGCTGCTAGCCAGAAGTGGCCTAGTCTCTAACTCCAACCACCCCAACTCCAACTCCACCACAGTCTGTCCAACCCAGAAACTTAGAGCTTCCTCACACCCCTAGCTGAAGGCCAGCAGCTGATCCTGGGCAGGAGGCACTGCAGATTTCAGGTTCTAGGCAGAGAGGTGAAAGGGAAGATGCCCTTCCAACAGCCACATCTTCCAGAGCACTCCAAACTCCTGCCTTCTCCCCTCCCCTGTGTGTTTGAGTGGGAGAAGAAGGTGTGAAAACTGCTTTCTGCCCCCTGCCCTGCAGGCTTGAAGGGGGAACAGCAAAAGGCCTTTCCCCACCCTGTGCTGAGCCCTGGGGCAGCCTGTGCTGGATCGGGCTGGGGGCTGCCTGGGTCTGTGTGCCCAGGGGAGGTTGGCAGATGGACACTTGGGCTGGAAAAGCATAAACAGAGCAAGGGGAAGGTGCCAGGTGCCTGCCTTAAGAGAATTCCTGCCTTAAGAGCCCCCTGCCATGACAGAGCTCCTGTTTGGGACCATCCTCACTTTTGGGTGGCTCCTACCTTTTCACCTGGCTCTGGGTTTTGCACCATCCCTGCCTTTGGAAGCTTCTTCCCACTTCTGCACAGCTCTGTGCAAATCTGCAGGCCTGGCAAGCCCTGGGGTCCATCTGAGAGAGCTGCCAGCAGCACCCAGACCCAGCTGCTCTCAGACCACACAGCAACCAATTTCCTGGCTGCTATTCTGCACTGGGCAGACCTGAGAGGTTTGGCTTAAGCAGTGTCAAGGCAGCATCACTCCCACAGATCCCTGCCTTGTGGCAGTTGTGTCTCAAGACACTCCTGACTCTGGCAGCTTTTCCACCTGCCTTGGGCTGCTGCCACCTGGATGCAGGCTGTTGGATATTGCTGCAGTGTCAGAAGGCAGCTGAGCAGCAGAGAAACCCAGCAAGGGAGCATTGCCCAATGCCTCTCCCACCTCTGTGAGTAAAGCTGCTGCTGCTCTCTCAATTCTCTGCTCAGCCTGACTGACAGTGAGGTGAAGCTGTGCTTACAGCTTAGCCTTTTCCATTGCCTGACTTCCTAAATCTCTACATTTGCCCATAACATCCTGCTGAAGAATTCCAAATCAAATCAGAACCTGTAAATAAACCTAAGCTGGTTTTGGATATAGTTTGGGGGCAGGGCCTTAAGGAAAATAAAATAATTGTAGTTTTATAATTCCTGACTCAGCCACATCAGTTCCCTGCCTCCACAGCACCACACTGCTCCCAGCTTTTAAGTAGGTGCATTAGAGAATAAATAATCAGTGTGGGCTATTAATCTGGGTACAATCCTGCCTAGAGGTCTCCTTGCACAGTGAATAAAATGCACATGCATGGCTTAGGTTTACAGCCTCTGTATACTGCAATAAAAAGACTCCATGCAGGAGCTGTGTGGCTCAGCTTGGTGCCTGCAGACCTTCAGCCCAGGCAGGCATTGCCCTGCTTGCATCCTTCATGCACCCTGCAGACACCACCCAGGGACTACATGAAGGCTTTCCATGTACTCCTAAGGATTAAGAAGCAGGGGCATAAATCTCACAGAATCACAGCCACACCCAGGCTGGCACAGAGCCCCTCAAGATCACCAAGTCCAGCCTAGAACCCTGCTCTACAGGATTCACCTTAAACCATATCCCCAAGCACCACATCCAAACCTCCCTTCAACACATCCAGGGTTGGTGACTCCACCACCTCCCAGGGCAGCTCATTCCAGTCTCTGACCACTCTCTCTGGGAAAAACTTTTTCCTAATATCTAATCTAAGTCTACCCAATCTCAGCTTGAGGCCATTCCCCCTTCTTCTGTCTCCTAATACCTGTGAGCAGAGCCCAGCAGCAGCCTCTCTCTCATTTCATAGAATCACAGACTCAGGCAGGTTGGAAGAGAGCTCCAAGCTCCCCCAGCCCAACCTAGCACCCAGCCCCAGCCAACCAACCAGACCATGGCACTGAGTGCCCAGCCAGGCTTTGCTTCAACACCTCCAGGCATGGGCACTGCACCACCCCCCTGGGCAGCCCATTCCAGTGCCAATCACTCTCTCTGGCAACAACTTCCTCCTAACATCCAGCCCAGACCTCCCCTGGCACAGCTTGAGGCTGTGTCCCCTCCTTCTGTTGCTGGGTGCCTGGCAGCAGAGCCCAACCCCAGCTGGCTACAACCTCCCTTCAGGGAGCTGCAGAGAGCAATGAGGTCTGCCCTGAGCCTCCTCTTGTGCAGGCTGCACACCCCCAGCTCCCTCAGCCTCTCCTCACAGGGCTGTGCTCCAGGCCCCTCCCCAGCCTTGCTGCCCTTCTCTGGGCACCTTCCAGCACCTCAACATCTCTCTTGAATGGAGGGGCCCAGAACTGGACACAGTTGGAAGCTTTTAATATTCAATTTGTCTTTATAAATCTCAGCTAATTGCAGGACACAATTAATTAATCAGAAGCAACAGGAATTGTGCAAGTTTAAATCTGCCAGCAGGCAAAGAGTGAGGACAACCCACGCTGTGACAACACCACCAAGGCAAGCTTGTGTTAAGGAAGCTCTAAAAGATGCTGCACAGAGGAGTTTATTCTTTTCACCATGCTGCAGGCTATCATTTGTCCTGCTTGTGTCTGTAGCAGCTTCTTACTGCAAGTTGGAAACAAACAAAAAAAATTAAATTGTTTGTAATGTGTAAGGCTGGAGTGTGGGTAGTGAATAACTCATGTCAGGGTGACAGCCTAAGTGCAAGGTCCTGCACCTGGGTAGGCACAATGCCAAGCACAGCTCCAGGCTGGGTGGGGAATGGCTGAGAGCAGCCCTGAGGAACAGGCCCTGGGGGTCTGGGGTGAGGAAAAGCTCAAGATGAGGCTGCAGTGTGAGTGCAGCCCAGACAGCAACTGTGTGCTGGGCTGCAGCAAGAGCAGTGTGGGCAGCAGGGCAAGGGAGGGGATTGTGCCCCTTTGCTCTGCTCTCCTCAGACCCCAGCTGCAGTCCTGGGTGCAGTTCTGGAGCCCCCAGCACAGGAAGGACATGGAAGTGTTGGAGCCAGTGCAGAGGAGGCCACCAAGATGCTGAGAGGGCTGCAGCAGCTCTGCTGTGAGGACAGGCTGAGAGAGTTGAGGGTGGTGAGAGACTGGCACAGGTTGAGGGTGGTGAGACACTGGCACAGGTTTCCCAGGGAGGTTGTGGAGCACAGAATCACCCAACGTGATCAAAGATCACGTTGGGTGATTCTGTGCTCCACAACCTCCCTGAAGGTCTTCTGTGCTCCACAACCTCCCTGGAGGTGTTCAAGGCCAGGTTGGACAAGCCCTTGAGTGACCTGTGCTAGTGGGAGGTGTCCCTGCCTATGTCAGGGGGTTGGAACTGGCTGAGTTTTGAGGTCCCTTCCAACCTTCCCATTCTATGATTCTATTTAGCTGATTTGCTAAGTTCACATGGAAGTGCTGAGGCAGCAGAAGCTGCCTGTGCTCAGAGCTGGCCAGGAGTGCCTGACTTCATCTGCAGTTCTCACTGTAATCACCCACATTAAGCATGGGGATTGCACTGCTCTCATGCAAGAGCAGTTGGCAACAACCCTGTGCACATCATTGACTCAACAGCACTGCCAGTCCCAAAGCCATGCTGGGCTCTTCCCCACATCACCCTCTGCATCCAGGTGACCACTATGAACTCAGCAGTTCTTTGCAGAGCACTCTCCTGGCTCTCAAAGCTGCTGCAAGGCAGAGTGGGCATGTTCAGCACCAGAGCTGTTGTTAAGAGGCAGGGAATGAGCATGTTGGCCTCATTCAGACTCTGACTTGCTCATGCAGAACCTGACTTGTAGCTGACTCTATCAGCACTGTGCAACAGTGTTCATCATGCAGCACAAGAGGTGTTCCCAACGAGCTCTTACAACAGCATTTTCAAAGTCACCTCTCCATATTGCCCAGGCTTCTGCAGGGTCTCCAGCAACCCCTCTGGTTCTCTCTCCCAGTTTGCTCTGCACACAGCTGCTCATCCTCTGCTATTCCAGGCACATTGCTGTCTTCTTCTAGTTGCAGAAGTGGGGACAGGAGAGGCACAGCCTTGGTGTTTAACTGCTTCTTCCTGCTAGGAGAGGCTGAGGGAGCTGGGGGTGTGCAGCCTGCAGAAGAGGAGGCTCAGGGCAGACCTCATTGCTCTCTGCAGCTACCTGAAGGGAGGTTGTAGCCAGCTGGGGTTGGGCTCTGCTGCCAGGCACCCAGGGACAGAACAAGGGGACACAGCCTCAAGCTGTGCCAGGGCAGGTTCAGGCTGGATGTTAGGAGGAAGTTGTTGCCAGAGAGAGTGATTGGCACTGGAATGGGCTGCCCAGGGAGGTGGTGGAGTGCCCATCCCTGGAGGTGTTGAAGAACAGCCTGGCTGGGCACTGAGTGCCATGGTCTGGGTGATTGGCTGTGGCTGGGTGCTAGGTTGGGCTGGGTGAGCTTGGAGCTCTCTCCCAGCCTGCCTGAGTCTGTGATTCTGCCACAGACCCATCCCAGTGCTTCTCAGACAGCAGGATGTGGACAGCAGGTTCCTCAGAAAGGACACCAACCCCCACACCTGAACAGCTGCCTCCATCACAGAGTCATCTGGGTTGGGAGAGACTTTTAAAGATCATCCTGGCACACACAAAGGCCATGTGGCCTTTCTGAGAATCAGCCAGAAATGGAGATGCTATCTACAGTGCAGTCTGATGACACAGGTGACTGTATCCCAGCTTGTCACCTGAAGTATCTTTCCTTCAGGTGTTGCCTGCAGCTGGCTCTGTAGGTGTGCTCTGCTCTGACACTAAAGCTCTTCACATGCTGGGCTGTGCCTCTCTGCATGTACAGAACTGCCTTGGTCTGTGCAATTTTCATCTTCTCACCCACCTAAGGGTGGGGCATACTCAGTGTTCCTCTCTGCCATGTCCCCTGAGGGGCCTGATCCCACAGGCACACTCAGACTGTGCTTGACACACAACCAGGGCTGTGCTTTGCAGGGAATGTTGATGCCCAAAATGGCTCTGAAAGTGGTGATCCTCCCTAAGGTGGTGGTCCCAGAGCTGCTGTGGCAATGCAGCTGCTAAAGGAGGGTAACAAAGCTGCTGAGGTCTAGAGCACAGGTCCTGTGAGGGGTGTCTGAGGACCTGGGGTTGTTCAGCCTGGAGAAGAGGAGGCTAAAGGGAGACCTTCTGGCTCTCTATAACTGTGAAAGGAGGCTGAAGCCAGGTGGGGTTTGGGCTCTTCTGAGGAACAACAAACAGGACAAGAGGAGACAGCCTCAGGCTGCACCAGGGGAGGTTTAGGTTGATCATTATGAAAAATCTCTTCCTCAAAAGGGTTGTCAAGTCCTGGAACAGGTTGATCAGAGCAGTGCTGGAGTCCCCATCCCTGGAGGGGTTTCAAAGCCATGCAGATGTGATGCTGAGGGCCATGGTTTGGTGGTGCCCTGGCAGTGCTGGGGTAACAATTGGACTCCACCACCTTAAAGATCTCTTCCAAATAAAACAATTCTGTGATCCTACCCAACCTTGGATTTGAGAACACAGAATTGTTCTAGGCACTGGTTAGAAGGGGCTTGCAAATTGCATTCAAAGCACTTTTCTAAGAACTATTTTTTTTTAAATCCAGGATCATGCTCAAGGACATCTTTCAGCTACTGCTGGGGAATAACCAGCACAGAGTTGTTAGCTTCCTGCACCTGCACTCACAAATTAGCAACAAAAAGAATAAGTGGAGATGCTCTTATCAAAATAAAGGCAGGGGGGAAAAAAAAAAGGTCCAAACTTCTTTTGCTTTGTGCATTGGGGTTGATATTGTAAGCTAGAAGGTGGCTGCTGACTGTAGCTTGCAGTACCTGTAAGGTGCCCGTGGGTGGGTTGCAGGCTGCAGGTGGCTCCTGCTGTTCCTGGTGGTCATTTCTGTTTCCCTCCTTTGGGTGCCCTCTGAAAGCCTTGGCACAGAGCTCTGGCTGGAGGTGGCAGAGAACCACCACTTTTATGGGCAAACTGTCTGCAATTGCAGACTGTCTCCATGGCCTTGAGCTTGCTCAGCTGGGTGCAGCCTTCCCTATAAATGATGTCAGAAAGTGTCCTCTGTGGGACCAAGAAGATTTGTGAGAGCTCACAGGCTCTGTCTCAGCCAGGTACTGCCTTCCAATCCCAAAACCAGCACAAGGAGCTTTATTTGTGCTCTTATTAAGTCTTCCCCCTGTTTTCCAGCTTTCCCAAAGAACCATGTTCTCATCACTCAGCATTATTTTTCCTCCTTCCTTTCCCTCTTGCTGCTACCCTCAGCATTATTTTTCCTCCTTCCTTCTCCTCTTGCTGCTACACTCAACATTATTTTTCCTCTTTCCTGCTACACTCAGCATTATTTTTCCTCCTTCCTTTTCCTCTTGCTGCTACCCACACACCTCCTTGGTCATTCATGCAACCTCTCTTTCTTTTGGCTGTTATCCAATGCTCATCTCTCCCTCATTTACAATTTACCTTTCCCATAAAGCTTAAAGCATTTCCAGCACACACATTCCCCTGCAGGCCCACTCCTGGCTTCTCCATTGTTGTTGGCTCTCTCACCTCTTGGAGGGTTACTATTGCCTCTGCACAGCTGCTCATGACACTTCCCACTAGCAGGAGCTGGACCATGAGCATGGAGGGGGCAAGGTTCTCCCTGGGGCCAAAGCATCAAGTACAAAAGTGGTAAAAGAGAGCTCCAGGGAAGGAGCTGTTTCTTGGGGGTGCTGAGAGAGGAGAAAGTCTTGTCAGACCCAAGGAGGCCTGCATGGGCTGAGAGAATTACTTATGATTTAATTATTTTTCTGGCTATAGGAGCCACAAGTGGACTTAGCTGCCTACTAACCAGCACAGCTGCCCACAGGCCCTGAGAATCACTAGGACCACAATTTGGGTCTGAATTACTACATGTGAAACTCACTAAGAGTACCCTAAATACTCTCCCAAAGAGGAGCTGCTCCTCAGCCCCTGGGTGTCTCAGGCTCAGCCAAAGCTCATCTGCACCAGAAAGCTCATCAGACAGCACAGTCACCACACAATTAAATTACTCTGATGTATTGATCCATATAAATAAAACAGGCTGTACAGACCCTTTGAATTGTACTCAAACCAGCTACTACAGGGTGTAAAACTAAGCATGCAACCCTCCCTCTGCAGCCTACGAGCCTCAGCAGTCAGAGTAAGTTGTGTACATGAGGAGCAGAGCAGGACACAGCCCAGGCCATCTTCTTTGCATACTTATTTAATCTACTCTAAAATATCCCTGAAATATTCCCCCTGACTTCCTGCACTTTCTTTTCCCTTATCCCATTTTCACCAATCCACTAAACCAAAAAGAAGGGAAAAAAATAAAGCACTAAGGAGACCTCATTGCAGCCTCTCAATACTGAAAGAGGGTTTGTAAGAAAGGTGGGCAGAGATGCTGCACCAGGGCTTGGAGTGAGAGGGCAGAGGGTGGAAGTTCTACACTGGGAAAGGGGAGATTTAGAGTAGAGCCAGGGAAGAAACTCTTTGCTGTGACAGTGGTGGGACATTGGAACAAGTCACTTGGAGAAGGTATGGATGCCTCAGCCTTGGAAGTGTTCAAGGGCAGGATGGATGGAGGCTGAGCAGCCTGCTCTAGCTGAAGGGTTCAAGGGCAGGCTGGATGGAGGCTGAGCAGCCTGCTCTAGCTGAAGGGTTCAAGGGCAGGCTGGATGGAGGCTGAGCAGCCTGCTCTAGCTGAAGGGTTCAAGGGCAGGCTGGATGGAGGCTGAGCAGCCTGCTCTAGCTGAAGGGTTCAAGGGCAGGTTGGATGGAGGCTGAGCAGCCTGCTCTAGCTGAAGGGTTCAAGGGCAGGATGGATGGAGGCTGAGCAGCCTGCTCTAGCTGAAGATGTCCCTGCCCACAGCAGGAGGGTGGAAGTAGATGATCTTTAGAAGCCCCTTCAAGCCCAAACCATTGCATGGTTCTATGATGCTATGAAGACTTTCCCTTCAATCTTTCCCCCTAAGCAATCAGATAGCCTCCTCTAATGAACTAAACTGATCAAGGTGATTCAAGAGCTTGACTGCCTAGTTCATTATGGCTCTAGAGGATGAGTTTGAGAGCAGGAAAAAGAGAGGGTCATGGCTTGGAGCAAGAAAATGTCTATCTTTAACCTACTTTCCCACCCATTCTTACTGAAATTAGCTTTGACCATCTCTGGAGTTTCTATCCCAGGAGACACACACACATTGTTGGCCTGTGCTGACTTTCTGCAGCAGTTCTCTGGTGAAGAGGATCTCAGCTTCTACCCATGCAGATATGCTTCAAGCCAGTGGTCCCCAGAGTCCTTCAGAGACCTGCAAGAACAGAAAATGAAATATTGCTGGTGGGGAGACAATATTCAACCTGATGGCAGGCAGATGGAGTTCAGATGTCCAAAACAACAACAACAACAACAACCAACAAAAAAACAAACAAAAAAACCCCCCCACAAACAAACCCCAAAACCCCAAACAAAACAAAAAACCCAAACCCCACAACACCCCAAAAGGTAAAAATGGATTAAAAACTGTGTGGCTGTCTTATGGCCAAGTCTGACTGCAAGGAATGAATGAAGAGGATGTAAGGAAGAGAAAACAACCTCCAAAGCTTGGAAAATGGAGGAGATTAAAAGGGTCTTAGGAAAACCTGAGCAAACTCCAGGTTGGCTCATTGAAAGGGTTACCTGTGCCCCTCCTTCACAGGCTCTGGCAGTGCAGAATGATCTTGTAAATTGATACTTACTGCAAAATATCCAGAAAGGCTGTGGGCAAAGTCTTGCTCTGATAGTCAATGCCATGCTTATTGCAAAGGGCTCTCACCAGAGGAGCTGCTTTGCAGTAGTTGTGTCGAGGCATCGTAGGGAAAAGGCTGCAGAGTGGAATGAGAGAGAAGAGAGAGGCTGTCAGAATCACACAGCATCACAGGTTCCATGAGCCACAGAATGGTTTGGGTTGGAAGGGACCTTACAGCTCAGCTAGTCCCAACGCCCTGCCCTGCATCCCACTGCATCCCAACCACATCCTCTGCCCACTCTGTTCAAAACATTTCCCCTCTCTCCCCCAGAAGGAGAACAAAGAGTCCCCTCAGATGGTGAGGGTGGTGAGAGACTGGCACAGGCTGAGGGTGGTGAGACACTGGCACAGGTTGAGGGTGGTGAGAGACTGGCACAGGTTGAGGGTGGTGAGAGACTGGCACAGGCTGAGGGTGGTGAGACACTGGCACAGGTTTCCCAGGGAGGTTGTGGAGCACAGAATCACCCAACGTGATCAAAGATCACGTTGGGTGATTCTGTGCTCCACAACCTCCC
>WBNM01020188.1:62540-73009 GCA_013399055.1 Ramphastos sulfuratus
CCGACCCCCAGCCCTCAGAGAGTTCTAGACATGGATTAAATCCCCTCTCAGTAACTGTCTAATGAACACATCAAGAACTACCTCATCACTCCTCTAATTCAACCTTGAAAAGCAGGTCCTGAAGATCCAAAGCCATGGAGAGAAGCAGATTTCACCTGAGCTTCTGCACCCAGCTATCAACCACAGAATCACAGACTCAGGCAGGTTGGAAGAGAGCTCCAAGCTCACCCAGCCCAACCTAGCACCCAGCCCCAGCCCACCAACCAGACCATGGCACTCAGTGCCCATCCAGGCGTTGCTTCAACACCTCCAGGGATGGGCACTCCACCACCTCCCTGGGCAGCCCATTCCAGTGCCAATCACTCTCTCTGCCAAGAACTTCCTCCTAACACCCAGCCTAGACCTCCCCTGGCACAGCTTGAGGCTGTGTCCCCTCCTTCTGTTGCACCCAAAGGTGTCTTTGCTGCATCAAAACTGGATCAAAAGAAATGAAAGCACTGAGATCTGCTTTGTCCAGCCACAGTGTCCCTGACTGCTCTGCTGAGGGGGACATGAAGACTCATTTCCTACACTTACCCTTCCACCAAACCCAGTCTAGCACCTCCAGCCCCCTCTGGGTGCTCATGCTCATAGAGAACCACGAGAGATCTGCCAGGAGACCACCAGCAAAGTCCTTCCCAGCTGTGGGTAGTCCTTCCCACAATAACTGTTTTGTATAAATCCTCTTTCCAGGAGTCTTTCTGAGACAGCAGAGCAGAGATTTCCCACCTGCCTTGGCAGGCTGAAATCCCTTTGCTTAGTAGCAGCTGAAGGGCAGTGAGGTGCAGCTTTCCAAGGTTGGTTAGCTAGCAAAGAGGTCATTCCAGCACCCCAGGAGTAAAGACAACTGCCAGGGAAGGGAAAGACAGAAGAGGCTGTGCCTATCATGATGATGTTCATGAAGTTCAACAGGACCAAGGGCAAGGTCCTGCAGCTGGGTCCAGGCAATGCCAAGCACCAATCCAGGCTGGGCAGTGCCTGGCTGGAGAGCAGCCCTGAGGAGAGGGACTTGGGGGTGCTGCTGGAGGAGAAGCTCAACAGGAGCCAGCAGTGTGCACTTGCAGCCCAGAGAGCAACCAGAGCCTGGGCTGCAGCAGGAGCAGTGTGGGCAGCAGGGCCAGGGAGGGGATTCTGCCCCTCTGCTCTGCTGAGACCCCACCTGGAGTGCTGCATCCAGTGCTGGAGCCCCTGGGACAAGAGGGATGTGGAGATGCTGGAGAGTGTCCAGAGCAGGGCCAGGAGGATGCTCAGAGGGCTGGAGCTGCTCTGCTGTGAGCACAGACTGAAAGAGTTGGGGCTGTGCAGGCTGGAGAAGAGGAGGCTCCCAGGTGACCTTCTTGTGGCCTTGCAGGATCTGAAGGGGCTACAGAAAAGCTGGGGAGGGACTTTTTAGGCTGTCAGGGAGTGCCAGGACTGGGGGGAATGGAGCAAAGCTGGAGGTGAGGAGATTCAGCCTGGGGGTGAGGAGGAAGTTCTTGAGCATGAGGGTGGTGAGAGCCTGGCAGGGGTTGCCCAGGGAGGTGGTTGAGGCTCCATCCCTGGAGGTGTTTAAGGCCAGGCTGGATGAGGCTGTGGGCAGCCTGATCTAGGGTAGGGTGTCCCTGGGCATGGCAGGGGCTTGGCACTGGCTGATCCTTGTGGTCCCTCCCAGCCCTGACTGATTCCATGCTTCCATGACCTATCAGAAAGCATAAGGGTGCAGGGAGGCTTTGCTGACAGATTGTTATGGCAGCCATAAGTTGTGACTCAGAATTCACCTCCTGTGCCTGTGCTCTGTGCACAGCAGCCACACTGCTGCTGAAGGATTTAGGAGCCAAACAGCTGCCAAAGCCAGAAGAACCCAGGGAGAATATCTGACTCAGTATCCACAGCATCCCTGAGAGCATCCACTCTAATGCAAGTGCACTGCCTCACTCTCTGGACTGCTCTCAGGTGCTTGCTCTGCTCTTCCAGCAACACAGAACTGAAGCATTCCTGTTCCAGGCTTTGCTGCCCAGGAGCTGGTGCCTAAGCCTCACAAGCTCCATCCTAACCACAGGAGGCTCTTGGAACACTTTGGGAATTGCCTTCCCGAGTTTGTGCAGAAGGGCCCAGCCTGGCTTGTGCCCATACCTCAGCTCTGTGGCTCTCTGCCTTGAAAAGCTTTGCTTCTGCAGCCATCCCCATGCTCACCTCCACAGACAGAGTCTTGCCCAGGCTGAAGAGCAGAGGATGCATGTTGAGGTCAGGGTCTTTGCGGAAGCAGTTGGGTTTGGCGTGGTGCTGGTTGTGCAGGTGGTTCCACCAGCTGGCTGGCAACCCCTGCAGGAGGAGTTGAAGCCCAGGGAGTCAAACTCAACAATTGCATCACTCTTTTCCCACCCGTTCTTGAAAGCTGCACTGCCCTTCCCCCACACTGCCTGCCTGGCAGGACGCTCCCGCTGGTTGCTGCCTTCGGATTAGCCCCAGAGGATATTCCCACCGTGAGGCAATTACCTTCAGAACATTTATCACAACAATCTGCAGAACTCGATTCCATTTGGGCCTCCTGAAGACAGAGCAGTGCCCCAGATCGTGTTGGAACCAGCCCATCTGGATCTGGAAGACAAAAGGAAACGGAATGACAGCCACATTGCATCAGCTTGGCTCCAAAGTCCCTGGAGCTTCACAGAGACTGCATCTTCCTTCTGCTTTGGAGGAGAAACACAACCTGCCCTCCTGTGCTGGGGGCTTCCTTCCAAGCTACTGTCCCCTGAAGCTGCTCAATGCCAGATACTGATTTTGTGGTAGCAGCTAAAGGGAGAGCAGCAAAGCATCATTACACTTAATTTGACTGTTACAGCAGGGAGGTCTTCTGCTCCCAGACAGCTGGAAAGTGCAAGAAATTCCATGTGGAAAGTGCAAGAAATTCCATGTGGAAAGTGCAAGAATTTCCAAGTCCATAGCTTCACTTTGTTTTATATTCCCACACAGAGACAGGAGACTGTGATCTGCTCTAGGTGATCCTGCTTTGCAGAGGGGTTGGACTGGAGGAGCCAGCTCCTGATGCTCTCTGATGCTGTGATGCTCTGTGATGCTCTGATGCTCTGACACTGTGATTCTGTGATGCTCTGTGATGCTGTGATGCTCTGATGCTGTGATGCTCTGGTGCTCTGATGCTGTGATGCTGTGATACTCTGATGCTCTGTGATGCTCTGATGCTTTGATGCTCTGAGATGCTGTGATTCTGTGATGCTCTGATGCTCTGTGATGCTGTGATGCTCTGATATGCTGTGATGCTCTGATGCTTTGATGCTCTGATGTTCTGTGATTCTGTGATGCTCTGTGATGCTGTGATGCTCTGATTCTGTGATGCTCTGATGCTCTGTGATGCTTTGATACTCTGTGATGCTCTGTGATGCTCTGATTCCGTGATGCTCTGATGGTCTGTGATTCTGTGATGCTTTGATACTCTGTGATGCTCTGTGATGCTGTGATTCCGTGATGCTCTGATTCTGTGATGCTCTGATGGTCTGTGATTCTGTGATGCTCTGTGATTCTGTGATGCTCTGTGATGCTGTGACTGCTCTTTGGGGACTGTCTACCTTAGCATGTATGAGGCAAACAGAACAGAGGAGTTTAAAAGGCAGATCCTTTGCACTTTTTCTGTGACTGTTTGAGCAAATCAAAGGCTACAAAGAGAATCTTGCTTTCTGCCTCCAATTTCTCCCACCTAAGAGCCACAAAGTCCTGTTCCTTTCTGCCCTACATGGGCCCTTGCATGTGGAGCCTCCTTCTATGATTCAATTTATTAACCCAGCAGGGCTCCTGCGTGGAATTGCCTCAGCAAGGGCCTAGCAAAGACCAGAGCCAGCAGTCAGTAAGCAGAAGGAATGTGGAGCCAGAAGAGGAGCTGGGAATGAAATGTTGTCTCTTCTGCTGCAGTGATTAGATCAGTTCAACCCATCTTGTGAAACTGCCATTTCCAGAAGGTGCCACCAGCCCCAGCCAGCAGCTTGTCAGCAGAACAAGACTTGCATTGTGACATAGCATTTGCTGCTTGTCTGCAGCTGCACAAGCAGAGGTAGAGGAGCAGCAGGGGTGTGCTGGTTTGAGGCTAATTGGAATATTTTAATAGAGAAAATTATCCTATAGGCTGTAAAAAGCAAACAATGGTGATGTCTGCTGCACTCAGAGGCTTGCTGAGATGGATAAGAATACAAAACAAAGATAAGCCACTCGGGCTCAGACACTCCCAGGCTGTCTGGTTTCTTGTCTTCTCCCCTCTGCTAACCTCACTAACCACTTTCCTTCTAACCCCCCTGGCCCATCCTCCAAACTCACCTTGCATGTACGGCAAACCCTGGAGAAAGGTAAAGGGGGGGGGAGAAGGTGGAAGGGTGGTTGGGAGCCCCTCCTGGGGCCTCTGATTTCTGGGAGGGGAGTTGTGTTTCTGTATTACCTTTACCTTGTCTATGTCTGTAACTCTTCCTGTCTGTTGTGTATATCTCTGCTTGTACATTGTGCTGAGCTGCAAACAGAGCTTCAGTCCTTCACTTCCAGCTGGCTGAGGCTAGTCTGGGGGATTTTACAAAGTGTGGGGGGCAGGGAACTCCCAACCCATCACAAGGAGGGAAATGCACATCTCAGTCATCTTCTCCATCTAGAAGAGCCAAATACACCTGGAGCCTTGAGCAGCCCTCAGCAGCTTACCTGGGCAGTGGTGAAGAGTGCCATGCCAGCCAGGAAAGGCACTAAGGATGTCCCAAAGTGCCAGACCACGAGCCAGGATGCAGCATCCAGTATCAGGAGGTGGAGGAAAATGAGGAAGAAGAAGGTGGAGTTCGGCCTGAGGAGTCCCAACTTCTCCACAGAGCAGCGCAGCTCCCGGAAATCCTCCAGGAGGGACTTCTGTGGGGACAGAGACTCTTAACAGCTGCCAGCTTTGAGAGTGTTACAGAGCAGAGCCAGGACTCCTGAATTAGCCATGGGAGCCAGAGGGGATGTTCTCTCAGGGGGCTTTCTGTGAACAAGTGGCCCTGAGACCAGCAGGACTTGGGTTTGCTTTGACACCACGGATTGAGTTTCTGGCAGGCTCCGTTACTGAGGCACTGCAGTGGGAAGAGCTGAGCAGAATGTGGAGCTGTGAGGCCCTGGGGCTCCTTCCTCACACCCAAGTGTGGGTTTAGTGATTCTGAGCCAGTGGATGTTTCCCTGCCAGCTGCCTCCCCACCGCCCAGCGTCAGGAATGCTGCTCCAGAAATCACTGCTGCCAGCACATTTCTTACCCTTCTCCTCCCATGCTGAAACCCTGAGCCCTTCCCACAGCTGGGTTCTGGAACACTCACTTTTTTATTAGACTCAAAGCTGGGTTGATTTGGTGCCAGCTCCCCAATCAGCAGAGATTTCAGGTATCTTTTCACCAGAGCCTTATCACTGTGGAACGCTACGAAGGCATCCTGGGAAACACACAAAGGCAGGGGGTAAGAGTCAGAGCATCACAGCATGGCAAGGTTGGAAGGGACCTCAAAGATCAGCCAGTTCCAACCCCCTGACATAGGCNGTATGTGAGCAGACAGCAGATGCTGAGCCTCTCCTTTCCCCAGGTTCTTTTCCAGAACACATAATCCACTTTTCTTTGTCCATTTTTTTTTTTTGGACCCTTTGGTTGCTCCTGTGGTTCTTTGCCATCAGCTGGAGCTTGGCCCAAGGAAGCTGGAGGAGTTCCAAGAAACCAGATTTCATAAAAGGACCTGGGTGAGGCTGGTAATAAACAGTTTAAGTGCTTGATGAAAAACTCTTTGCTGAGGGAAACTCTTTCATCTGCTGGGTTTGGAGCAGTCCTTCCCTAGAAGGCTCCAGCCAGCAGCCCTGCCCTTTGGATGGGACTGGGGAGCAGGAAAACATGCCACTGAATGAGGTGTGTCTGCCATGCTGAGGAAGAGGCTTTCTAAGCTGTCTTTATCACATTAAGGCTAGAGGAAATAAGTCTGTTGAAGCTCCACACCCAGCAGGGCTAACCTGGTGTCTCTGCAGTTCCTTGGGAGCTTTCAGAGCAGCTGGTGCTTGGGAGCAGTGGCTAAGGCTGGTGGCACAAGTGGCTCTGTGCCCAAGTGGTTCAAAACAGGAATAAAGGATGTGGAATAAAGGATGGGATTGCAGACAAAGCAGAGCTCTCCTTTAGCTCCTGCCCTCAGTGAATTTCCCAGAAGGAAGGCCAAGAGGCTGACCATAGTCTTTTGTCTTCCAGAAAGAGCAGAGATGACAAAATCCTCAGTGCCTGAGCAGTTGAGGACTTGCTGTGCTTGGCTTTGAAACTCACTGTGGGATTTTCCTCTCCACCACATCAGTACTGCAGATGCTTTCCACAGAAACCCAAAGCCTCCCAGGCCTCCAACCTGTCCTTTCTTTGCTCTGCTCTTAGGGCTTGACCTTAAGGGCTGGCACCTGCAATGCACTCAGCCCCCAGCATTTGACCCCACTGTAAGGCTCTGCAATGCATTCTGTCTATTTACAAAATCAGCCACACAAGGGCAGAAAAGTCTTTCTATGTGTATAATGATGAGCTCCAGACAATAAATGTCACCATGCACATATAGCTATGAGCTCTAGAGGGAAATGATGCTCACCATAGATACACAACTATGAGCTCTGGAAGATAATTATCACCATATGTGTACACCTGTGTGCTCTAGAAGAAGAGAATTCTCACCACATGGACACAACTGTGAGCTCTAGAAGAGAATTCTCACCACATGGACACAACTGTGAGCTCTAGAAGAGAATTCTCACCACATGGACACAACTGTGAGCTCTAGAAGANAATTCTCATCATATCTATATAGTTTTGAGCTCTAGAAGATAATTCTCCCCATATATATATATTTCTGAGCTCTAGAAGAAGAGATTTCTCCCCATATACACACAATGAGGAACTCCAGAAGATAATTCTCACCACATATAGAACTATGAGCCCCAGAGGAAGATAATTCTCATCATTTATACACAACTATGAATTCTAGAAGCTAATTCTCACCACATATAGAACTATGAGCCCTAGAGGAAGATAATTCTCATAATATATACACAATTATGAACTCTAGAAGCTAATTCTCACCACATATAGAACTATGAGCCCTAGAGGAAGGTAATTCTCATCATATATATATAGCTTTGAGCTCTAGAAGATNCTCTAGAGGATAGCTCTCACCATATATATACAACTATGAGCTCTAGAGGATAGCTCTCACCATATATATACAATTATGAGCTCTAGAAGATAGCTCTCACCATACATATACAACTATGAGCTCCAGAGCAGTCAAGACTGCTTGGAAAAAACATCCTGGATCCTGGTTTTAGGCAAAGTCAGGCAGCAGGTGATCTGCTGAGACACCTCCCAGTCCTGCTTGTCTGTAGAAGTGTGCATCTCTGCAAATACAGGGATGTGTGGATACATTGTACATACAGGTATACATGTACACATTGCACACACACAGGTATAGATCACATACATGAGCATATAGACTGACAGAGATCTGTGAATTTAGCAGCATTTCAGAGCAAAAGGAGTGTTAAAGCTTAGCAGAGTGCAGAATGTGGTCGCCATGGGACATAAATCCACTGCACAGCCACAACCTTGACCACTCTTTTTGTCCTTAAAGGGTTGTGGTACCACTATGCATAGCTAAAAAATAATAAAAGAAGGATGAATAGAGATCTGGAGCAGCTTTCCTGCTAGGAAACTGCCTTGGGAAAAGAGGTATCAAGTTCAAGAGTCTTAACCCCAAACCCTAGAGTGGCATTGAGGAAGTGATGGAAAAACCAATTCACTGTTTGCATAGCACAAGAGTTAAATGATCAGGAGGTAGGTTCAAAAGGTGCAGAATGATGATGAGGAAAGGCAAACTGTGATACCACTGGAACAATAAGCATGAGTAAGAGCAAAGTTGTTCTCCAGACTTGCTCACCCCAGCCAGATTCCCTGTGGTTGAAACCCTCTGGGTCTCTATAAGGCACACAAACTTCACTGGAAGTCTTCAGACAGGTAGCTGCAGAGGCTGGGAGGACACAGCCCAGGGAGGCATCCTCCTGCCCACCCACCCTGCATTCCTTTGGCTGCCTTTGTCAAGGTCCAGCACCTGAAACTGCAGGAGATGGCAGCAGGCTTGCAGGGGCCTCTGTGGTGTCCCTTTTTGAGTCAGCTGTCAGTGCAGCACTGTCTGCAGGCTCACATCACTGATGGGCACACAACCCTTCAAAGCAAGGCCATATTAGATATGCATAGAGATTAGCTGGAGGAGCAAAGAGCCTCCTTGTGCCTCACTGGAGAGCACCAAGCAGGCTTCTGCCTCAGTTTCCAGCAGGCTGGAGGCAATGAGATGTGGAAGCATCTCACCTGCTCCCTTTCTGGGCTGTGAGTTGGGAAGCACCACCCCTCTGGACAAACTGAAACAGCCCTAAGCAATCTTCCTTGCTGCTGTAAAGTCTTGTTCTGACAAGAATTCAGTCCTGGGTCTCCCACACCACAAGCTGCTGCCCTAACCCTGCTCATGTTTCTAGTGTGAGTGTTTCTGCCTGCTCAGGAGCTGCAGTCAGCAGCCAGTGGGTGAGACCTGCTCAGGATGCATTCTTTCTGCCCTCCAGCAAGACCTGATTTTAGAGAAATCCTCTAAATCAAAGCATTTTGCAGGCACCTCTGCAAAACCTCTTTTCAAATAGTGATATTTATTTATTTAATAGAATTTTTTCCTCCTCTTTTGCAGCCAAACTCAGTTGCTTTCTCTCCCCCCCCCCCCCCATTTTATTTCTTTCCTCTCCTCCTTTGAAATAGACTTTGCTCAAGACTCTTCTCCTCCACTTGCCTGTGTCACTCACTTGAGCAGCCCTTTCTTTTGCTTCACTGTCCCCCAAAACGAATTTAGGTTTGGACATTACCTCCTCCTTATATCTGTTTCCCCAAGCTCTGTCTTTGATTGTCACTTGCTTATCACTGAGCACATCCATGGGACACTGAAAGAACAGTTTTAAAGTAAAACAGGAAAACCAAACTGCTCCCTGCTTCCTGCCCTCTTCCCTTTCTCACTGCTCCAGCACAGGCAGCTCTTGGACATCTAGAAGACAGCTTGCCAGGGTGTGCCCACTGGCAAGACAACCTGCATGGGCATTGCAGCAGGTTGCAATGAGCCTAAAGCAGAGCTTCACAGTTCTCATAGCAGGTAACTGTGACCCAAAGGTAACCAGGAGGGCACAGATTTGTCCACTGTGTAACTAAGCACAGCAACAACTACCCCCAGCACTCTTGGATGGAGTCACAGCCTCACAGGTCACAGATGTCAGGGGTTGGAAGGGACCCAAAGAGCTCATCCAGTCCAACCCCTGCCAGAGCAGGAGCAGACAATNGGATGCTCTCCACCAGCACTCTCAGCTCCCTCTCCACAGGGCTGCTCTCCAGCGGACCAGTCCCACCAGGCCATCCTGCTCTGGCAGTGGATCCACCTCCTGCACTCTCCTGCTAGCTCTTACCGTAGCATCCTGCCCAGCATAGTGCCTAAGGACTCTGCTGCCGCCAGGGTGCCGCTTGGCAAACTTGCTGACATCGTAAACCTTCCTGTCGATCACCAGCCACTGCTCCTGCCCTTGCCCGCGGCCGTTGCGGACTCTGATGTCTTCCCAGGTGAAGAGCTGTGGAAAGGCTGGCACGGGTGGTGCCTCCTTCTCTGCGGAGCCAGTCTGCGGTGCCATCCGTGCGGGCAGAGGTGCAGCTGGCGCTGGGACTCACTGCTCTGCGGCGCTGCGTGCGGGCAGGTGAAGCATCTCAGCCCGCCCGTTACACATCCCACCCCGAGCCACTCCCTGTGCCTGTGGAGCTGGTTGGCTGCCCTTGCCCAGACACACCCTTCCACAGCTCCCTCCTCTCCCGCGCTCAGGCCAGCCACGCTGCCACACCCTCCAATAAAAGCTCTGCTCCTTCTTGTTCCTGAGCTGCCAGCAAAGCCAGCCTGAGCCCTGGGCTGCAGCCAACCCAGTGCTGGGCTGCAGCAAGAGCAGTGTGGGCAGCAGGGCAAGGGAGGGGATTCTGCCCCTGTGCTCTGCTCTCCTCAGACCCCACCTGCAGTCCTGTGTGCAGTTCTGGAGCCCCCAGCACAGGAAGGACATGGAAGTGTTGGAGTGGGTCCAGAGGAGGCCACCAAGATGCTGAGAGGGCTGCAGCAGCTCTGCTGTGAGGACAGGCTGAGAGAGTTGGGGCTCTGCAGCCTGGAGAGGAGAAGGCTTCCAGGAGAGCTTGGAGTGGCCTTGCAGGATCTGAAGGGGGCTCCAGGAAGGCTGGGGAGGGACTACTGACAAGGGCTTGGAATGCCAGGACAAGGGGAATGGGTTTGAAGTGTCAGAGGGGAGATTGAAAGTGGATGTGAGGAGGAAGTTGTTTGCAGTGAGGGTGGTGAGAGACTGGCACAGGTTGCCCAGGGAGG
>WBNM01020189.1:0-32880 GCA_013399055.1 Ramphastos sulfuratus
CCAATCAAAACAATTCTATGGTGCTGTGAAAAGATTGTCACGGCATTGGACTCCGTGGGGAGTATTGGTCTGTGCATGGAATTGCAGAACTGTTGAGGCTGGAAGAGACCTTTGAGATCATGAAGCCTGATCACTTCCCTCAGCTGTTCCTCATAAGACTTCTGGTCAAGGCCCTTTACCAGCTTAATTGCCCTTCTTTGGACCTGTTCCAGCATCATTCTTTTAGTGAGAGGCCCAAAACTGAGCACAGTATTTGAGCTGTGGCCTCACCAGTGCCAGTGTCATAGTTACTGGTGGTGTTCTAACTGGGTCAAAGGAACACAGACAAGCAATCTCCCGTGTTTGTGAGACTCATAAACCTCTCAGACATCTTTTCAGTTCACTGCTGTCTTTAGTCAAGGATCTCCTAGTTCTAACTCTGATGCCCACCATGTCTGTCTTGTAGGAGGGATCTCAGGGGATTGCCATTTCTTTTCAGGCTTCCCACTAGCAGGTCCTCCTCCTGTCCTTGCTTTCAGTCAGTAGCTGAAGACTGACAAGCTCATTCCCAGCAGTTTGTGCTGAGAGTTGATCTCCTGGTTAGTTACTTCGTAGGTCAGAACACCAGTAATAAATTGCATTAAGTGTTGAGGCAAAGGTTGGAGGAGGCAGACTCCAGAGCAAGGTTTGACTTGGCTCTAATATTTAATTAAAATATGCAAAATTATTATTTTTTTTCCCCTCGCACACAGAATTTCTCTTCATGATGTTTTCTAAACCAAATTTCCTTCAACTGACCAAAAGTCATGCAGAAACATTCTCAGCATTACAGAATCCACATCTAAACCCAAGCAGGGTCAAAGGGACAAAGTTTTTAGGTGTTAGCACCATGGAAGCTGATAATCAGGAAGAGGAGGCTGATACCATGAAAATATCAATGATCCTAATTGCGGCGAATCCAAGTCCTGACCTTCATTTCTAACAAACTTTGCAGATTAATTCAGACCTGAGGTCTTTATATAGCTTGAGCTGAAGCAGCTCATAACTTCCAATTTTTCAAGGTGATGGTAATATCTTGGATGAAACTTTAACTGAGCAAGCAGCTCCTGAGTGCTGTAGCTATGGTTAGGCACCAGGAGTTAAGGTCTTCCTCCTTGAGAGTGAAGAAGAGAGAGGAAGTTAGAGTAAGGTATAGATTCATAGATTGATAGAATGGTTTGGGTTGGAAGGGACTGCAAAGGTCATCGAGTTCCAAACCCCTGCTATGAGCAGGGACACATCCCACTACACCTGGTAGCTCAAGGCCTCATCCAACCTGAGTTTGAACCCCTCCAAGGAGGGGACTTCGACAGCCTCCCTGAGCAACCTGTTCCAGTGCCTCATCACCCTAACTCTAAAGAATTTCTTCTTAATATCCAGTCTAAATCTGCCCTCCTCAAGCTTTATTTCATTCCCGCTCATCCAGTGACAACAAGCCCTTGTAAAAATGTTCCTCCCCAGCTTTCTTCTAGGCCCTTTCAGGTACTGGAAGGCTACTCTAAGGTCTCCCTGAAGTCTTCTCTTCTCCAGGCTAAATGACCTGCAAGAGTGGAACAGACTGCACAGGGAGATGGTGGAGTCACCATCTCTGGCAGTGTTCAAGAAACCTGTGGAGATGGCAATTGGGGACATGGCTCAATGGGCATGGTGGTATTGGGTTGGTGGTCGGATTCAGTGATCTTAGAGGGCTTTTCCAACCCAAACAATTGTCTGTTTCTGTGATCTTCCATAGTCTCAAGGCTTGGCTAAGTTGCCCATACGCACTGCAATTCATGAACTGCCTCCTTGCCAAGATTTACACACCTAACCTTTCTGGTGGCACTTGGGATTGAACTATGGTTCTTGAGAGAGGTTATTAAGCCACTGTGCCCGTTATGCTTCATTTTGGAGCACGGGAAGGAATGTCTGCACTGCAGCCAGGATTGTTCTCTCTGCTCAGCTCAGCATATTTTTTAATGTCAACAATTAAGAATTGCCATTAAAGAGTATCACAATCAAAGAATGTCTGCAATCCAGGACGAATTAATGAGGTACACTAAAACCTCCACCACGCGGCTATCTTCCTTGAGATGCTTTTTGTCCCTTCTGCCTTACTAAAACCACCTGTAACCATTGCAGTCCTAAACAACTTCAAATGGAGTTGTTTCAGCTATTACTATAATGATAATAATGAGGCAGAGGTAAGATGTTGGTGACAATGAGATAGGTGAATAGATGCAGAATATACAGTTCTGGAGTTCTGAAGTGTTGGAGTGGGTCCAGAACAGGCCACGAAGNTCCAGACCTCTTAAGGTAGTGGCCACCCTATGGGCTTCCCATGTGTGACTTGCTACATATTTGTAGAGCAAAGAGTGTTAAACAAAGGCTGATACTGCTCATAGAACTGTTTTGGTTGGAAAAGACCTTTAAGATTATCAAGTTCAGCCATTAACTCAGAACTGCCAGGTCACCACTAAACCATGGCCCTCAGCGCTGCATCTCCATGGCTTTGAAACTCCTCCAGGGATGAGACTCCACCACTTGTGGTGAAGTCACATCTGAGATGAAAAAACATTTACACATCCAGGGGCGAGGACTGCCGCTGACCTGGGCAGCCTGGTCCAGGCACTGGCAACCCTTTCTGAAGCCATAGAACTATTTATGATGGAAAAGGCTTTTAAAATCATCAAGTTCAATTCTTAATCCAGCACTTCCAGGTCACCACTAAACTCCCAGAGATGGTGAGATTGTGCTGATGGAGAAATACAGCTCACTGCAGTAGTAGCCCTGGGATTTATCAGACTGATAGACCTTCAGGAGTCAAAATTTGCCCAGGGCAGTGGTGAAGTCTCCATCCCTGGAGGGGTTTCAAAGCCATGTATATGTTGTGCTGAGGGACATGGTTTAATGGCTCTGGTGATGTTGTGTTGATGGTTGGACTTAATGATCTTAAATGTCTTTTCCAACCAAACTGAGGATTCTATGATTCTGTGAAAAATGAGAATCAAAGGTGGCATCTGTGGTGAAATGTTGAGGTCGCTGAAATGGTTTGATTGATTTTTACAGAGTCAAAGTTTTGCCTCCACAATCTTCATCATTTCTGTAGAGATTGGGGACTTTCTGATCTCTGAAACTGAATGTGTGACATCTCCACTGTTGGGGACACCTCAGTAACTCAAGGGCAAAGCTTAATTCCTAGTTTTATTTTAAATATATATATAAAAGAAGGTTGTAGATACCTTTTTTCCATTGTATGTGATGCTCCACCAGTTTTATCTCAGAGCAGCTAAGAAGGCCAATGGGATTCTGGGATGCATTAAGAAGAGTGTGTCCAAAAGATTGAGAGAGTCTCTTCTCCCTCTACTCTGCCCTGGTGAGACCTCACCTGGGATATTGTGTTCAGTTCTGGGCTCCCCAGTTCAGGAGAGACAGGTTCCTGTGAGACCTACACTAGATCATGGTCCTGCTCTGGCAGGGAGGTTGGACTTGATCTCTAGAGGTCCCTTCCAACCCCTAACATCCTGTGATCCTGTGATCCTTCTCCTGGTGACAAGCAGGATGACTGGATGTTAGGAGGAAGTTCTTTGCAGTGAGAGGGGTGAGACACTGGCACAGGTTGCCCAGGGAGGTTGTGGCTGCTCCCTCCCTGGAGGGGTTCAAGGCCAGGTTGGAGGAGACCTTGAGTGACCTGTACTAGTGGGAGGTGTCCCTGCCTATGGCAGGGGGTTGGAACTAGATGATCCTTGAGGTCCCTTCCAACCTTACCATTCTATGATTCTATGATTAAGCAGGATTCAACTCATGCTCTTTCAACAGCTTCCACCTCTGAAATATTTTTGTTTCACAGTAAAAGTGTGGCAGCATTTAAAAAAACACTCCCCCCGAAAACAAAAAAGAAAGAAAAAGGAAAAAACACCAAGAAGCAAAACAACAACAAAAAGAACTGACTGTGCTTCACTGGGGAAGTGTGAAAAGCATCTCCAAACAGTTTGTAGGCAATTTGCTTTGTAAATTCTTGCGTTCTCATCTTGGCATGGTTGCTGATTCACACCTCAGAATTCTGCATTTCCTTCCCGTTTGTGATGTGTTCCTCAGATGGGTGTTTGTCCTGTGGGTGAGCATTATGCTTAGCAGTCAATGATCATAGAATCATTGCTGCTGTCAATCAGTCGATCTGCTCTCCCCCAGTCAGGTCACATCGGGAGTACTGGGTCCTATTCTGGGCTCCCCAGTTCAAGAGAGACAGGGAACTACTGGAGAGAGTCCAGTGGAGGCCACAAAGATGCTGAGAGGCCTGGAGCATCTCCATGAGGCGGAAAAGCTGAGAGACTTGCAGCTGTTGAGCCTGGAGAGGAGCAGCCTGAGAGAGGATCTTCTCAATGCTCATTAATGTGTGATGGCTGAGAGTCACGAAGATGGGGCTAGACTTTTTCATTGGTGCCCAGGAACAGGACAAGGGGCAAGAGGCACAAACTGGAAGTCAGAAGGTTCCATTTGAGGATGAGGAGAAACTTGTGTGGTGTTAGGATGCTGGAGCCCTGAAACAGGCTGTCTAGAGAGGTTGTGGAGTCTCCTTCTCTGGCGAGCTTCCAAACCCACCACTGTGATGCTGGGTAAGCTGCTGTGGCTGCCCCTGCTTTAAATAGGGGAGTTGGATTAAAAGGTGTCCACAGGTCCCTTCCAACCCCTACCGTGCTGGGATTCTGTGACTATAGAATCATTGTGGTTGGAGGGGGCCTTTAAGATCACAGGATCACAGGATGTTAGGGGTTGGAAGGGACCCAAAAAGGTCATCCTAGTCCAACTCCCCTGCCAGAGCAGGACCATAATCTAGCTCAGATCACAGAGAAATGAGCATCCAGACAGACCTTGAAAGTCTCCAGAGAAGAAGGCTCCACAACCTCTCTGGGGAGCCCGTTACAGTGCTCTGTGACCCTTACAGTAAAGAAGTTCCCCCTTGTGTTGAGCTGGAACCTCCTGTGCTGCAGCTTCCATCCATTGCTCCTTGTCCTATCCCAGGGAGCAAGTGAGCAGAGCCTGTCCCCCCCTTCCTGACTCCCAGCCCTCAGATATTTATAAACATTTATTAAATCCCCCCTCAGTCTTCTCCAGACTAAACAGCCCCAGGTCCCTCAGCCTCTCTTCATAAGGCAGTGCTCCAGTCCCCTAATCATCATTGTAGCCCTCCGTTGGACTCTCAAGCAGATCTCTGTCCCTCTTAAATTGGGAGTCCACAACTGAATGCAGTACTCAAGATGAGGTCTCACCAGGGCAGAGCAGAGGTGGAGGAGAACCTCCCTCGATCTGCTAGACACACTTCTTAATGCACCCCAGGATCCCATTGGCCCTCTTGGCCACAAGGGCACATTGCTGTCCCGTGGACAACTTGTTATCTATCATATCATAAAGTCTCACCAGTAACCCAGCACTGCCAGGATATCTGGGAGGGAAGTTAGGTTTTCAAAAACCCTCTTTGTTCAATGAACTGATGAGAAGCTTTGTGGTTTATGCTACTGAGCTTGTGGTCAAGAGATGGTGGTGATGCTGGTGGGGAGACCCAGTGGAAGGCTGGGCTCAGACTTGGTGCTCATCTTCTCAGTGGTTAACTGTAAGAGTGGGCAGTTCTACTGCCTGAGTAACACAGAGCTCCAGCAGCCCTGAAAACTACTCTAGAATCTGATTCTCAACAGCAAAAAGTGAGCCAAGTTAGAATGAGACACTGGGATGATCCTCTGTTTTGTTATTAAACTCCATAAAACAACCTGGATGAAGGCATGAACCAAAATATCCTTGTGAAGCAGAGGTTTCATACAAAACAGAGACCAGACTCTGTAAAAGGCACAACTTTGTTTCTGAAGCAAAGTTAAGGAGGAAGTTCTTCACAATGAGGGTGGTGAAATTCTGGAACAGGTGACCCAGGGATGTGGTTGAGGTTCATTGAGGCTTAGACTTGATGTGATTCTGGGCAGCCTGATTTGGTTGGAGATGTCCCTGCTCACTGCAGCTGGGTTGGACAGGATGCCCTTTGAGGGTTTGTTCCAACCCAGTGAATCTCTAAACATTTTAACAAAAGAGGTTTGAAGATTTTTTCGGTTTTAACATTAGTGACCACAATCCCTGGGGAATTTGGACATGGTGCAGTGGGGAGTGCTTGCAGTCTCTTCCCAAAGCTGCCAGAACTGAAGGCTTTGTTGTGAGATAAGGAGACATGTGGCTTCACCAGGAAGGAATTATTCATAGAATGGTTTGGGTTGGGAGGGACCTTCAAGATACCTAATTCCAACCTCGCTGCCATGCACAGAAATACCTCTCACTGGACCAGGCTGCTCAAGGCCCCATCCAACCTGGCCTTGAACACCTCCAGTGAGGGGGCTTCCACAACCTCCCTGAATTATGGAAGAGAAAGGAAAAAAATGATTTAAAATTGTACTTCAGGCTTTAAAATGTTGTTTTGGTTCACGTGTGGGCAAAGGGAAGATGTATTCAGGCCCTTTTTTTCCCCCTTTATTTGTTTTATTTTTCACTCTCCAGAAAGCCCTGGCAGCTGGATTGCTCTGATCAATAAAATTATAGCTTGGGAGCGAGTCACAGTTTGTCTGCAGGTTGAGATCCAGCCTGGGTGAGGTGATCAATAACTGTGTTTGTAATGACATCTAGCTGGCAAAGTGTGGCTGCTGCTGAAAAGCTGGAGGGGGAAAAAAAATACCAAAAAACTTGGACCAAGTAGTAAAGATACTCGAATTGCCATCTAGAGTTGTAGAAATGGTTCAGCTGGAAAACTCCTCCAAGTTCGTCGGGTCCAACCATCAACCTGTAACTGCCACAGCCACTAAACTATAGAATAGAATCATAGAATGCTTTAGGTTGGAAGGGAGTTTTCTAGGTCATCTAATCCAACCCTCCCTGCACTCAGCAGGGACATCTGCAACTAAACTCTGTTTGCTTGAAGCCCCAAACAACCTGACCTGGAAATGGTTTCAGGGATGGGGCATCTACCACCTCTCTGGATAACCTAGGACAGGGTTTCACCGCCCTCAGTGTCAAACATTGCTTCCCTCCAGTCTGAATCTCCCTCTTGTAGTTCAAACCATCCCACTTTGATCCTGTCACAACAGGCTCTGCTCAAAAGTCTGTCCCCAGCTTTCTCATCAGCCCCTTTAAGCACTGCAAGGCCACCAGAAGGTCTCCCTGGAGCCTTCTCTTCTCTGAAATGAACAACTTCGTGGGGTTTTGGGAATGCAGGAGAAAATTTAGAAGGTAAACACTTCTAACATGACAACATTAGTAGAGGGCAAAAAGATACTCATCTGTCAACCATAGAATCTTCAGTGACAAGTTGGACAGGGCCTTGAGCAACCTAATCTAGTGGAAGTTGTCCCTGTCCATGGCAAGAGGGTTGGAACCAGAGGATCTTTAAGGTCCCTTCCAATCCAAACCATTTTATGTTGAGGAGGAGGAAGAGGTGGTTTGTGTTGGGTGTGATGGGTGGAAGAAGAAGATGAATGAGGAGGTGTTGGCAGGCCAGGTGGTTTGTGCTGATTATGATGGGTGGAGGAAGACAACAATGAGGAGGAGGTAGTAGGCCAGGTGGTTTCTGTTGTGTCCAATGGGTGGAGGAAAAAAGGCAATGAGGAGGTGCAGGCAGGCCGGATGCTTTGTGGTGATTATGATGGGTGGAGGAAGACAACAATGAGAAGGAGGGGCAGGTAGGCCAGGCAGTTTCTCGTGGGTCCGATGGGTGGAGGAAGAAGGCAATGAGGAGGTGCAGGCAGGCCGGATGCTTTGTGGTGATTATGATGGGTGGAGGAAGACAACAATGAGAAGGAGGGGCAGGTAGGCCAGGCAGTTTCTCGTGGGTCCGATGGGTGGAGGAAGAAGGCAATGAGGAGGTGCAGGCAGGCCGGATGCTTTGTGGTGATTATGATGGGTGGAGGAAGACAACAATGAGAAGGAGGTGCAGGTAGGCCAGGTGGTTTGTGGTGATTAGGATGGGTGGAGGAAGACATGAGTGAGGAGGCGGTGGTAGGCCAGGGAGTTTGGCTTGGTCCCGATGGGTGCCGCGGTGAGTCCCCGCACTGAAGGCGCGGGAGGAGGGGGCGCCAAGGCCTAATTGTCTGTTTTGGGGGGCGCCGCGGTTATTGGCAGCTGCCAGTGGCGCCCGGGCCGGCTGTCAGCGGCCCCGGCGGCGCTAATTGCGGTGGCCTTTTCATCGGCGGGCTCACCCCGCTAACCGCCAGGAGCTGTCTCTCCATTAGCGCCGGGGCCGGGTGGCGCCGCCGGGCCAGGATGCGGCTGTCGGCGGCGCGGGGACGCCGCGGGCCCGCTCGGCCCGCAGCCTTTGCCCTGTCTCTGCCCACACCGGAGCCCCCCAGCCCGGGCACTTCAGTGGTTACCGGGGCGGGGGTGGCGTTGTTGCAGAGTCCAGGCAGCAGAAGGGGAGGCGGATGGGCTGTTGGGGCTCTGACAAGAGATCAATAGTGTCCTCCCCGGCGGCGCGGGAGCGGGCTGCCGGCCCTGTCAGAGGGATGTGTGCTGTAATTGGATCAGGGATGCGGGAGCCATCCCAGCCCTCCCGTCAGCACTGTCACAGCTGTCAGATGTCATCCCTCCGTACAGCTGTCACCGCGGGAGGGCCGGGGCTCCTTCTCCACTCCTAACCCGATGCAAATGTCCACTTAGCGGATGAATATTGAAGATATTAGACACTTCTCTATGCCTTTATGCAAAATAAAGATCTGTGTCATCTGTGGATTTCATGGAAATAAGTTGCAATTTAGTCGCTGTGGGAAAAGGGAAGTGAAGCCTGTAAAAATGAGAAATTATTTGGTTCAGGCTATTAAAAATAGAAAATAAATAATAATAATAAAATATTATTTCTGAGGATGAACAAAAATATGCAGATTTTCTTCCAGAGGAGTAAAAAAATGGCTTCATAGATGATACAAACTGCCTCAATATTATGACACAAAGTAGCTGATATTGTGATATAAACTAGCTTGATACGTGATATAAGGTAGCTCAATCTGTGATTAAACCAGCTTGATATAGGAACTAAACTAGCTTGACACATATGTATTAAACTAGCTTGACACATATGTATTAAACTAGCTTGACACATACGTATTAAACTGCCGTGATACAGGATATAAGCTGCCTTGATATAGGATACAAGCTGCCTTGATATAGGATATAAACAAGCTGAATACAAGATGAAAACTATCTCAATATAGGATATAAAACCAGCTTAATCTAGCTCTAAATAGGAATTAAACTACCTCAGTATAGGATATCACCTAGCTGTATCTGTGAATTGAACTACCTTGATATAGGATTCAAACCAGCTTGATAATAGGATTCAAACCAGCTTGGTATGGGATCCAAATAGGCTTGATATGGGATCCAGACTGGCTTGATGTAGGATTCAAACAGGCTTGATGTAGGATCCAATGAGGCTTGATCTAGGATGCAAACCATCTCAATCTGGGATCCAAACTATCTCAGTACATGATAAAAACCATCTCAAAATACAAAAAACTAGCTCAAAATATTAAAAGAAAAAAAACAAACCCAGCTCAAAATACAATAAATATATTTTTATGAGAATGGAATTGTTTTGTATTCAAATTTTTATTCGCTGCAGATAAAATATGTTTCATTTCTGGGTGCTTTGAAATAAGTGGGAGCAATGAGATCGGAGTAAACTTTGATTTCTTAAGAGGGGGAGAATAAATAAAAATTGTTATCAGAAATTGCTGATAAATAAGGGAAAAATACAATGCTTACCATAAATTTGTGAGAAATAAGTGGAATAAAAAAAATAGTGATTATCACAAATTGCTGAGAAATAAGGAGAGGGGGGAATAATGATTAACAGAAATTGCTGAGAAATAAAGGGAATAAATATGATCATGATTATCAGAAATGGCTGAGAAATATCATCTTAATATTTTGTTACGGTGTTATTTTAAAATAACAAAATAGGCTGGTGAAGAGAGCTGAGAGGTTCTGTCCTAGGCAGGATGGGAGGTTGCTGCGGAAGACCAAGCACTCTGGAAGCTGGTGGCTTCCAGCAGCAGCTGTGGTGACAAGAAGAGCCCGAGAGCAGGAGCGGAGCATTCAGTTCCACTTGGCTCCTCTGCCACACTCCCTCCTTCCCCATCCTCTCTGTGTCCTGAAAGTTCCCAGAGAGCGTGGCAAAGCAAAAAAAAAAGGGGAGAAATATTCTTGGTTTGGATTTTTTTGGGAGTTCTTTTAGCTTTTTCTTTCTTTCTCCTTTCTTCCCCCCCTGCCCCCCCATCCCCTCCCAACCCCATCACTGCTCTAACTTGTGCATGGCCGTGGCATCAACCAGACTGCTGTGGTTAACTTTCAGAACTGTGATTCAGTGGAATAACAGAAGCTGTCAATCCGTTGGGGTCAGAGTTGGGGCAGTGCCATGAGTAGGGTGGGCAGCAGCCCCCCTGCTTTTATTGTTCCCCGTCATCGGGAGCAGCTTCTACGCAGCAGAGCAGTTTCCACATCCCTCATGCTGGCATTAGAGAGGAATCAGCTCCTGGGCTGTGTCTTAAGGAATTAAAACCTAACAGATTAGTGGGTTTTATAGTGTGGTTTTTTTTTGGTCACCCCTCCTTTCTGATGATGTCAACATTGTCCCTGGCTTTTGGTCACAGCAACTCCCTATGCGGCTGCTTGTTCGGTTATTTATTCATTGCATTTCTCTGCCAGAGCCCTGAGCCCTGGGCTGCTCCCGTCAAGCCTGGGCTGACGGAGGAGTATGAACCTCATTTTTACCACCTAACCTCCAGAGCTCAGTGAAGCACTGTGGGAGGAGTCACCCAAAACTCTCCCATCCTACCCTGCCTACTTGTGCCCATGTGGTGGGGAAAGCCACATCCAGGCTTTGCCATCACCTAATTTGAAATGCAGGGATAATAATATTAGCATTAATAGTATTATTAACAATATTATGAGAGTGGTAAAATAGTGGAAGAGGATCCCCAGGGATGTGGCTGAGGCCCTGTCTCTGGAGACATTCAAGATCAGACTTGGCATGGCCCTGGGCAGCCTTATCTAGTTGCAAGTGTCCCTGCTGACTGCAGGGTGTTTGGACAAGAAGACCTTTGAGAGTCTGTTCCAACCCAAAGCAATCTGTGAATGTTATTAACAATATTATCATTAATAATACCAATAATATCAATAATAATCATAATCACATGAAGAAGAAGTAGGAGTTGGCAAAGTGGAGGTGGCAGTGATGGTGGCCTATTGGGGCAAAAGAATGTCTTAAGCAAGACTTAAAGAAGGTGGCCTTGAATGTTAAGTTAAACCACAGCATTTCCACCAGCTTTGATGTCAGATGGATCAGGAATTAATTATTTTGCTACTTGTGCTGTTTGGGAAGTTAAGAGCTAACCAGACCCTGCTTTCCCTTCCCTTACTACCATTGCAATGTTCAGACAATCAATATGTCATAAACTCAAGAGGCTGGGGACAAGGATCAGACTGCAAGTGGGTGGCTGTAACCCTCATTGGAGCACTTCCATCTCCATGTGTCCACCACCATAGTGACAAAGGAAGGGTCCTTCTGTGGGTGGGTGGCTGTAGCCCTCATTGGAGCACTTCCATCTCCATGTGTCCACCACCATAGTGACAAAGGAAGGGTCCTTCTGTGGGTGGGTGGCTGTAGCCCTCATTGGAGCACTTCCATCTCCATGTGTCCACCACCATAGTGACAAAGGAAGGGTCCTTGTGTGGGTGGGTGGCTGTAGCCCTCATTGGAGCACTTCCATCTCCACGTGTCCACCACCATAGTGACAAAGGAAGGGTCCTTCTGTGGGTGGGTGGCTGTAGCCCTCATTGGAGCACTTCCATCTCCATGTGTCCACCACCATAGTGACAAAGGAAGTGCTGGGTTTTTTTTTCTTCCTTTTTAAACTTGGTTTATGGCTAATTACATCAGAGATCCCAAACAATCCTTCTTACATTTGCATTAATAAGGTGCATCACATGATCCATTCTGGAGCGGGAGTATACATCAAAGGTAGATTAAAGGTTGGTTAGGCATCAAACTATGGTCTATATGTAAATTTATAGTGATGGAAAGAGAGCTTCCCCTTCTCTTCCCCTGCTCCTAAATAAAATTAAAAATTCACCACTCTGCTTTATGGGATTTTAAATGAATTTGATCTCTCTTTTGGGCAGGGCAAATAAAGTGTTTTGTGATGTATTATTTTACACGAGAAAAAAATGACTGCAAAACAAAACAAAACAAAACACAAACCTGAGAGGAAGAAAGAAAAATTAAAAGGCAAAATATAAAAAAAAAAAAAAAAAAAAAAAAAAAACCAGAAAAAAAAAATAAAAAAAAAAAAAAGAAAAAAAAAGAAAAAGAAAAGGAAAAAAAAAAAGAGAAAAGACCATCGTTCTGGCTCATTTAATTTTGCGAGTGAATGATCTAAGATTAACTACAGACTAGTCAGTGCAGTTTAAAAGCTGAAAGCAATTTTCAGCCATAGATGGTAATGCCACATTTAGTCCACAACCGAATGACTCTAAATGACTAAGCTGCAAGGTCTTTGTATATGACCACGGGGCCTGATAAAGCCATAGGAACACAGTAAAAGCACAAAAATAGTTCCAATTTATTTGGTGCCATCACCTTAATGAGATTAATACAGACGTGTTCATGTGCCTAATTGGTGATTTTGTTTTAACTGGTAATGAAGGATTAAATCTTCAGGCAACAGGCTACTTGCAGGAAAAGGGAATTGGAGGAGAGGGAAAGAGAAAAAAAAAGTTTTTAATTATAAAAGGCAACTAGTGAAGTATAGCACTGTACAGTTCAGAATGCATCTTTAATCAAAACAGAGAGAGAGAGAGAGATGTTGTTGTGTTTGCCACTTTGCTGTCTGCCTGAGTGGGTTTAGGGAGTGGTTATTTGGGAGAGAGAGGGATGGTGGTGAACTGGGGTCGTGCGTCGTTGGCATCTTCTGATACCGCCAGAAAGACAAAAGCGTGGTGTGCAGCGTGCTCCCTTCCCACTCAGTGGTTTCCAGCTGGCAAACGAACTACTCCATAGATTCAAAGTGTTTCTTTTTCTCTTCCTTAGATTTTGGGGAAATCCCATCTGCTGGGGGGAGCTGCACCGAGCTCCACCCTGGCTGCCTGCAGCTCCTGTGACGAGGGTGAACTTCACCCCGACCAGCAGCCAGCGCTGCCCTTCCGAGTCCGATTGTGACCGTTTAAATGCTAACACTATTAAATATGCTGCCAAAACACAAACACCCAGCCTCAGTCATTAAAATGTAATTACCAGGGGGCAGCTGAGCCTGCCTTGAGTTCTAACTCGAAGGAATCTTGTAGGAGACACCGATGCGTAAACCCGAACCCACCCCAGCTTCAGGCTGAGCCTGTGAAACCCTTACGGAGAATAACCCCTTCTAGCCTCTTAAAATGGAGTAACTTGATTAAATTTAGCTGGTTTGGGGGGGATATTTTCCTTCTTTTTGATACCTTTCCCAGATGGATGCATAGCGTGGGCCTCACAGAGCTTGTCTTTCACTTTGAACTTTCATGAGAGGAAATGGCAAAAAGATCTTTAGCATCTTCGATGTGAGATACCTTTGCGTTTTTAAATGGTTTATTACTTTAAATTGTGTGAGAGTAAGGTGGCTTTTAGCAAGCAAATGGCTTTTTATGGAGGAAAAAAAAAGAAAAAAAGGCAGCTTTTGGATTTGTCTTGGTGAAGGAGCAGCTCTGCCTCCCTGTTTTGTCTCTTTCTCCCTGTTATTTGTAGACACCGAGAGGCACTGTCTAAAATTTCTTCTGTATTCCACAGTTTTATTTTGTCACTGGTAGAGCTTGGGGAAGAAAAAAAAAAACAAACCACCAACAACAAACAACACAAGCAAACCCCAGAACATCAGCAACTATGGGAAAAAAACAAAAGCAACTCCCCCCCTAAACAAACAAAAACAAACAACAAGCCCCCAACCTCCCCAAGCAAGCAAACAAAACAACAACAAAATCAAACCTCAAAAGATCAGCAATTATGGGTAAAAAAATAGCAGACAACAAAACCAAACTCCAAAACATCATCAACTATGGGGGGAAAAAAAAAAAAGACAAAAGCAAACCCCTAAACATCATCAGCTATGGGGGAAAAATATGACAAATGACAAAAACAATCCCCAAAACATCAGCAGTTGTGGGGAAAAAAAACCCAAACAACAAAACCAGGCACCAAAATGCCAACAACTCCAAAGAAAAAGCACCAACCAAACCCCAAAACATCAACAACTGTCAAAAAGACTCCAACCAAATCCCAAAATATAAACAACTACCAATAAAACCCCCCAAAACCCAACAAAAAAACCCTAGCAAATCCCAAAATATCAACAACTACGAAGAGAAAATTATAATTAGAAGGCAACTGCTCAGAAAAATGGCAAAACAAACCCTACCCCACTCCTCCAAGTGCTTGGAACATCCTTAGACCTTGGTGTGACATATTTAGGAGTGGGTTAAAAAGGACTCAGCCCTGCAAGATGCCACCTTCCCAGTGAAGGAAGGCAGCAAGATATTTTACATTTCTTGTCAGCTTGAACTTTAAGACATCTTGACTGGCTTTTTTTCTCTGGAATTTAACCATCACAGCCCAAATGGCAACACGCTCTGCTCGGTTCCAGTTGCCTGGAGCCCCCCGGCTGCTCGGCCAGCGGCGCAGGGCAAGCGGCACCCAACCCCTCCACCAAACGTGTCAGACCATTATAGCATGGACCAGAATGTCACACCCCCCCACACCCCCTCCCCGCTCTCACTGAAGGATATGGTTAACAAATGTAAAACCAAACTTCAGAGGAGCTGCTTTTCTGTGCTAAGTGATCTGTATTCCCTCTGAATTTACTTTCCCCTAACCCCGTGAAATTAACAGTACTTTCTGACATTCGACCTCCTGACCTCCCATATAATAAGAATTTAAAAAGCACCATGCATGAGTGTGTCTGTGTAATGCAAAACTGGGGAAAAATGACCATGTCACTGTTTTATTACACAAAAAAAAGAGAGAGAAAGAGAAAAAAAACCAAAAAACAAAACACCAACCCCCCAAAAAAAACCTTTCTCCATCTCCATCCTCACCACTGGCTTTAAAGTTATTAGGGAAAAAGAAAAAAAAAAAAGAAAAGAAGAAAAAAAGAAACCCACAGTTCTAACGGCGCCGATTCGCCGCGCCTTGACTTTTTCTAGACCATAAATTGTAGCAAACACAGAGTGCGGCACGAGAGCTCTGTGAATGCAGATATTTACCGTGGCATAAGTGTTAAAAATAGGCTGTGGGAAGGGGCTTGGTGGTTCAGCAGCTTCTAGGGGGCTGGCTGCCGGGGGTGCAAGTGCGTGCACAATGTGTAGGTCTCGAGGTTTAAGAGGCAGAAGCAGGAAAAGTGTTATGTGGAAATGATTTTGCAGTTATCAGGCTCAGGGGATGACAGCGTACAAGAGTAAGAACAAGGTGCTAGGTGGCTTTTTCTTCACTCTGAAGTAAAGATTGGCAGCTGGAAGTAAGGCTTACAGGCAGACCTGCACACAGGACCTCTTCACCCAGGACTCATAATCACTACTCAAAGGAAAACGCATTTACCAGTAAAAAGCGGCTGTAGCCATCAGAAGTGTGCTTAAAACACCACTTAAATATCACTTTATACGCTATTACTTGCAAACTGTGGCTTGGTATTAAATTATACTTGCATAGGCTTTTGCTTAGGTGCTGATAATGCTTTTGAGGTTGCATTGGTGAAGAAGAATTTAGGCTGCTTTACAAAGAGACGTGACTAGAATATCCCCCGGTGCTGACAGTGACAGGGTGAAAAATTGCAGAACTGTACTTTCTTTCCCCATATAGATTGTAATTTTAATTGTCATTGTGGCCCTTCTGTTTTAATTATGGGACTTCTTTGATATATACCAGGACATCGTATTGAATGAAAATATGGTGCTATAATAGTCTCTTTATAATTAATGACCACATGTAGATCTTGGTGCATAAAAAAGGAAAGGAATAAATGAACAATTTATTTAACTAGGTTTTTTGGATTTCTTTCTGTCTTCCAGTGAATATAAAATGATCCTGGGGCTTCTGAGGCTGTTTGATGTAAGAAGGGCGCTGAATAGCTAATAAAATTACATTGGTCTAGATTACAAAACATATTAGGTGGTTTGATTTAAAAACCTTCCCATTACGGGCGGCAAATTCCTCCTATTTACCCTGTTAGCCTCCCTCGGCTTGAGATTTTTGGAAGCAAATGGTTATTTTCTTTATTTTATTTGCAAAATATTAAAGCAGGGTTCTTAGCTCGCAAAAGGCAGCAGCTTTGCAGGTGTGCTCCTGGGTGGAGTTTCCTATGGAAGGTGATTTGTGTCCCTAGAAGTGTGGCTGATGTCTCTTCTGGAAGGGAATTTGTGTCCCTAGAAGTGTGGGTGATACCTCCTATGGAAAGTGATTTGTGTCCCTGGAATTGTGGGTAATATCTCCTATGGGAGGTGATTTGTGTCCCTGGAAGTGTGGGTGATATGTCCTACGGAAGGTGATTTGTGTCCCTAGAAGTCTGGGTGGTATCTCCTGTGGAAGGGGATTTGTGTCCCTGGAGCTGTGGGTGATGTCTATTCTGGAAGGGAATTTGTGTCCTTAGAAGTCTTGGTGATATCTCCTATGGAAGGTGATTTGTGTCCCTAGAAGTGTGTGGGTGATATCTCCTATGGAGAGGTATTTGTCTCCCTAGAAGTGTATGGTTAATATCTCCTATGGAAAGTGATTTGTGTCCCTGGAGCTGTGGGTGATGTCTATTCTGGAAGGGAATTTGTGTCCTTAGAAGTCTTGGTGATATCTCCTATGGAAGGTGATTCGTGTCCATGGAAGTGTGGATGATATCTCCTATGGAAGGGGATTTGTGTCCCTGGAAGTGTGGGTGATATGCCCTCTGCAAGGGTATTTGGGCACCTATAGCCCCAAAAATTACCTATATGAAGCCAAATTACCAACCCCCCCTTTACAAAATATGATTGATTTATGTTCTGCTCATTTCTGGAAAAAGAAGTTATCTTTGTTGTGAAGAAAACCCAGCAAAATATAGTTGAGTGTTCCTTCATAGCCTAAGGAGAAGAAATAACCCCAGAGTGATATTCCATCTGCAAGGGAATTTGAGCATGTATAGGCCCAAATCACCTATAGGAACCCAAATTACCAACCTCCCCCCATCCTCTTACACTTGGTTTACAAAATATGATAGATATATATCTTATTAATTTCTGGCTGAGGAAATAATTTTTGCTAGGAGGAAAACCCAGCAGAAAGAAACAATTAAAAATAGTTGAGTGGTAGAGTCACCGTCCCTGGAGGTGCTCAGGAAACTTGAGGACGTGGCACTTGGGGATGTAGTTTAATGACCATGGTGATGCTGGGTTGAAGGTTGGACTCAATGAACTCAGAGGTCTTTTCCAACCCAAAAAATTCTCTGATTTTGTGATTATGTTTTCCCATAGCCTAAGGAGAAGAAATAACCCCAAAATCAAAGCCCGCGGGGATGCTGCGCCATTCTGCAGCCAGGTTTTTTCCGGTCCCCCATCCAGGCTCAGGTAGACTTGCAAATCCATCCTGCTGTGATCCATTTCAGGAACCCTCTTTGAATTTCTGAAAAGCAGACATATTTATCCAGTGTCTGTCAGCGTAAAAAGTAGAAAATATCCCCTGACAAGCTTCTGCTAATTTTATTGCGGCGCCGACGCGGGGTTGGAGCATCCCGGGCGGACGGCCGGCAGTTCAATTGCCGAGCAGGATGAAATTGGATCTGCAGAGACAGGGACTACCCTGGGGTCAGCAGCGACCATGCCACTTCCATGTGATGTCTAGTTGGGGTGATGGTGTGTAAATAAACGTGGGGAATTGCAAATCTTGTCATGGCCACGCAGAACAGCTCAAGCATTTAAAGATGGTTGCCCGCAAACCTAACTGGAAGGTGGTTTAGCTCTGTGTGGTGGCTGAAGAAGGGGGGAAGAAAAAAAAAAAAACCACAACAACCAACCAACAAACCTTTCCCTTCTTCGCCCCAGTCTTCTCCTCTGTGACATCTCAGAGAGCACTGACCCAGCACCGCGTCGCTGAAGGGATTAATCACCAAATTGTTTCTCATTTTAGCGGAAAGTAAAGAAACTAACTAACCGCGGTCTAATGTTGCTCTTTTAAAGCCAGGGCTGGAGGATTGCTTTGCTATTTCTCTTATTCTGATCTGATTCTGATTTTATCCTTAATCTGCTGTTTCTTTTATTCTGATTTGCATCTGGTTTATTCTGATTCTTAATCTGCTGTTTCGTGTATTCTGATTTTATTCTTCTTCTTAATCTGCTGTTTCTCCTATTTTGATTTGATTCTGTTTTATTCTGATTCTTATTCTGCTCTTTCTCTCATTCTGATTTTATTCTGATTCTTATTCTGCTCTTTCTCTTATTCTGATTTTATTCTGATTCTCATTCTGTTACTTCTCTTACTCTGATTTTATTCTGTTTTTTACTCTGCTACTTCTCTTACTCTTTTACTCTGATTTTATTCTGTTTCTTGTTCTGCTACTTCTCTTACTCTGATTATATTCTGTTTTATTCTGATCCTTTCTCTTTCTCTTAATCTGTTTTTATTCTGATTCTTAATCTTCTATTTCCCTTATTCTGATTTGGTTCTGTTTTATTCTGATTCTTATTCTGCTATTTCTCTTATTCTGATTTTATTTTGATTCTTTTTCTGCTACTTCTCTTACTCTCTTTTTTTTCTTTCTGTTTTATTCTGATCCTTATCCTGCTCTTTCTCTTATTCTGATTTATTTGTTTGTTTGAGTTTTCTTTTTTTCTTTAAATATATTTCTTTAAAATGAGGTGAGGAATCTTTTAGTGTCCCTACTGCTTAATGAATTTTTTGGGCACATTAAAGTTCCATGAAGGCTTTTTTTCATTATTATGAACTTTTGCTAATGGTAGAAAATAAAATATTATAGAATTCACATTTTCAGCTTGTGGAGCTAATTTTGATTTCAATACTACTTAGAGCAGTCATTAAAACACACTTCAATTTTGCTACCTCGGACCAAGAAGATGTATTATTATTTTTTTTTTTTAAAACCAGCTTTACCTTTCCACATCTCTGTTTTTCTGTTACTTTTTTTTTTATCCCCCCCCCCACCACATGACAATTACCTTTCATTACGAATTTATAAAATCATTTACATTTTAGCAGTTTAAATGTTTCTGCTGACATTTTGTAACTATTACCCTCTCCTAGAATGGCATATGTTCAGGCAGTTAATAAAAAATTAAATGGAATAGCACTAGACAAGGTGAAGCTTTGTAGCAGGGGTGTTCTGCACAGCTCTGAAAAATACCATCTTTGTGTTGCAAACTGTGAAGCGAGGTTAGGGCTGTGCCAATATGTGTATTTGTCAGAACTGTCACCGAGTCCATGAACTAGCCAATCATCCCCCTCTTAATTAGACAGCTACATTTGGCTTTGCAGAAAAGCATCCTCATGTAAAATGGGGACTGAGAGCTGAGGGAAAGGTGCTGGGAGCAAAGGGGACTGAGAAGAGCGGCGGCGAAACGCTTCCGAGCTGGAGCAGGAGGAGTTTGGAACTGCTGCCTAGCTCCTGGATAAGGGCATGTGGATTACATACCATTAATTATGGCATATAGGTGGATTTTTATACCTTTAATTAGGACATACACGTGAATTTTATACCTTTAATTAGGACATACACGTGGGTTTTATACCTTTAATTATGACATATACGTGGATTATACACCATTAATTATGGCACATATATGCATTTTATGCCATTAATTATGCCATATAGATTACATGCTAATTATGGCATAAATATGCATTTAAAATTATTAATTACTGCAGATATATGGATTGCATACAATTAATTATGGCCTATATGCTTTTTTATGCTGGTATGGTGTATATATATGCATTTTATACCATTAATTATTGCATTTCTGTTTATTTTATGCCGTTAATTATGGCATATGGATTTGATGGCATTACTTATTCCATATATTTGGATTGCATACCCCTAATTCTGGCATATGTATACACTGCATACCATAAATTCTGGTGCATATATGTGTTGTATACCATTAATTATGCCATATATGTGGATGTTATACCTTTAATTGTGCCAAATGGATTATGCACCATGCATTATGGCATACATATGCATTGTATACTATTAATTATGGCACATGGTTTCCATAACATTAATTGTGGCACATATATGGATTTTATACCATTATGGCATATATACATGTTATATACCATGTATTATGGCACCTATATGCATTTTATAGCATTAATTATGCCGTATGGATTATACACCATCAATTATGGCATATATATGGATTTTATACCATCAGATATGGATTATACCCCAGTCATTATGGCATCTATATGGATGGTTTGGGTAGGAAGGGACCTAGTTCCAAACCTCTGCCATGGGCAGGGACACCTTCCACTAGACCAGGTTGCCTGAGGCTTCATTCAGCCTGGCCTTGAACACCTCCAGATGTGAAGCATTATTGAGAGTTATCAAAATCTGGACATATGAAACCCAAAACCTTCTGTGTGGGTTCCAGTAAGTGCAGCCCAAGAGGGAAATTCCATGAGAAGGAGCTTATTTACCTTGAAAATAGTAGAGCACCCAGTGACAGGACAAGGGGCAGGAGGCACAAACTGGAAGCCAGGAGATTCCATCTGAAGAGGAGGAGAAACTTGTTTGGTGTGAGGGTGCTGGAGGCCTGAAGCAGGCTGCCCAGAGAGGTTGTGGAGAGCTTCCAAACCCACCTGGACGCTGTGATCCTGAGCAAGGTGCTGTGGGTGCCCCCTGCTCTAGCAGTGGGATTGGACTGGCTGATCTCCAGAGGTTCCTTCACACCCCCACCGTGCTGAGATCCTGGGATTGGCAGCTCTCCTCTTGCCAGTGGAGATGATGAGACTTAAAAGGAAAAGAAGAAACGGGAAACAATTTGGGTGGCAAAACAAAATGAAAAATAGGAAACAGCAACGAATTTGAGGTATCTCTGGTGGTTCCTCCTCTTCTCAATCTTCATTCAAGCAGCACATCAGAGAAGTTTTAACAGTCCTGGCAGCTTAACCTGGGCTGTGCAGTCAGAGGCGACTCAGCTGCTGAATTGACATGCGGCTGGCTGAATGCGCTGTTTGGAGAGAGATTGAGAGTTTATTTGATTAAATCCCTTCCTCCCATACCTTGACCTCTTTCTTGTGAAATAATCAGAACTGTTTAGCAAGAATATTCTGGCATTAATAATGAATTGCTTCAGAGCAGGCTTTTCCTGCTCTGGAGAAGAAGAGGCTGAGGGGAGACCTCGTTGCTCTCTACAGCTCCCTGGAAGGAGGTTGGAACCAGGTGGGGGTTGGTCTCTTTTCGCTAGTATCAGGTAATAGAATGAGAGGCAACAACCTGAAGTTGTGTGAGGGGAGGTTTAGTTTGGACGTGAGGAACAATTTCTTTGCTTCAAGAGTGGTCAGACATTGGTACAGGCTGCCCAGGGAGGTGGTAGAGTCACTGTCCTTGGAAATGTTCAAGAAGCATGTGGACGTGGCACTTTGGGACATTGTTTAATCACCATGGTGGTGTTCAGTGGACAATTGGACTTGATGAGCTTAGAGGTCTTTTACAACCTTAATAATTCTATGAAACCTAACAGAGTGTCACTAGAGTTTCAGGGCAGATCCAACCACTGTCACCTGCTCCAACATGCACTTCAAACCTAACTGGTAGGTGGGGTTTTGCCATGTCGAGGGTCTAGTCATAAAGGAGGGAGAGTGGTTTGAAAGTGAAGCAGGGTAGATTTAGGTGGGACATTAAGTGGAAGTGCTTTACAATGAGAGTGGTGAAATACTGGAATGGGTTGCCCAAGGAGGTGGTGTAGACCCCATCTCTGGCGACATCCAAGGTCAGGCTCAATGGGGCTCTAAGCAACCTGATCTAGTTGGGAATATCCCTGCTGACTGCAGAATGGCTGGACAAGATGAACTCTAGAAGTCACTTCCAACCTAGTGTATTCTGTGGTTCAGAGATTCTTTGATTCCTTGATTTTGTCTGTTTGATTCTATGATTTGTTCACTCTTTGAATCTTTGAGTCTTTCTCTTAGATTCTTTGACTGTGTGATTCTATGATTCTTTGATTCTGTTTGATCATAACTCCTGTGTTTTGCAACTTACTGATGAAAATAAAGAGGAAAAGCCATGAGTTCTTTGCCTGTGGGGGCAGGATCCACCTTGGTAGTTACAAATGGTTGGGTTTAGACATAGAATCAAGAATCATAGAGTGCTCTGGGTTGGAAGGGATCTTCAAAGATCATCCAGTCCAATGCTCTTGCAGTCAGCAGGTACATGCTCAACTAGCTCAGGTTGCCCAGAGCCCCCATGGCCCAAACCACCTCCCTGGGTAACCTGTTCAAATGTCCCACCACCCTCATGGTGCAGAACCTGTTCCTAACATCCAATCTAAATCTACTCTTCTCTAGTTTGAAGCCATTGCCTCTCACCCTATCACTGCAGCCCTTTGTAACCAGTGTCTTTCTGTCCCTCTTGTAGCCCCATCAGGCACTGGAAGACTGCTATTAGGTCTCCCCAGAGCCTCCTCTTCTCTGAGCTGAATGTCACAGAACACCCTGTGACACAGCTGCTGAACAGCCCCAGCCTGTCCTCACAGCAGAACTGCTCCAACCTCTGATCATTTTCATGGCCCTCCTCTGGACCCGCTCCATCAGGTCCATGTCCTTCCTATACTGAGGGCTCCAGAGCTGGACGCAGCACTCCAGGTGAGGACTCACCAGAGCAAAGTGCTCACAGATGCTTCTGAAGTGGCCAATTTTGTTGCTCTTTAAGCCTTGCCTCGACTCCAGTTCCACACTTGATCCCGCACCATGGTGGAAACCTGCCCCATGGTGGAAACCTGCCCCATGCCTTGCTTGTCTGCAAGCTCACGGGGCTGGAATGCTAATGAGCTTTGTAGTTGTCCTTTGGAGCAGAGCATTTGGAAACCGTGGTGGTGGAGGGTGTTGGGAGCCCAGCTGATGACTTTATAGCATTACTTGACTTTAAGGTAATGAGATCACATGGCGGGGCTGAGAAGGTAGGGTGCCGCCGCCTGCATGGGGTTGTGCTGGAGACACTTGAGCTACACGTAAGTTGGGAGTAATAGCTTCTGTGAGATGCCTCCCCACATTGTCAGCCACGATAACGGGATCTTGTCTCCCACCTAAATTAAGCTTCGTTCTAATTTGTTTCTTAATAACACGCACTTCAGTGTAATGTGTAAAACGCTCGGCTCCCGCGCGCGGCTCCGCGGAGGAGCTGTACAGCAGCTCATTTGCATTTAGCAATTATATTAGATTACAATATATTAAAGCTGCAGCAAACCTAATCTAACATCATCATTTAAAGCCATCATTTACAGTGCTTTACAAGGAGCATACAAGGCAGGTTACAATAACACGTTGCCTTGCCGGAGCGAGCCCGGAAAATTATTTACTTATCTGTTATCAGATTTCTGGGGAAACTTGATTCATAAAATTCAGAGAATCCTTAGAGAAGAGCTCCTCTAGGATCTCCAAAGATGCTATTTACTCAAATTTAGTGCCCACTGCTCTTCCTAATAATTCTTTGAGTGGAGTAGAACTCTTTAGGATAAAAGGCTGTGATTTCAAACTGGAGCAGGGTAGATTTAAGTTGGACATCAGGAGGAAGTTCTTCACCAGGAGGGTGGTGAGGTACTGGGACAGGTTGCCCAGAGATGTGGTTGAAGCTACTTCTCTGGAGACATTCAAGATCAGACTTGATGTGGCCCTGGGCAGCCTGATCTAGTTGGAGGTGTCCCTGCTGACCCCAGGGGTTTTGCACTAGATGACTTTTAGGGTCCCTTGCAACCCAATGCAATCTGTGAATATTTGCATTAGATTGCCCAGGGACGTGCTAGATTCACCATCCCTGGAGGTGTGAAGATAGCAGTTTGGTACATGGTTTAAAAAGCATGGTAGTGGAGGGCTCAATATTATGAAGGTGCTGCCTCCAGGTTAGATCCTTTAAATACAGGAATTTAGGAAACACATCTTTAATGAAAGAGTGGTCAGTCATTGGAACAGGGGTCATCTCACCCCACCACACCATGAGACAAAATGACTTTCCTGAGAGGGTAAAGGAGGGAGCTGGAGGATCTCTGGGGGAAGGAAAGGCTGAAAGCTCTGGGGCTGTTGAGCCTGCAGAAGAGCAGCCCCAGAGGGGATCTGATCAATGCCTAGCAAGAGCTAAATGACCTGTGGGCGCAAGAGGCTGGGGCCAGACTCTTGTCAGTGGTGTCCAGGGACAAGTGAAGGGGCAGTGGGCACAAACTGGAAGCCAGGAGGTTCCACCTGAAGATGAGGAGAAAGTGGTTTGTTGTGAGGGTGCTGGAGGCCTGGAGCAGGCTGCCCAGAGAGGTTGTGGAGTCTCCTTCTCTAGAGGCTTTCAAGAGCTGTCTGAATGCATTCCTGTGTGACCTGCCTAAGGTGATCCTGCTTTGGCTGGATAGTTTGACTTGATGATCCCTAGAGGTCCCTTCCAGCCCCCTATATTCTATGATTCTTTGCTAAAAACCAGACAAAAGGAGGGCAGATCCTTTTGTAAGAGAATTTTATCCAGGTTGTGACACAGCATTTGATGAATCATTTAATATGCGACACGTGGTGCCGAGAGTCAACAATTGGCTCCTGTTGCAGCCTTTGTTTGGAGCTCAGATGAACTTCAGCAAGCAGCAGACTGGAGCCAGCCCCATATTCCCAGTCACTGGAATATTTTGAGTAAGCTTTGGTCAAATCTGTGATGCTGTTTAAAATCCAGCATTAAAATCCAGTATTAAAAGGAATATGGGCTACTTAGCAGCCAATTTGCCAGTTAATGGTTTAATTCCAGTATCTGGCTCAAATTTATTACTCCAGTTAGCAATATTTTCTCTGAGCTTGCAGTGCAGAGGCAAACAAGGTGCTGCCTCCAGTTGAGATACTCTAATTGTAGGAATTTAGGAAGAATGGTCAGGCAAGAGTGGTCAGGCATTGGAACAGGCTGCCCAGGGAGGTAGTGGCATCACTACCCCTGGAGGTGTTCCAAGGACCGTGTGAACATAGCACTGTGGGACTTGGTTTAATGGTCATGGTGGTGTTGGGTTGATGATTGGACTCAATGGTCTTAGAAGTCTTTTCTCACCAAAACCATTTTGTGAGAAGATGCTGATGACCAGCACTGTGACAGCACTACAGCCTTGGTCACCTCTGTGAGATACCTGACTGTGTGCAAGCTCCTAGACATTATGAATGAGGAGGATGCTCCCAGCAGTGAAAGGAAGTTCATCCACTCTTGGCTACCTCAAGCTGGCAATGTCCTGTTTTTATGAGACTTGGGGATGTGCAACTCTGCAGAGCCTTGGAGGAGATCTAGTCTTGTCTGACCAGCAGTCATAGAGTCATAGAATAGAATAATTTTGGTTGAAAGAGACCTCTAGGATCATCAAGTTAAACTGCTAACCCAGCACTGCCAAGTCACCACTAAACCATGTCCCTCAGCACTACATCTTTGAAATCCCTCCAGGGATGGAGACCCTACTACTGCCCTGGGCAACCTGGTCCAGGGCTTTATGACCCTTTCAAGGAATGAATGACCCAGTTCCCTGGGTCAATCTCCATGAAAGGAGATTTGCAGAAGTTGTCTGCCAGCCAGTTTGCACTCCAGTTTTCCTCTGGACTCAGTGATCTTCAGAGGTCCCTTCCATTCCTCCACAAGCTGAGACATGGGCCTAGGCAAAGCTCTTGAAGTTCAACAAGAGTAAGTGCAGAGTTCTACACCCGGGCCAGAACAATCCTCACTATGAATACAGACTGGGGAATGAGGTGATAGAAAACAACCCTGTGGAAAAGGACTTGACAGTGCTTGTGGATGAGAAGTTGGACATAAGCAGGCAGTGTGAGCTTGCTGTCCATGAGGCCAATTGCATCCTGGACGGCATCAAAAGCAGCGTTGCCAGCAGATCCAGAGAGGTGATTCTGCCACTTTGCTCTGGTGAGACCTCAGTTGGAGTGCTGGGTCCAGTTCTGAAGCCCTCCATACAGAAAGTATGTGGACCTGATGGAACAGGTCCAGAGTAGGACCACAAAAATAATCAGGGGGTTGGAGGAAGCTGGGGGTGTTCAGCCTGGGGAAGAGGAGACTCCGGAGAGACCTAATATAGCAGCCTCCCAGTACCTGAAGGGAGCTGCAAGAAGGATGGAGAGAGACTGATTACAAAGGCTTTTGGTGACAGGACAAGGGGCAATAGCTTCAAACTGGAGAAGAGCAGATTCAGATTGGATGTTAGGAACAGGTCCTGCACCATGAGGTTGGTGGAACATTTGAACAGGTTGCCCAAGGAGGTGGTTATGGCCTCATCCCTGGAGATATTCAAAGTGAGGCTCAAGAGGGCTCTGGGCAACCTGATCTAGTTGAGGATTTCCCTGCTGACTGTGGGGAGGTTGGACTGGATGACCTCAGGAGATCCCTTCCGACCCAGCCCATTCTCTGACTGTATGAGTCTCTAGCATTCCGTGATTCTGTGAAAACAGGGATACCTCAGTGTTTGGCTGCAAAAAGGTCTCTTGTGTAACAGGAGTGGCTTGGTACTTGAAGCTGTAGCAATGAGTGATGCCTCTGGTCTGCTTGGTGCTTTACATAAACAAAAATACTTTGCATATTTTAATTAAAGCGGGTGGTGAATCGTTTTGCGGAGGGATATTAATGCTCTGCGCGGTGACATTAGTGTGCTTCCCTTGTTGAGAATATTAATGATGCCATTGGCTGTTTGCAACTGTGGTGGCAGTTTGTGTGATAATTGTACAATTGTCAAAACTGGAAATTGCCCTCCCTGGCCTTTGGGCTGCAAAGGCTGCAAGATTGATTTTGTGCCTCTGTGAGGAGCACTTTGTTTAGCGTGGTTGTCTCCATAGCTGTAGTAGTACTGAGGCGTTAGAGGTGGAGGAGGGGAGATTTAGACTGAGCAGAAAGAAATTCTTTGTGGTGAGAGTGGTGAGACACTGAATCAGGTTGACCAGGGAGGTTATGGGTGTCCCCTCCCTGGAGGTGTTCAAGGACAGGCTGGATGAGTCCTTGAGCAACCTGGGCTAGTGGAAGGTGTCCCTCCCTTATGGCAGGGGGGTTGGAACTGGATGATCTTGAAGGTCTCTTTCAACCCAACCCATTCCATGAATCTATGATACAGAATTTGAGAAACTGGAAGAGCTCATTGCTCTTTCTGGCAAAACTGGTGGGCTCTTTCTGCCAGGGAGCTTGAGTTTCAAGACTCTAGGTAGGTGCTAGAGAGTTAATATGGATTAGATCCTGAGAGAAAAAGTTACCATGCCACAATGAAGGCTTCCAAACTCACAGTGCTGTGTTTTATTTTCATACTTCCACCATTAATTGTGGATCACCTTTGTTTTCTGCCCCCCCCACACACTTCGACCTAATTGTTCTGCTGTGGCTCTTCTCACTTCTCAAGGTGCCTGTGATGAACAGTCACAGAATCTATGAATGGTTGGGTTGGAAGTGACCTCAAAGATCATCTAGTTCAAATGTCCTGCCATGGGCAGGGACACTTTCCGCCAGACCAGGTTGCTCAAGGCCTCATCCAGCCTGGCCTTGAACGCCTCCAGGGAGGGGGCATCCACAACTTCCCTGCACAACCCGTTCCAGTGCCTCACCACCCTCAATAAAATCTCCAATCTAAATTTCCCCTCCTGAAGCTTGAATCCATTTGCCCTTATCCTATCACAAGTTTGTGTAAAATTAAAAGGTCCAAGGTTGCTCTCTCCTCATCAGCCTCAGTCCTCAGTTGTGTGCAGCACTCTCTGTCTCTTCAGACCATCTTAGTTTTTTCTCTTTTCTTCCAAATATGATAATCTCTTCTTTTTATTTTGTGTGTGTGTATTCCTACAGACTTTCCTTTCACACAGAGCAGGTTGTTTGTGCCCTGCTTTGCTTTACCCATATACTGCTCTGCAAGATCTCTTCATTGTGCCATTACATGTTAATGGCATGTTAAAACACAGGTTAAGTTCTTTGTACGTGCTTTTCCTGAAACCCTTCTTTTCTGGGAAATAAACTCCTGGAGCTAGACCAAAGTTCACTTTTCTCTTCCAAAGGCTGAAAACGGGGACAAAATCTGAGACTTTGTTAAATCTTAAAGCCAGCTTTTTACCACCTGGCAAGAGGAAACGAGATGCAATTTTTCCACCTCACGCTTCCAAGCCTCATCTTGCGCTGAATCCCAATGGCAATCTGCGGCTGGCTTCCCGCTCGCAGCCACGGCAGCAAACAACATCATTTCCATAGAAAGCCTGAGCTCTGTCTCGTCCCACCAACCTCCTCAGAGTAAATGCTGGGTGCTGGGGGGTGTGTGCAAATTGCCACTTGCTTCTGAAGTAGTTAATGGATTCCACCACTAGTGGTTGTAAATTAACTCGGCTGTTAAACTTTGCCTGGCAGGCCTAGCAGTTTGCCTGTGTTGTGGTGAAGAATAAACAAGAGTTAGGGTCATAAATGTGGAAAAAAGGAATCATAGAATCACAGAACCTCTTTGGGCAGCCTGGGACAGGCTCTCACCACCCTCAGTGTCAAAAATCCCTTCCTTCTCTCCAGTCTGATTCTGCCTCTTCTAGTATAAAAGATCACCCCTTGTCCTCCCACAACAGACTCTGCTAAGAAATCTGTTCCCATAGAATCATTTTGGTTGGAAGAGGCCTTCAAGATCATCAAATCCAAACACTATCTAGCTCCAGCAAGTCTGTTACTAAACCGTGGCCCTCAGAACCACATCTCTGCAGCTTTTAAACACCTGCAGGGATTGGGATTCAGCCACCTCCCTGGCAGAGCCTGTTCCAGTCTTCAAAACCCCCCTGAGTGAAGACATTTCTTCTAATTCATAGAAAGATAGAATGGTTTGGGTTGAAAGGGACCTTAAACATCATCTAGTTACAACCCCCATGCCATGGGCAGGGGAAGCTTCCACCTTGCACTAGATGAGGTTGCTTAAGGTCTTATCCAATGTGGCCTTGAACACCTCCAGGGAAGGGGCATCCACAACTTCCCAGTGTCTCACTGCCCTTACTGGAAAGAATTTCTTCCTAATCTTCAGCCTAAATCTCCCCTCTTCCAGCTGCATTCCATTCCACCTTGTCCTGTCGCTACAAGTCCTTGTCAGAGGCCCTTCCCTCGCTCTCTTGTAACCACCTTCAGGTACTGGGAGACTGCTCTAAGGTCTGGCCGGAGCCTTCTCTTCTCCAAACTCAACAGCCCAAACTCTCTCTGCCTGCCCCCATAGGGGAGAAGCTCCAGATCTCTGATCACCTTTGTGGCCCTCTTCTGGACCTGCTCCAGCAGTTCCATGTCCCTCTTCTGCTGGGGACACCAGAACTGGATGCAGCACTCCAGGTGAGGTCTCACCAGAGCAGAGCTGCTGATCACACTTTTTTTTGATGCAGCCCAGGACACAGTTGTCTGCTGGGTTGCCAGCGACCGTTGCTGGCTCAAAACTCCTTTGAGGTGGTTGTAGAGGGCAATGAGGTCTTCCCTCAGCCTCCTTTTCTGAAGACTAAATAATAAACCTAGGCATTATGTGCACAGCTGATAGAGTGCATTGACCCTCTAATACTCATGAAAACATAAAGTCAATGCATTTTTTTCTGTCCAGCCTGTAAAATGGTAGAATTGTTTGGGTTGGAAAAGACCTACAAGATCATCGAGTCCAACACCATGGCCATTAAAACACATCCCAGAGTTCCATGTCCACATGTTTCTTGAACATCTCCAGGGATGGTGACTCCACCACCTCTCTATTGTTCCATCAGTCCAGGAAAAGATGACTGAAAGCATTGCCTGTCAAAAATATCTGATGCAAATTTGTCCTTCTCTTTAAAATGTTCCAATTCAATTTACTTTTCTGGGGTTTTTTTGGCTAGATTTTGAAGCACTGTCCCTAAAATCAAAGGTGTCCTTTGTTTCCATATGTGATTCTGATCCCTGGAGCTGAATTCCAGAGGATGTAAGAGGTCTAGGGAAGTTCTTCTCCCCCTCTACTCTGCCCTAGTGAGACAACACCTGGAATACTGTGTCCAATTTTGGGTTCCCCAGTTCAAGAGAGACAGGGACCTGCTGGAGAGAGTCCAGTAGAGAGCCACGAGGATAACTGGGAGACCTGAGCATCTCCCCTATGGAGAGAGACTGAGAGCCCTGGGAATGTTTAGCCTGGAGAAGAGATCTGATCAATGTCTATAAATATCTGAGGGGTGAGTGTCAAGTGAATGAGCCAATCTCTTTTTGCTGGTGCACAGTAATAAGAGAAGGAGCAACAGCTACAAACTGGAGCATAGAAGGTTTCACAGAATCACAGAATTAACCAGGTTGGAAAAGACTTCTAGGATCATCGAGTCCAACCTATCACCTAACCCTTCTAATTAACTAAACCTCTAAAGTGCCTCTAAACTAAACCACTAAGTGCCTCATCCAGTCTCTTTCTAAAGACCTCCAGGGACGGGGACTCCACCACCTCCCCGAGCAGCCCATTCCAATGCCAATCACTCTTGCTGTGAAGAACTTCTTCCTAACACCTAGCCTGAACCTGCCCTGGCACAGCTTGAGGCTGTGTCCTCTTGTTCTGTCCCTGGGTGCCTGGGAGAAGAGCCCAATCCCACCTGGCTACAGCCTCCCTTCGGGTAGTTGTAGACAGCAATGAGGTCTGCCCTGAGCCTTCTCTTCTGCAGGCTGCACACCTCCAGCTCCCTCAGCCTCTCCTCACAGGGCTGTGCTCCAGGCCCCTCCCCAGCCTTGGTGCCCTTCTCTGGACACCTTCCAGGACCTCATCATCTTTCTGAAATTGATGAGCCCAGAACTGGACACAGTACTCAAGGTGTGGCCTGACCAGTGCTGAGTACAGGGGCAGAAAGACTTCCCTGGTCCTGCTGGCCACACTGTTCCTGATCCAGGCCAGGATGCCATTGGCCTTCTTGGCCACCTGGGCACACTGCTGCCTCATGTTCAGCTGCTCTCTACCAGTACCCTCAGGTCCCTCTCTGCCTGGCTGCTCTCCAGCCACTCTGTCCCCAACCTGTAGCCTTGCATGGGGTTGTTGTGGCCAAAGTGCAGAACCTGGCACTTGGCCTTGTTAAATTCCTGGCATTGGACTCTGCCTATCTGTCCAGCCTGTCCAGGTCTTTCTGCAGAGCCCTCCTGCCCTCTAACAGATCCACACATGCTCCCAGCTTGGTGTCATCTGCAAACTCACTGATGCTGGACTCAATTCCCTCATCCAGATCATCAGTGAAGATATTAAACAGGACTGTGCCCAGCACTGATGCCTGGGGCACACCACTAGTGAGTGGCTGCCAACTGGATGTGGCTCCATTCACCACCACTCTCTGGGCCCAGCCACACAGCCAGTTCTTAGCCCAGCACAGAGTGCCCCTGTCCAAGCCATGCCAGCTTGGCCAGGAGTTTGCTGTGGCAAACAGTGTCCAAGGCCTTGCTGAAGTCCAGATAGACTACATCCACAGCCTTCCCCACGTCTACCAGGCACCTCAACATGAGGAGTGATGGAGCCCTGGAGCAGGCTGCCCAGAGAGGTTGTGGAGTCTCTGGAGACTTTTAAAACCTACCTCGATGCATTCCTGTGCAGACTACCCTAGAGGATGCTGCTCTGGCAGGGGTGTTGGACTTGATGATCTCTGGAGTTCTCTCTAATGATCTGTGATTATCTAATTCTATGATTCCATGTAAACATGAGGAGAAACTTTACTTTGAGGGTGGTAGAGCACTGGAGAGGGCTGCCCAGAGAGGTTGTGGAATCTCCACATTCAGAGAAATTCCAAACCTGCCTGGACACCATCTTGTGCAACCTGCTCTAGGTGAACCTGCTTTAGCAGGGGTGTTGGATTAGATTATCTCTAGAGGTCCCTTCCAAACCCTCTCATTCTGTGCTCCTGTGATAGAGTTCTGTAGACTTAGGAGGTTGACTTCCAGCTGTAGCAAAGCCCTAGGTGAAAAGTCCTTGAACTTTCTCTTCATTGTCTGTCGCCGTCTTTATTGCATTTAAATTGATTGGCTCTGCAAAGCCATTCCAAGGCTCAGGTTTCCCAAGTTATTTAGCTCTGTTCTGTATTTGCTGGGGACATGATATAGAGCTGGGCAAAGGGGATCTTAATGAAGTGCAACATAGACAACCATAGAGTCCTGCACCTGGAGAGGAGCAACCTCCTGCACCTCTACAGGTGAGGGATGATCTGCTGGGAAGCAGTTCCATGGAGAAGGACCTTGGAATGCTGCTGGACAGTAAGTTATGCATGAGCCAGCAATGTGGTCTCCTGGGGTGCAGGGAGGAGAGCGTGGCCAGCAGGTCAAAGGAGGGTCTCCTTCTCCTCTACTCTGCCCTGATGTGGCCAACTCTGGAACATTGTGTGCAGTTCTGGGCTGCCCAGTTCAAGAGGGACAGGAATATACTAAAGAGTGTCCAATGGAGGCTATGAGGATGATGAAGGGAATGGAATATCTGTCTAGTAAGGAAAGGTTAAGAGACTTGGGGATGTTTAGCCTGGAGAAGACTGAGAGGGGATCTTATTAATGTTTATCAATATCTGAAGGGTGGTGTCAAGAAGAAAGGGCCAGGCTCTTTTCAGTACTGTCCTGTGATAGGACAAGGGGCAATGAACACAAACTGGAACCTAGGAGATTCCATTTGAAGATGAGGAGAAACTTCTTTACTGTGAGGCTG